>VXAU01003751.1:550684-684169 GCA_013399695.1 Formicarius rufipectus | reverse complement strand
AGGGACGGGGGTGGGGGGAGTGTGAGGGGCCATGACGGATCGGGAGGGGCCGTGAGGCATTGTGAGGGGCCGGGCGGGACCGTGGTGGGGGGGTCACTGTTTCCACGCGGCGGGTGCCAGCAGAACCCGATACGGTGTGATCTATAGAAGCAAGGTACGGCTGGAATAATGAAATTTCAAAAATAAGCCCCTTTTAAAGGCTGGTTGTAACAGTCCTGCTGGGTATTGTAAATGCCTCAGGTGCACTTGATACTGCTGTTACGTTCCTGGCCCTGGCTCCTAATTTTTATGGAAAGATGGATTGAACTTCAATTTAGGAATATTCGGTAATCCCTCTCAGGACATACTGTAACAGCTGGTATTTCTGTGTTGCAGCAAATCGATTCCATACAGCAGTCAGCAATGCTTATGGCTGGGCTCCGGCTAAAACTTCCAAAGCATTTTAAATAAAGTGAGCCAAAAAAAATAGCATCATCACTGCAAAAATGTAGCTTAATTTGCACGTTAGGAAAAAAAAGAAAAAATCCCCCTCCCATTCCAGCAAAATATTAAGCATTTTACTGGTAAGGATTTCATCAGGTCATTTATTTTTCATTAATACATATTTAGGATCTGGGGGCAATAACTTTATGCTGCGTATAAATTTCTTAAATAATGAGGAGCTTGATTTTTTAAAATTTATTTTTTAAACTGAATGATTTACTATGAAATAAAGGAAAACAGAGAAACTGATGGAGTTTAAATACATTGCATGTAAGCAGATCAACAAGATTTTCCACATTTGTGGTGAGCTTTCTTTAAGGAACCTGAATTTTTGATGAACAGTAATGCGCTTATAATGAGAATGCCTGGTTTGTGTTCTTTTTTTTCTTTTTTCTTTTTTTTTTTTGGTTTGTTTTGGTAGTTTTGTTTTTTATTGGTGAAAGTACTTTAAGCTGCATATAAATCAAAGATGACCCATTAATAGTCAATAGTTTTGTTTTAACCAGTTTCTTACACATGTGAAAAGTGAAAATGCCTCTGTCCTTCGTTCGACTGCGCTGTTGTGCTCACACTGGGGACTGTCACTGAGCTTGGGGCAGGAGTCTTCTTTATGTGCTAAACAGAAAACAAGCAGAATTAATCTAAAATGAGTATGTTCCTTCTTAATTGGGACAACGTGTCCTTGGCTACAGTGTATTTAAACTTCACTCTGGCTAGCTTTGCATATAGATGTTTTACAACTTTCTCATCATAAGATGAGCTTTCCCTCTGAAATATTTAATTTCTTTATCCCTGTTTTAAATTTTAAGTTCATAGATTTTGCACTGATGGATGAATGTTGAAGTATTTTTTGGAAGCTGATGCTTTTTTGCTGAAAACTTACTTTTTTTCTTCACTATAAACTTTCAGGACTAAAAAACCCCCAAACTCTTTAACAGTGTTAGTAGGCAGGTTTGTAAGTTCTTATTTGATTCTTTTCATCATAGAAAAAGCTGTTTAGGGATGTAACTTCTGCTGTGTTTGCTGTCTTAAAAAACCCACCTAGGTTCTCTGGGTAAACGCTTAGGGAGGGGGCAAAAAAAAAAAAAAAAAAAGGAAACTTACAAAAAGTTGCCAGACTGTTTGTACTTATAGCCTCTTGCCTGGGGATGGATTAACATTCGCTTATATCTAATAATTGATTCAAAAAGTACTAAAAAAAAAAAAATCTCGTGGATGTTGCAATACTTTTAGCAATGTGAGGGTTTTTTCTGGTGAAAAACAGAATTTTGAACAGCATACAGTGTTTACAGCACCTGTATATTACTCTTCCACAAGACTGTTGCCAAGTACAAATGTGTCCAAAATATGCACTTTCTGAGCCAAGATGACTTCAAAAGTCATTCTGATTAATATGAATGTGTTTAAAAAAAAAAAATCCACAAAAACCCGCAATAGCAGCAGCAAAATGGTCTTCTATTTGTTTGTTTTCCTTTGCTAATGCAGAACTGTGCTTTCTTTCTTTCTTCAAGGATCCTTTTTGTTTACTGAAATCTGGATAAAACCCTTGTTTTCTGTTAGCTTCTACTTACCCCTTTCCCTTCCTTTTCCATGCAAACACATCATCCTCTGTCTTGCTGTCAGTAGACCTTTCCGGTCTTAACTCTGAATTTCTTCTCCCAAGTTTGTGTTCAGTTTCATATTTTAACATACTTGAATTTAAATGCATTCACTTGTTGCGTTTGCTCTGAATTTTCCTGAAGAAGTGGTTAAAAGAAAGACCCCACATTTACTATCACTAGGCCTGTACAATTATTAAAAAATATGTGTTAAAAAAATACTGACTGTAGTAATGAATGACAGAAAAATTCCTTACATGGTAATGGCTCCATCAACTGTACGAATCAAACTTCTGTTTACCTTAGAGAAGTGTTTGCACTAGTCCTGCTTTTTACAACTTCAGTTAAAATTCAGATTACATTTCCAGATTACAAGTAAAAATTGCATGTCATATCTTAAATGGTCTGAAAACAGTTGAAAGGAGGTTATATAGAAACATTGAATAAATTACCTTGCTACTCAGCAAAATTTGAGTGTCTTCAATTATTCACTGTTAGAATAAAATCTCCCTACACTTTATTTCCAAAATGCCTGGTATGCTGTAGTTAAAGAGTGTAATTTACATGAGAGAACTGTATTAAATTATTTTTAATGCAGAATGGGATTATAGGCTGGACTGAAGAGAACTTGTCTCACCTGGGGAAACAAAAATCATAACAGTCATAAATAAATGCAAAGCACTTTGTTTTGGGAGTCTTAAATAAAAGTTTATTTCATGATAGTGATTGGATTTGGTTGGCTACAGTAATTTACAGTTTAACAGTGTTCTAAATTGTAAAATTCTGTTTCTGTTCATTCTAGGAGAAACTGGGAGATAGCATAAATCTTTGTAGACAACTTGGCTGCAAGCAGTTAAACTGGAATTAACTTCTGCCTTCTGGCTGCAGTGCTAATTTGAGGTTCCTGCGTGACACTCTGCTGACTAAGTCATGCCAGCGTTATCAACTGGATCTGGAAGTGACACAGGTACGTAAGCCAAGGAGGGCTTCATGCTTCCTTCAGACCTTGTTTTTTAAGTCTGTGGTCTCTTTTTCAAGGAATTGTCAAATAAGAGAACTACTTATGTTCCCAACACATGCTGAATTTAAGACTTTAAACCTAACCTTTTCTCCCTGAAATTAATTTACATATATGAAACACCATAGATAAAATAAATTAATTTTGAAAAGTCCCACCAACCACCTTGTTCCCCTCCATGCCCAACCCTCCAAATAGAAGAACTCCAAACAATATTATATATGGATCTGAAGAATTTGGATTCACCTCTGAGCATGGTTCCTACAATGTTAACTTGAAAAAGGAGGAGGAAAAAAAAAAGATGATATCATGCATGCCTTAATATTCACAGCAGTCTAGACTATCCCCTCTGTGAATTAGAGTTATCAGTGGAGTTATTTCTGAACACAGACTGTTCAGTTTTGACAACTCTTTAACAAATTAGGAGAAGAAAAATACTGTCTGAAATTCTGTTCCTTCCCTTGCCTTCCATGTCAGAGCCCAGTTCCTGTCACTGACTACAGGCAGTGAGAATGTAGCTATGTAGCTTTCCATAGTTTTCAACTTCTTCTTTGCAATATTAGGTTATATTCAAAGATTAAATCTCATCTTGTTGTTATGCTGACATTCTCTCTCTCTGACAGTATTTTTATCCCTCTGTTAGCGACAACTAAATTTAATATTTCTGCTCGAAGGTGTTTGCTAAAAAAGTGATCCAGCTGAGGTTACAGTACAATACAATACAAAGATACCTGCTTTCCACCCCCGACTTTCCACCCCTGTGCCATATAGTTCTAAGCATGACAAGTAATAGCAGAATTTAGAAAATTAAGGGTGAGATTTCAAGTTAGAAATCCAAAAAGTATATATAAGAAACTGCAAATTCCTTATACATATATATAAGGAAATTTATGAAAATATTAATCTTTAGCATTGGTGTGAGTGTTTATTTGTTGCAGTGGGGAGGGTTGTGTTTTCATTTGTTCTTTTTCTGTCCTTATTCCTGTGTTTGAGGGATTTGACTGTCACTTTGCCAGATCCTACCTCTGCATATTTTTCTTTTCTCCCTCTTCCCCCATGATGATAAGTGAGTTGAAGCTGTTCAAGTATGCTAAAGCTGTGTTTTGGAAGATGTGTCAGTGTCTACTCTGGGGTGATTTTCCACTCTGGGTCTTTGCTTTTGTGTCCTTTCAAAACCTGCCTTATTTTTTTCCCCAATTATTATTTGCTTATTGTTTAAAGAATGTTAATATGTCCAAAAGTAATAGTCATGGATGTCATCTCAAAGGCTTTGAAAAGTGGAAAACGTCCTAATTTTAAAATCATGTCGGTTAAAATGCCTCTAAAAACATGTTTTACTGTGCTATTTAATCCACATGATGCTGCAAATATACTCTGTTAATTAAGACGTGGGGTAAAGCTCAGGTATCTCCATTGTCCCATTAAATCTGACATAAAATAGGACACACACCATTAGTATCTTGCTGTTAAATAGTACTTTTTAAATCCAGTTTTTTTAATCTGCTGGAAGTTGTAAATTGTTTCTCTAAATAAAAACGTACACTTTGAAAAGGGAATTTTTTTTTTTTACTTCATTTTCTTTACAATACTTCTTGATAGAGCTGATAGGAATTTAAGTATTTTTTGAATGGTTACCTCAAACTGTGCTTTCTACCCTGATTATGATATAGGTGGTTTCTAGTCGAAGCCCCATTCTCCTGCTGTTACTCTCACTCTTAGAATAAAAAAGTGAAACATAAAAATTTTCCTGCCTCTCTTGTTCCTTGGTGGGTAAACTGGTTTTGCTCTCACCTGCACAGACTGATGTTGTGTCATGTCCATGAGGGGTCTGTCTGGGCACTGGGGAGTTGGCAAGTCCCTTGGTGGGACCTTTAGCGTAGGGACACAACCTTGTTCAGTCTGCTTGGTAAGACTATTTTATACATTCATTCAAACAAAATGGAGCCTGACCTATTTCTGTGTCTGTTAGATCCTGGGTGAAATAAAAGTTAATCTAGATTTAAAAACAAATAAAAGAGTTCACTGAAGACTAGTAAAGAGAAATGCATTATCTGCGAATATCGAAAGTTGCCAAGTCACAGACCATTGGACACTTGATCACTAGTTTTGGGAGTGTTAATGATTTTGTAAAATTTTTTTAATACAATCTGAAACAGCAGACCACTGTCAAAAGCAGGATATTGTTCATCATGGGCCATTTTGATCAGACTAAATGTTGATATGCTTGTGTCAATTTTACATTGCTTTTACTTTGTCAACAGCCTTTATTAGAAGTGTCAACATGTACTCGCAGCTGCTTCCTTCAAATACTTACACTTGCTTTTGTTATAACATGCATTAGCCTGAATATTCTTCTGAACACAAACCATGGCTCTTGAATCTATTTTGAGAGGCATTTGCCAGATTTTAAACCATGGCAAATCAAAATCATGGCTACACTGTTTGCAATTTTTTGTTTAAAACAGTGTTTTACTTTCTATAGATTCATACAGTGACTTCAATTAATCTTATTCCTTACCAGATTGATCTGACTTCATCAACTGTAAGACAGAGGAGAAAAGCGCATGTGCATATGCTCATTCTCTTCCACTCTCCATTAGCCATATAGAAACCCAATTTTTATATAATAATAATAATTTTACAAAGTAACTCATTGTTTATAACATCTGTGTGATCCTCCCTTAAGGTTTATAGTCCTGTCAGGTCAAGGTTACCTTTTAAATGGAAGGCTGAGCTCAAGCCCAGAGCTGTGTCTGAAGCTTGCAGTAGTTTCTATGTTGCAAAAGAATGCTTGACTTCTGTGTGCAAGCCTATCAGAGTTTCAAGACTGAGAAAGAAGACTTGCATTTTTGCAGGTAAAGCAAGTCTATGCGATCTGGCATTTGCTTGTCTAGTATATTTAGGGAGATTTAAGATTGCAGTTCTGGCTTCACAGTAGTAGATGGCAGCTTTGTTGCTGACTTTGGTGGAGCCAAGATGACATCATTATGCTTTAAGTGTTGTTTTAATGTGAAAAACATCATAAACTTGTTACAGATTTCTTTCCTCTCAACACTGTATCAAGCTTGCTTAACTGACGAATTTAAAAATACTTTTCTGTTTGTCCTCAAAACCCGATGCACCAATGTGCAAAGCAGACTTTGTGTTTTTGATTTGTGTATTGTCAGCAGGAAAATCATATTTATGGGCCAAGTTTAGCCACCAAATAAAACTGTGTGAGATTGCTTGTATACAGTGAAAGTCAGAAGCAGTTCTTGAATTTGAATATTGTAAATTATAGATAGAATGTGCAGGGCTTATGTTTGTTCCTTCTTGAGCACATACAAGAGTAAGCACTGTGCCAGATCGTGGAGTCCTTTCAGTATTGCAAGCCTGTAAAACTAACATGTTGGGCTTTTTTAATTAAAGAAACCCAACACATTTGTTACTAACTAAATTGTATGTTCATGTGACCTTCAAAATATTTCAAGTTTTGGTGTTTTCTTCTCTGTTTTGTAAAAATACAAAGTAGATATGTGAAATCTGTTCTAAATGTTAGGTATTTTTCTGAATATATTTTTAAAATTTTTTGTACTGTGTTCTGTGATTCTTTAAGAATTACCTTAACCTCTGAAGCTGCATACTGCTGATGTGGATGTACTCAGTACTGGTGGAAATATTTTGCTGGGATAGTACATTGATGTGATAGCTCCATAGTCTGTATGGATTAACCCCCAGTGGTTCTGGACCCCTGCAAGCAGTGCAAAGTTCAAAAATGATTTTGCAATCATCTGAATGTAAAAAGATGTTATCCTTGTTTTTATTGTTGTCATACAGTTATCTTCCCTTTATTTGGTACTATATTAATGCATGTTAATCAGCTTTCCATTTTCATCATGATCTTTTCTAAGCATGCTTGATAAGGAAAAAGATAAAAAGATGGAAAAAAAAAAGAAGAAGCACTAATAATGTGAAGAAAAAACTGAATAGTTGGCTGTGCTGAGAGGGGAACATCAGAGACATCTATGGGGAATAAAAGCCCACAAATTTATCTGAAGTGCTAAAATTTTTATTTTAGCATTTTAAACCAGATTTGAGGATGAGGAGGGAGAGAGAAATGAGGGAGTTCTGGTTTTAACAGCATCTTTTAAAAAAATGTAGTAACATAAAATGGTAGCCAAAGATCTGGGTTCATTATTATGACATGAAGAAAAAGGTAATTTAGGAGAGCAATGAAGGAAAGATTTCTGGGAATAGCTCTTCCGTTGGAGGCTGCCAGGGTAAAGGCTTGCAGGGTGATTGAATCCTGCTCCAAACTGCCTTTGCTGCTCCACTGGTATGCCATGGTGGAAACAAAGCAGAGGGAAAGCCTTCACTTACCTGCTTCACATTGTGGCTTATGGCTTAGGCATAAGTGTGCTGCTGCAAGTGTGGGATGTAAATGCCTTTGGCACATCACAATTTCAAGGCTACTTAAATTTCTCGCCATTTTGAAATGCACAAATGTGGCTAGATATTCATGAAAATGGATATGCAAGCAGAGGCAAAAATTACACTGAATTAATAAACAGAGCCAGTATTTTATACGTGTGTTCTTGATTTCTCCCCATCTCCATCTGCCAGAGGCATTAAGTGGCTTTTCGGCTAACATTACTTGGTAAGATTGGGGAAAGTATGAGGTGTAGGGCTAGCTTTAATTGTGATCTGATTTAATTTTTAAAAATATAACTTGCTGGTGTTGGAAAGGGTATTTATTTTGGTATCAGCATATTTATGGTGACTGTTGGAAAACTTGTTCAAAGAGAAATGAAATTTCTCTAAACTGTTAAACTGTTCTGTTTTGTGTTAATATTTTATATTATGCTAGACTGATTCAACAGTGTGGAATCAGAAACTGTGTGTAATTGTATTTGCTGATGGTAAACTCTTTAAAACTGTTACAGTTCTTGGATGAAAATTTAAATTGAAATGGTCTGGCAGGTGAAACAGTTTTTATTCAGTATTTTTTATTTTTGGTGAGCAGTGTGTAGTTTTGTAGTGAATTCGGAAGTACAATAGCCTGTATTGTTTCTAACCAGAAGCGTAAATGTATGGCTATGTTTGTTGGACCAAAAGGTGCAATTCCATAAATGGTTGGTAGTTCTAGTGATGCCACGTGTCCTTTGCCAAGAGTACACTGCTGTGCTGTCCCACTCCAGTGTATCTGTGCCAGCATCCAGCTTAACTAGCAGGGCCTACCTATTGTGTGCATTTGGTGTCAGATGAACGGTTCAGTGGCTTCTCAGCCCAACATCACGTCAAGTCTTGGCTGACTTAATGAAACTAAACCTGTTAATCTGAAGGCACTTTAATGCTATTCAGAGGTAGTGAGAAGCTTCCCTGCAAGCTGTTAGTTGCCTGTTGTGGTATACAGGGGTTCAAATACGATTTTTTTATTTCTTTTAAAATAATACACTGGTTTAAATTAAAACAAAACCCAACCCACAAAAGATACCTCAATGCAACATAGAAATTTTAAGGGTAAACTATAAAATAATTATTTCAAATAGTTATATATATATATATATATAAATACATAATATATATATATTTCAAATAGTCAATTTCCCTAAACTTACTTTCAAGACAAGATTATGTAAAATCATGGAAGGATTTGGGTTGGAAGGGACCGTAAAGACCATCTTGTTCCAACCCCCCTGCCATGGGCAGGGACACCTTCCAATAGACCAGGTTGCTCAGTGCCCCATCCTGCTTAGCCTTGAACTCTGCCAGGGATGGGACGTCCAAAACTTCTCTGAATAACCTATTCCTATGTCTCGCCACTCTTAAAGTAAAGAATTTCTAAAATTTCCCCCTTTTCAGTTTGAACCCTTTATTCCTTGTTCTATCACTACAGTTCATGGTGAAGAATCTCTCTCCTGCTTCCTTTTAGGCCACCCTTCCTGTATTGGAAGGTTACTAAGAGGTCTTCATGCAATCTTCTCTCCAGGCGGAACTTTCTCAGCTTGTCAATGTACTTGACTCTAAATTTTTGTATATTCCTATAATTCCTCTATGAAGTTGTATATAATGGCTTGGTTTTGGGCAGCAGTACTGCTTAGGATTGTAGGACTTTTTCTTCTGCTTTCAAGACATGTATCCATTATGAGATAAATGATTAGCATGTACGTCAACCACAAGAAGTTGAGATACATGGTAGTCAAATGGCATTTTCATTAGTTTTAGCCCCAACTGAGTTGAAAATAGTATTTTTTTCTAGTGTTAAAGGTCTTTATTCAGCCTTTCGCAGGTGTAAAATGCCATGTTTAGTTTTCCTTGCTCCCCCTCCCCAGTGCCAAATCTCTTATAACCTTGCAAACTGTAACTAAAAAGTGAAACATGGCGAGTCTGCCTGTTGCTTTACTAGTGCCAGAATGAGTTCTCTTCTGACTGCCTGCCAGGTGCTTTGCTATTGCCTCCTCTAGTGTTGATGAAGATCAAGATAGAAATACTAAAGACTCACCAAGCTGATGTCTATAGAAAGGACCAGTCAATTAGGTAAAGTTGTTCAAGGTGTAATAGTATGCAGGCTTCATTGGAGAAGCCAGGAGATTTTTTAAAAAAAGGATATGAAAACTTTGTCTGAGTTTTCTGCAAACTGCTTGTTAATTTGTGCCTGATGGGTCACTTTAAAACAGTTTTATGTATGTGTTATTCTTGCAGATAGTAGGTGAGCTTTTTAAAGCTCATGAAAAGTACCTTTTATGAACTTTGAAAGTATCCATGTTGACACAGTGTTTAGTAACTACATTTTTGACGGGTTTCAATTTTGAGGCAGTTTGATGAGCTGTACAAACAAGAACTTTGCAGCAACAGTCTTGCCCCGTATGGATGCAAATAGGGATCGACTGTTTAACTCGCATCAGAATGTCAATGGTGTATTAAATCTGAAATGCACATGTTGAGACAAATCCTGAAAGACCAATAACTGTTTCAAACAACTGTGGATTCTTTAGCTCCGAGAGCCAAGTTCCAGAACTAAAGACTTTTCCATTTTGAAAGGAAATAATATTTTTAAAAGTGGTGGGCTTAAATGATTGCTCGTTTTCAACATTTTCTGTCATAACATTGTTTTAAGGTGGGCTACCAAATTCACTGTAGCTTGGAGGAATTAAAAACTAGGTACAGCTTTGAAGTTAAAATACTCTTGCCCTTAGTGAATATGTAATCATGTTCTTTGAGGATACTTACAGCAAAATTTTTGTTTTCATTTGAAAAAAATATACAACACTGATATTTCTATTGCTATGCCATCTGTAAGAATTTCAACATTTTACTTTTTTTGTGAGTTAGCAAATGAATCGAAACATATTTTTCCCAAGATGCCAGTCACTGGCATATCCTCATTATCTAGTTACTCAGTGTTCTGTAACTTTGAAAATTAGGGGCTTTTCTGTTTATTGTTTTGGGGTTGGTTGGTTTGTTTGTTTGTTTGTTTTTGTTGTTTTTGGTTTTGTTTTTTTACGTACTAAACTGCAAAATTGAAAACCATACACACTGCAATGGATTAATCACTCTGGTTCTGCAAAGAAAAATTGTTGGTCTTTTATTTTTTGCGGTGTCAGGAAGCCCATATATTCAGTGGAATTACTTAAGAGAACATAAAAAAATAATTTTTTGTAGCACATAAATTTGAGCGCACAGTGGTATTTTTATAGCTGGAGTCTGATAGGATGGTGCAGTATGTTTGTCCTAATATGTATGTGTACTGCGTATACATAAATAGTGATCTCAGATTTCAGAATTAAGTAATTTTCAGTATTTGGTGTTAGTGACTGATTTTATTATGCAATAGCAAGGATGTCAGAAGCAATGCTGTTTGCTTGTGTGTAAGGCAAGTGTTGTTTGAGCCTTTGTAAAACTATAAAGTACAGTTCAAATGTGAAAAAATGTCAGCATGTTGTAAATGGCAGCAAATCGTGCTGATTATTTTACCTTTGACAAAGTGGAAAATTTAAAGGTTGGTGTGTCCCATTTTATTAATACAATAAATTTTTACAGTGTTGTTCTGGGCTTAGATATGTGTTCTTTAGTGTTTATTATCCCTCAGTTGCTGTAAAAATGTTTGAGTCGAAGTCTTGCATCATTGTTCAGAATGCTAATTCAGGAAATTAATTAGCATACGAAAGCAAATGCACATCCATTTATCTCCATTTCTTTCCTTACACTAATAAAAACGAAGTTGATGTTTTCATGTAATATGCGAGAGTGATGGAACACAGAGACCATATTTTTTATCATTTAGTACTAGTTTATAGCTTCCACAGACTTGTCCTAATAATGAAGCTATGAAGGATATGACAAGAATGGTGATATTAAATTTCTCTAGACTAACAGTAAATTTTTCCATTCTGATGTCAAGAATGTTGAGCATCTGGAATCTGCAGTGTGAGTGGTTCACTACGGGAACAGTTTCATCAATTGCTTAGCCATTTATTCTCCTCCTAGGAGCAAGCTGTCTTCTATAGAATATAACACTACAAAGGAAGCAATTTTCTAAAACTGGAAAAATCTCTTATGTCCTGTTGTTTCTTACTTAAAAATTTTCCATTGCTGCTTACTCTTGAACCCCACTGCAGGTGTGAATGTAGTGTACACATTTTTAGATTAGAATTGCCATTATTCTACATTTTAGTCTTCAAATTGAATTAAACTAAATTGTATTAGTTAACCTAAGAAAAAGCTGAAGACAGGAACTGCTTATGTGTGCTAAAAGAACAAATTAAAATGTATGTTTTACCTTTCTAAGCAGGGACAGTTCTGAATTTTCAGGCATAACTGGATTTTCCCTTGAAATTGCTTTAGTCAAAGCTGGCAGAATGCTACAAGCCTTATTCTGCAGCTCCTGTTTTATCTTACTTGCTCGTGCAACAAGTCCAAAAGCTTCAGGGTAGTTTCTCTATCCATGACAAACTGTTGTAAATTTTAGTTTTAGATTGTGTATTTAGATTATCTATCTGCATGTAGCTTATATGAACTATTTCTGTAGGCAAGGTTATCTAGTCAGTGGGTTTTAATTCCCTATATCACTGTTCTTGAATGAAGTAAATTTTATGAAAAGTGTGTTTTACCCCCAGTGTTAATTTGTTACTTTTAAATTTCTTTATTCTTGAATCAGGTAATCAGGTTTAATAGACCTCGTAAATACCTTCAAACAACCTCCTTCCCATTCAGGTCTTGCAACAATTTCACACTATTCCCTTGTGCAATGCTTACTCCTTTTAGTAAGGTTTTTATGCTGTAGGCTTTTGCCGAGTTCACAGCAGTGTTAACTAGTGTACCTAATTTGTATAATGTGAATACGAATAGCAGCATATTAATATCTAAAACCAAGAGCTTCCTCATTTATCTGGAATTGACTCCTATTACTGCCACTCAATTTTGTGACCATGTTTGATCTAGCAAGGGCCCTTTTTCCTCTTTCACTGATTTGGGAATGTCCAGGGATAATTACCTTGTGATCTGGTTTGTTTTTTCCCCCAAAACTATAGGAATGACTGGACTTACTTCCCCTCTTACAATTGTATCGTAGTCTTACATCTCCATGTTTAAATGCAATGTTAATTTTTTTCTATATACCCAGGTCTTCTGGGACCTTTGAATAAATTATTTGCTTTTAAAAATCGAAGTAAATTAGTTTTTCTTGTGTAAGACATGTTTACTTTACTAAACTTTGACACCTGAAGTATCTTGATACTAGTAGATCCCAGTGGGGGCATGATTCCTTTTAAATACAGATGCTGGTTAAACTTAGGTAAACTAGACTAAAAAAGCCTAAAGAGCCTAAGTAGAATAGCAACAGTATATAATTAAAACAATTTTCTTCCTAAGACACTGTACAGTGTTGCCAACATCAAGCATTAAAAACAATAGGATTTTTGGTTTTGAAACAACTTCTATGTACTTTTTTAAAAAGGTCATTGTTATATTTTTTTGAATTATGGACATCTTTCAAAAAATGTGGGATCCATGCAAGTCGTATGACTCAAGGAGGTAGGACTTGAAGATAAACATCAAAGTGAGAGGAAGAGCACAACCTAGGCCTGGCAGGCAGTGGTAGCATTCAGCTCAGAGATTCTGATGCATCTCATTCTGTGGCTTATGCACTGAGTATGCACTTTTAATTTGCAAAAGAATTCATCTGAATATTAGAGGGTTTTACTGTGACCGTTTTCAAAGTTAAATTTTGGTTTTAGAAGTGATCTAAAGTGTTCTGTATGGCATCACTTCATACATCATAATTGCTACTGAATTGAAAAAAAAAATTCTGGTTTTAACAGCCTGGCAGTACTAAAACCAGCAAGAAACTTGCAATTATTTCAGTGGCCTTTGTCTCTGGCTTCTAGAACCACTTGAAGTGCTACTTAGAAGTTTTGCAGGAAATTTGAGGTTGGGCTGACGCTCTCTGTGATGTGGAATTCAGATTATTTCTGTTACCACATGGCAGCATCTCTGTGCAGTGAGACCTTATGTGGCTGCAGGGAGCTGCCACCCTTCAGGTGTTGAAAAGATGGATGTGACAATTTATCAGATCTGGTAATTAAAATTAGGAGAGTGTGTAGCCGCCAGTGTAGTGGTTTCAACTTTGTTACCAGATTACATGTAACTTGACAAATTATTTTGTCCCTGTCCACATCAGAAAAGTGCTTTATTTTACATCCCATTTGTGGGCAGTCACTTGCCAGGCACAATTTTTACTGTTTCTTCACACTGCAAGAAACAACACACTTCCTGTAATTGAGATACAAATGAAAATAATATTTTACTTGGAGGAATGGGTAGAAGATCCATATACTGGTTTTCTTCGTGTATAAAAATCTGAACTCCCTCAAAATTTTTGATTCTCTACTACTGTGGACCACAGAAGGAACAAGAAGGAAGAATTTAAAAAAGTAAACCTTTACAGGTGCTACCACTTTCTTTTGCCCTTACCTTTGGTTTGGAAGAAGGCTAGCTGAGTCAGCTGATCTGGAATTACACATTGAACTTTAAACATACTCTAGATCTTTGTCTTCAGTTCTCCCCAGTTAAATACACTATGTCCTCCTTCTGCCTGATTTTTATTTGGTTCCTTGGTTGAGGTGTTTGTTTAATTCCTTGCTATGCCGTGCTCAGTTTCACAAGGACTCTGAAGAGTGAGAAAGTGGTGTTCTCCTGCGTGCTGCATTACATAGTCCTCGGCTTCCACTGCTGCAGATAAAATGCATCAGCAACTGTCTCGTTGTCTCCCTTCCCCAGGAGACTTGCAGAGTTTCGGTGCGTTGATGTCGACATTGGAGTAGCGCTCTGAGGACACGGACGCCCATTTCCCGAGAAGGGTCAATTCAGGGCGATTTGAATAAATGGAGCCCACAGAAATTTTTAAGCTGCATGTGTAAACTTTCACATATGTAAGCACCTGCAGGGTTAGTCACTCCTGGAGCACTGGCAGGCACGGTTTTTCTCTGGGAGTTTTGTGTGTAAAAGTTAAGTCTCATTATGGGCAGATTCAGTCTTCCCTTGTGTCGCTAATAGTTAATCCATCAGGAAACACGAACTTTCATTTTATTTTTCACTGGGGATTTGATTATCAAAGCTTTGAGGAGCAACTTACAAGGATAGGGAAGTTTAGTAGTTGTTTATATGTGGAATTCAAGGAGATCTGACAGATCAAGGAAAAGAAGCTTACTCTGTTATACGTCTTTTATTTGAAGGGAGTGGCCAAAGTTACTGTTTTCTTTCTTCTGGCAAATGTGAATTGTTTCTAAGCAGTTATGCCACAGTGCATACTTACATTGTACCTCCTATTCTGTTTTCTAAAAACCTTCAAGCTATTTTGAGGTAAATATATTTAAATAACAAAAGTGGCCGAGTGTAAAGAAAGTTATTAATTTTCTAAATTAAAGAAAAAGGATTGTTTTTCTTATTTTCTAAATGAAAATGGTTTTGGATTATAAATTGTGTGATGAAAATAACCATTTTTGCTAGTTTCTGAAGTTCCAGTAGTCTGCTAAGTTGAAGCCACAAGACCTATTCAGACCTCTGTTCTGTGCGTGTCAACTCAATCTCTGACTGCATCTTGCTAAGGGTAGTTCAATGGTCCTTTTTTGCGTCTGCAAAATTGTAGCGGTTTTACTTGTATCTTCCTTTTACAGTATTTCTGAAGCAGAAAAAAAGAACAGATTTAAATAGAAGCAAGATTCTAAGAGAAATGAATGTGAACCACCAAGAAATGCTTGGACCACAAGAAGAATGTATCTGGAAAGAACTTTTGTTTTCCAGAATATTTTACTGAGAGGCAGTAAAAATATGAAAATGTAAATAATCAGCTCCCAAAGGTGCTGTATGTAACATTGAAAGGGATATGTAGTGTCTGGAAAGGTTGTGAAATTATATTTACTAATAAATATTCTGAATCATAAGTTTTAGGGAAATACTAGGCATAATAACAATAGATAACCTGTAATTTGCAACAGTGTTCTTTTACCAGTAGAATATGTTGTAAATCTGCTCTTGTGATGAACAGCAGCACTTACTCAGACTAAAAATAATAACAGGACCGTGTATCTTGGATCCCAGGAGACTATTGGTGTTTTTGTAGACAGCAGACAGGAGAAAAAGGCATTTTGTCCTTTTTACCCCAAGTAATCCCACTGGAAAATTAAACATGTGTTATGAATTGATATCAGCTCGTGCCAGGTTACCTCCCTAAAGAGGACTGCTGCAAACACTGTTGCTACATTTCTTGGACAGGGCTTTGATGGCCTGGGTGCACGAAGGATACTTTATGCTGTATGCTACTGTAGAACAGTGTGCTACTGTCTGCCCCTCGGAGACTGCTGCTGAGGTGTGCCACAAATAACTGAGAACAGCACTTGCTTTAACCCTATGGAGAATCTCTGATACCTGCGAATTAAAAATGTTACTGAGATATTTCTTTGTGCCTGTGTGTCCTGGAAAACTGTGTGGGTTTTGTTTTTAAAGGTTTAATCCTGCAAAACAGAGAAGCTGCTTTTGTATTGATGTGGATCCCTACTGAACATGGGATTGAAAAAAGTATTAAGCAATGTATTAGCAAGAAATATTTAGAGAAACCACAAGCCTTTTTTTAATGGACCACCCTATCCAGTTTCTGTTCTTTTAAGGAAGTTTTTCCTATTCATGACTCATTTCACTCTTTGGCTAACATCAAGGGAAATGGAATAACGATTAAGCAAAGGAATTTATGTTTTTTTCTGGGTTTGTCCTTTTTTCAAAACCTTTATGAATTTTCTGCATAACCTTGTGTAAATATGTATGGATGTGGAAGCTTGACAACTGACAAGGTAAAAAGTACACTGCTAATGCTTGTTTCTTAGTAATTATTTTTAAATGTTCCTTTTGGTTCTACAAATTAATGCTATGGTGGATAGTCCAGACTCCGTATTCAGTTAAAGTGACATGCTCCAGGCAGCCAATTATACAGAACTGTTAAGTGAAATTAATGAGATCACCCCTAGATTACACTTTGTGTTTTATTTTCATTTTATAGGTCTGTACGAGCTGCTGGCTGCATTGCCAGCCCAGCTGCAGCCACATGTGGACAGCCAGGAAGACCTGACCTTCCTCTGGGATATGTTTGGTGAAAAAAGCCTTCATTCACTAGTGAAGGTAAACCGCATTTAAGTCAGATTCTCTTTGAGAACAGCATATGGAAAAATGTTTTGAGCGCCACCTAGTAAACCAGTGACAAAACTGTTGCTCAGTGAAAACAAAACAGCCTTGTTTTAACTCTGTTTCTGTTGGGGTGGAAGTTGTTAAATAAGATTCTTCCAAAAATACATAGATGATTTCATTTAAGAGTGATGTTATGGCAGTGTAATGCTAATGCAGCAAACATATGTTGTTTGCCCTTGTTTAGAAAAAAAAAAAAAGAGTACAAAATAGTAGCAGGAAATCTGAGACTTCTTTATGGTCAACATTCAAGACCTGGAGTTTAGCTTAAATAAATAAATGTTCACAGCAGAAATTAGAAGGAATATATTTTCTGAGGTCAAGTATGGCAAGAGTTCAGTAGCCACATTAATTTAAAATAATTTCCTTTAACAAAGTCAACTGAAATTCTAGTAAGCTATTTCTTTTATTGGCTTGCCTCCATTTAATATTGTGTTTTGCACATAAATATGCTGGCCAAAAGTACAACCTAAAATAAGTTTGGATGAGTACTTAAGTAAAGTATTGTGCTATGAAAATGATCAACAACAAGAAATCAAAGCATGCCATGGGAGTACGCCGAGCTACACCAATAATGTTAAAATTGTTTATAGCAGAAAAATGGGACCAATCAGCTGGTTAGAAATATTCCACTCCTGCGAAGTGGTAAGTATGCCTTCAGACCCCAGTACAGAACTAATTCAAGCTGGAAGGAAAGTCTGAGGTCTCAAATGATTAAGTAGATGGTAGTAGCCTGTGTCATGAGTATGTCCAGACTCACCTATAATTAAGCAGAATTTGTTACCCTTGACAATTACTGATCAAGAGGAAGTTTTAAATGGGGATTATTTCTAAATAGGTTTGAAAGAATCACCTTTTTTCAATTTCTTTCAACTGTTTTATTCTAGAAGAAGATGGAGTAATGTTGATACTTGGCCAAGTACTTGTTGATACTTTTCTAAATAGCTGAGAATATACATACAGAAGTAAACACAAATACTCTCTGGCAGTCGATACACAAAACAACAAACAATGGAGCAGTTCTTGGCAATACTTGCTTGCCTAAAGAATTTCATCCAAGTTTCTGAAGTGCTGTGATTCCCAGACTCCTTGCTGCTTTGCTGCAGCTGTCTATGCAGGTGGCTCAGAAGATCACTCGAAGAGTGGTGTGTACCTATGCAAAATGTTAGGTCAGTTGCTAAATTAGTTGTGGATTGGGAACTGAAGACAGCTGGCTAGAAAATTAGTGTGGATCTGTGAAACATCGACACTTCAGTATTTGCTCTGATTTTTTACTGAGGCAAAACCTTTTTGAACTCCTTCCCTTACTCCTTTTTGCCCCTTATTCCAAAAGAAGACAATGATAGCGCAGCAGTAACTGGTTTACTCATTGGAAGTAGCTCTCAGTTTGCAGCGCCCCTACCAGCTCTCCTGGTTGCATGCCCTAGTTACCATGTTGTTTGTTTTTGAAGGGTGGATTGGACTTTCAGACTTAAACAGAAAAGAAAAACAAGAAAGACGATCAATGACTGGTCACTTTTTGCAACAACAGGAAGGCATTGAAATATCCCAACCATCTTTATTATTTATCCTGTGTACTTTAGTTCGAAGTATAAACATATATGTAACTTTGAGGATGGTTCTTCTAATGTCCTATTAAACCTCACACTATCATAAAATAGATTTAATTCTTGAAATCTTGAAACTGCATCTTTAGTGTTTACTAGTTGTCTTTCTTTAATACAGTATATTAATTTAATTTACAAGTTTTTAAATTGCAAGCAACTATGAAGACCATCTGGTCTGACCAGAGTGCATGTCACAGATATCAAACCTCACGTTTTGATTTCTGTGGAGTTCAGATATGTAAGGTAGGATATGAAGAGCTTCCAAAAGGTTATCTGGTTTGTATACCTGCCTCAAGATGGGCTTAACTGTATGTGAAACTAATGGTATTTGTTCGACCTTTAGTGCATTTGTAGAAGGTTTAGTCAGTATCCTATAAATTTTCAGAGCCTGTAAGAGCAGAAGAATGAACCCCATGCAACATGGTTTCTCCCCATTACAAGACTTCAGAAGTGCCAAATCTTTCTTTCTGAGTTCTGGTGTCTTACTTGAAAGACTGTTTTTCCTAGCAGTGACTTCTTAAAGTCAACTGTACTTGCAAAGACAAATGTTTTCAATTCCTCAGGCAGAGAATGATGACAGATACTTTGTAATAAGGGAAAAAAAAAAAAAAAAAAAAAGGAAAAATTGTGCACTAGCTTTGAGGCAATGATGTTGTGATCCTGGTATGTGTAGGTTTAGGAAGAAAATGAGTGTGAGTATACTACCGATTAGACACTGATGTTCCACTGTTTTAACACATTGCTTAATAAAAATTTCTACACTGATCTTATTACCTTACTGTTTAATAATTTCAAATATTAGAAAAGAGCTTTTTTCCTAAGTTATAACATGCATAAAATGCTCCAAATTGATTGAAGGGCTTAAGTATAAAAGGAACTTAATACCTTTTGTACAGACTTGCTAAGTTTAATGGGTATTTAATTGTTATAGTAGTTTCTTTGTGGTTGTGTACTAAAGCTCATGGTTTGCTATTCTGGCACTCTTAATATTGAAAAGAAAGAAATAAGGAAAAAAAAAGGCCCAAACACTGTCTTGGAGTTCTCTTCATTCAGTATTGTTGGACAGAAATCTCTTTGAGAACTTGGATCAGCCTGAGCTGTTCTAAGAAGTCAGAAATGGAAAAGTTGTATTAGATCATCCAGTCCATTCCCCCTGCAAATGCTGGATTGTTCGCTACAGTACATTCCTGTTGTAGTAAGTAAAACCAGAAAACACTGATGCAACTGTTCTTGCTGTCCCTTTTCTCAACAAAAGAATCTGTTGATTAGATTTTAGTTGACAAAGTACAGAGAAGAGAGAACCCACAACTGTTGCTGACAGTTTGGAAGAGAAAATTAGTTCTGGATAGTGTTTAAAATTTGTCTCTGCTTCCCTCAAATTTTTACTTCCTTGTCTTATTACATGACTCTCTCAAGTTCTACTGAAAATCTTCAGCCATATCATTACGTTTTATATAGCAGAGATTTATAGAATAGAAATATTAAGAGAAGATCCTTCAGGGTAATTATGAGCAGTAAGTAGCTGATACCTGGAATAGTACACATGTGCTCTGCTTGGATATTTTTTAGAAAGGATAAATAAAGATCTGTTCTAACTACTCTGTTATTTTTAGAGGAGATGCAAGAATTTCCATGTGTGTTTGCTTGCTATTAGTGCACCAGACACATGTTTTACTGTTTGTCTGTTTAGTTCCAGGATGAAGTTTCTACTTGCACTGTCGCCTTAAACATTTCTGGTTATGGATGTAATGCTCAAGAATTGAGTAAGCTTTTCTGTTGGGCAGCTACTGAAGTATTTCATAACCAGTTGCAGTTTGCTGGTTGTTCTTGGCCAACTCAGTACTGTATTTTGTCTTATGAAAAAGAAGCCACAGCAAATGGTGTTGCTCTTTCTCTTTGATACGGAAGATCTTGTACATTCAAAAAGATGGAAAAGAAAACTTCTTCAAAAGCAAGGAATATTTGGTGAATTGAGTCTGATTTTATTATTACTGCGTCTTATTTGGTAGCTGGCCCTTCAAAACCTTAATTTGTGCTAATTTTCTGTTAAGTTCACCTGGATATGACTAGACATGAAATTCTAAGAAAGTATTTTCAATATGCTAGTGTTTGACCATGACAATTGCTAAAATCTTTCAAAAAATATTTGAGTATATCCTGGTGAAATGTCTTTTGCGTGTAATGGAACATACCTGAAATTTTACAGTCCCTGTACTATAAAAGCATTGGAAATTTTCAGTGTGACTACTCAGATTTTTCAATATGTAAATATAGATGCTTTCAGTATACTGTGGTTTCTTTGTTGGCAATGAGAAAAATATAGTATTTACAAAGCCAGAGTTGGCTAGGGTAAAGCAAAAGGAATTGATTTGACACATCCATAGTGATAAAATCAACTACTTGCAGATGATGTCTGGACTAGTACAAGTCTAATTCAAAGGCAAGGTTGTATATTCTTACAGATTTTACCCAGGGCTTTACACACAATCTCCATGAAAAAAAATGTTACTCTCTAGGATGAACAGTTTTGTATCTGAAATACAGATCAGTAAGATTTCAGGGTGTGCTTTATGTTAGAGAACAGACTACCTTGTAACTGTCCAAATTTTCACCTGAGAAGAGCTATGCATGTTATTTTGCTGTTCATGAGAGTTTGTATGGTGCAGCTTCCCCTATCCTATGATGAGTTGGATGTTCTGTAGCCAGCATGCAGTTGTGTGCTGCCCAGGTCATGCACTCACACCCTGTGCCATGCAGCCAGGCGGTGAATGCTCCTCCCTGGGCACAAGCTCAAGCATCCACACAATTGGATCTTCTTCCCATAAGAATGTAGAGATTAGATGAGTTGTATGTGACAACTGATTTTTCTGACCTTATTGTTCTGTACTTTTGATTGGGATGACCCATAGGTGGAAGGATTGACATCTTTGAACTATCAAAGCCGAGAAAAGTGACGGTGGCTGAGGAGGGTGTGTCAGATAGTGTAAGACCTAAGCATGACCAGTGATAAAGAATGAAGGTTGGAGATCGTATTGAGGTGGAGTTGACTTTCTGAATGAAAGTGATGTTAGTGCTGACTGATTCTGCACTTCAAGTTTGGAACTGATACTGAAATATTTTTTGCTGGACATACAAATGTTACTTATATTACTGTGTTCTTCATGTATACTTTCTGTAGAACTAATATTTATACAACCTTCATAATTTATTGTTCGAATTGTCTGTTTTATACAGTTCTCAAGACCTCTTTTTTCTCTGTTTAATTGTTCTATTATGTAGAAGAGGAAGAGAGCAATGTGTGTTTGTGAGGGGATTTTCGTGGCTAACAGGTTTGCACCTGTTAAGAGAGTGGTGAGGGTGGTTTCTGATTTTGAAGCCGAAAAAAACAGCCACCTTAGAAGGAACTCAGAGGAGCTGCATTACCCAAGAGCAACAAGCCTGGAAATGCACTAGAAGACAAAGTGGGGCTGGGGTTTGGTACCTAACCTCAGATCTAACAGATTGAGAGGATTGTGGTTTTGGGGGAAGGCATTGGAGAGATGTATGGACCACCTTGGAGGGGGTGGAGTTATTGAAACTGATAGCTCACTAAAATGTTGCTTTGATACTTGAAGTGCTTAAGGTCCTTTACTGCTGAATTCTCAACTGTATTTGTTTTTAAAAAGCTGTGCCTCCCCAGTAAAGGGAATAGGCTGCATTTCTGTAAATTCATGTAGAGGTCTGAAGTGCTGTTTGCTTTGGAGATGGGAAGAAATGAAAGAAAAGGTGGTATGAGTAAGCATTTACCACCTGGACATCTGGAGGAGGAGGAGGTGTGAGTGTGGTGGTTGACAGCCAGTAACAATTCATGGCCAGTGAAAAATAACTGTTCTTCATGCTCTAGAGGAGAATCAAGCAAAGTTGCTTCTTACCGTCAGAGAAAGCATGCAAAGCCTCTTCATGGCAGAAGTAAAGTGATCACTCTTGTAATGCAGACTGTCCGAACAGTGCACAGATGTGGTCTGTTGTCCTGGTTTGGAAACTTTTGCTATTTCGGGCAAGGGGAGAAGGAATTTACTATAGTCATTAATAATGATGAACTAGATAATAGGTGGCAGTTACTTGTCACTCTTTAAATCCAGATAAATCAGAGAACAAGGAAATATTAATTTTTGTAAGGATATCCTTGTTCATTGAACATCTCTTGTTGAAACAGGTTTGGCCCAGTCTTACCTAGTAGCTGTTGGTAAAACACGGTACACAATTTTCAGCCCTACAGAACTACCTAGCAGTAGGTAGTGGACAGTATGTGGGCAATATTAGAGTACTGAATCTGCAAAGAAATAGTAAAGCTTCATGGAAGAAATATAATACTTTTCTCATTATCTGGAGGGGAAGCTTGACTTGATCTCCCGTTCATTTTTGAAGCTTCCTGCTTGGGTTGTAGGTACACAGTATACATGGAGGAATTGTAGAATTTCAGGACTCTTCTTATCCAAAGTATTTGTAAGTAATGGTCTAATTCATACACCGAAATATTAACTTGCCACATGTCTTCTGCTTACCTAAAGCTGAAAATCATTAGAAAAATAATGGTCTGTAAGAAAACCTCTTGGTGACTGACAATAGTTTGTATTTGTAGTAATTACCATTGAAGCAATGAGTCATTTTGCTTCCATCAAAATTATTACATTCAAAAAAGTGTAATGCAAGGTGTTATTCCTTATGAAATGCCATATAAATTTAAAGTGTTACTTTTGAAGCCAAAGTGATTTTTTTTGAGACTTGCTCAATTGCCAGCAACTGAATTCTGTAAGTAAAGAGATCACTCTTAGCTGGAGGCAGTCAGCTGCCTTTAAACTTAATTTCCATGGGAACAGTGATCAGATTAATCAAAATAAGGTAATTGAAGTTTTATAGAAAATACAGGATCTTTACTTTATTCAGGCTGATATTGTTTCCATGAAAACATTAGGAAAAAAGGTAACTAGCAGCCGGGCATTAAGCAAGTGATTGCTTCTCTTGTTGAGATTGAGGGCCTTTCTGGTTACACTGTCTGTGTTGAACCCTTTGACTTGTTTCTGCTCTTATTGTATAAAAATGCAGTATATCAGGTAACAACAGGGCAAAAGTAAGCAAAATAAAAATGGATTCCAGTTTGAAATCATAGCTAAATCCCCCAACCTTCCACGTATTATAACATGTAACAGATTTACTGTTTCTTCCTTGAGCAAAGACAAAAGTTGTTTTGCCATGTGTATTCACTCATACATACCTGTGCTTGTTTTTGCCTTTAATAAAGTGAAAAAATGCCTTTAATAAAGTGAAAAAATGCACTTTCAGTTTATTCAGGCATAGTTTTGGACAGTGTAACCTTGTTTGTAAGAAAATGCAAGTTAGGGCAAAATGGATGGAGTAATGCAGTTACAAAATATGGATCCTATGTGATGGTTCAACTAAAAATACTTGTTATAATTGTAGCTAGTAGATAGTTTACTAGGAAACAGGCAGCTGGTGGACATAAATAAATAATTTTATCCTTCTCTTTGAAGACTTTTGCATGTGTTCTCCTGTGGTAAATACTTTTTTTGTTTTGGTTTGGGTTTTTGTTGTTGTTGTTGTTGTTTTTTGGTGTTTTTGTTTGTTTGTTTTGTTTTTTCTTTTTTTTTTTTTTTTATTTTTATTTCCATATGTTTTTATTTTGTACTTTTTGGTAAAAGTTTAACTGAACATCTAGTGTTAACTTTTTTGTCAGAAGTTTAGACATTTGGTGTCTCTCTCATCTTGCAGCTTCTACATCAGAACTGCTAATGTGTTTAGGAATAGGCACTAGCAATGTTTCATTTAGATTTTTATGAGGAAGTCCTGTTCCTGTCATCAACTCCTTCAGACCACTGGGTTAAAAATAATAATAAAAACCAATTCAAAGATCAGTTCCCAAAGTATCAATTAAATTGTCTTGCTGACAGTCTCGTAAGTGCTGTAGAAAGAGTTGATATCAGAAGTCTCTACAGGTGGATGTACCAACAAACTTTTGAAATGAAAAATAAAGCAGATAAACTTATTAATTCAGAGGTGTGAAGTGTTGGTCTATGAGTATTACTTGAAACTTGTGAATAAATCAGTGCTTTGGAATGTGAAAAAGTTTTGGTTTAGGTTAAAGTCCAGACAGAGGCTTTTTTTTGGATCAGTGGTAATTGATTTAAAGTTTCTGCTGGGAAACCTCCAAAGAGTAGCAGAAATCCAGCCAAAATGTACTGGGCATAAAAGAAGTAAATCAATCCTTCTAAGACAAATAGTTCGTCATTTCATTGTTACCAAGGGGACAGTGTACCAGCCTGGTGACCAGACTGGTACAGCAGTTCAAAGAAAAGTCTTAGAACCCAAATCTACGCTCATACCCAGATTTTTCTTGTCTCATGAAGCTTGTACAGTATTTATTTAACCAAAGTGATACATTTTTTGTCTATTATACTGAGACTAATCAACGATCTCATACGCTGCTCAGTTATAGTCTAATAAATCCAAGACATCCAAAGATAATGTAATTTTAAACTGTTTTTCTACAGTGTTCTTTTCCTTTGGACCAGAAATTCTGTGGCAGAACATGTCAGGGAGTGTTTAAAACAATTTTTTTTGTTACTGTCTTGGATTATTTTCCTTTTAAGAACAGAAAGTCATAACTACCCAAACCAGCCTCCACAGTGCAAAATCATTGTAGGAGTTAAGAAGGATGGGATGTGATAGTGATAAAAGCTTTCTGAAGCACGAAAACTGATACAATAAGATTTAATAAAAATCTGATTTTTAATATTTTGTAAAAATGCCTTTCTGTTTTTCCTACCAGCAGGTTTTGTTACTGCTTATGTTAACTTTCCTTCTTTCTTTTGGAAATCTTGGTTGTTTCCATTATCCGACTAATCCTTGTGAAGTTCATTATAGTGTTCACTAATACAAGTATTAGTGTTCACTAATACACACACACTGACCGTCTTTTCTCTTCCTGTGAAATACAGGCATACACACATGGGTTTTACTTGTCTTTTATTTTTCTCTTCCCCATTCCTTTCCTTTCTTCTGTGTCTCTCTAAGCACTTTAAAAAAACACTCTCAACATTCTTTTCCGTTCTATTATAACTCTTTCATTTTTAAAGCTTGGAAAGAAGAGAACATTGTAGTGTGCTATGTGTGCACTATTCCTTTAGACTTCCACATGGCACTGTTTGTATTGCAGTGTTCTCTTAACCACAGGTTATTTTGTTTCTTTAATAACCATTTTTGTGTATCTTTCTACAACCCAGTGCTGTTATAATCTGGTTATTAAAATTATTAGAAATTGCCCAAACTAAAGTATAAACGAGACCAGATGCCAAAGTCAATAATACGTGTTTTTATTTAATGGTATATGTGAGGCAGAGAAAAAGAGGTAGAAAGAAATAGGAAAAGGAGAGGAGGGGAAGAAAGAAAGTGACAGTGATTGAAATAGAAAATGTATCACCACCCAGTGTAACCTGGCAGCATCCCGGCAGTCCGGTTCTTCAGTTCTTTTGGTCTTCTTGGTGGTGAGGGTCCCACAAAACATAGATTCCAATAGATTAATACACATTCAGGAGATGCCAGGCATCTCCCCTGGGGTTGTGGTGGGGGAGCTTTGAAGTTTCTTGCAACAGTCTCTGGGTTTTTTACCTCAGTTGAATCATGTGCATTCCTCAGGTGGCAGAAAGCGTCAGGAATGAAGCAGGGGAGCATTATGGGGGTCTCTGGTAGTATATGGTGTGAATGTCCCATGTTTACATGGTCTTCCTGGTGGGGACCACAGGGTGTTTCACTTTTGGTTTGTTTTTTGCCATCTCACACCCAAAACTCTTCTGTCCCACCACCCACTGAGCTCAGCTAGGGCAGATTTTTAATACAAACACATTGTTCCCTGAGCCTTGTTTACCTCCACTCAGCCTTGAGATCCTATTTCAAGTTTCCAGTCACAATCCGAATTCCAGTCAGGAGACATTGGGAGGGTAGTGCATCACTGGTTGAAGACAAGGTAGTTGCTTCCTTGCAGTTTGACAAGTAGTCTTTCTATGATTTTAACAGTGTTTAAGACTTTACCAGCATTTCAGTCCATCACAAGTGTTCACTTTGCAGGTGTGGTGATGTCAGTGAAGTTCACTTCAAACCTAAGTTACATTGAGAGCTGTAGCTTTTAAGGGTTTAACATACCAGTGCTCTCTACTTGGTGCACAATCACAGCAGAATAACCAAGGAGGTGCTGAGGAAACAAGACTTCAAAACATGCAAAGAATAAGTCTTACTTGTCTGTGCAAATCAAGGATGAGTAGTTTATTATGGGCAATTGCTGTAACTTGACCGTGCCTTCAGTGCAGTAGCAAAACCTAAATATACTGATACACTTTGATGTAGCGTCTTTGGTATGGTGACATAGTCTGTTTCCATGCTACAGAAAAAAGGGTTTCATGCTTTCTTACTCCAGCTGAACCACTCTCAGGATCTATAGTGTAAAAAATACTTCCTATTCCTGTAGTGACATTGAGTGGTCTAAAGTTAGAGCTGTGTTGGATTTGTTTTCAAAAAACACTCATGCCTCAGTGGGCCTTTTAGGGTTGCATGTGAATACTTTATGGTCCTCTAGTTTGCAGCTGTCTTCTCCCACTCCCTAAGACCAGTTTTGACCATGTATGTCTGCAGGCTTCTTCTATTTCTTATCAGCTAAATAAGAATTAGATTAATTCTTTATCTCTCAGCAAAAATAAGAAAGTGTATAAAGAGGAGATATTTGTATGTCATGTTAATGTGACCATATAAATTCCGAGGGAAAACATTGCTTTCACCTGGTTTGCATGTATTTGCAAAGTTACACTATTTCATCACGTGCAAACTAGATATACTCCATCAGTTCTGGGACTGAGGGAGTTGCAAGATTTACCAAGCTCAGCAACTACCAGGACATGAGGACTCCTCTGTCTTGGCTGCAGAGGTCCACTCTGGTGAGAGATGAATGCAGCCACTGCTCAGCAGCTGCACCACCAACCTGGTCCTATTTCTCCTCTTCAGCTGATCAAGGCACTGCTGAAAATGTACAGCCTTTTGCTCTCTAAATTTCTAAGCAGATCCATGTTTATAGATTCCTCAAATACTAGCACAGGTATTAAGTCCCACTGCATAGCCATGCCTGCACCCTAGGCTGTTTACCCAGCTACTGATCAAGGCTCTAAGTCCTTCAAGGTGTTTGTCTTCTTATTTGCTGACTACTCCAGCTTAAAGGCTGCTAGCAGATTAAAAACATGATTAAATTCATTAGGGAAATACAAACAAACTGTTTTCATCTTTTTCTGGACTTGGATGTCATGCACAGAGACATATACCCATCAATAATATTGACAAATAAAATAGTAATCCATTTTAACTTCTGAATTCCATTGTGTATTTTAATTCCATTATCTGTAATTCACTCACTGTATAGACACATCAGTATACCCCTCTTGATGCTTTTGCTGATCAGTGCTTCAGTACAGCTTGTTTCAGAGAGTGCTAATGCCAAGTAGGTACTTTTTGCTCTCTCTCCTTCAATTTTAGGTTGTGTTCCTCTGATTTCTGTCCTTCTGCCTCTCTCCTTCACTCTGTTTCATAGTTCTAACATGATATCGTTGCTCTCCAGAGGGGAGGACATTTTGAACCTTGGAGCCACTGACTCTTTCCTGCCCCAGTGGCGCAGGTACAGTATGACCCTTCATGAAGAACATGATATTTACTGAGTGGTGAGCATGGTGGAGGGGTAAACAGTCTTATTTTGTCCATTGGAATTAAATCTGTATTATCTCTCTGTCTCTAACTTTTCTGGGTGACTTTTCTAGAAATCACAGCCTGCACAATGTAATTTCAAAGATCTCCATTATTGTGACATTTAAGAGTTAAAAAACACCCCAATCCTGCCAGCTATAAATTCTAGGGATATTGTATGGGATAGCTTGAGTACTGTTTTAAATTTACTATGGATATCATCTCCATAAACTATTTTCAATTTTAATGTACTTTACATATTGGGTTTCATGGAAAAAGGCAGTTTTTGTTGAGATTTAGTGATTAAATAATCCAGTAATGACACTGCAGACATACACAACTTTAATCAGGATCAAACTGTGAATCAGGGTGCAATTTTGAATTTTGACATTTCAAACATTCTGGGAAAAAAGTAACCCATGATTGTCATCATGTTAATTGGTGTCTGAAATACTAAGCGGATCATACTGAAATTTAGTATGTTATTAAAGGCTAACTACAAATCATACCCTAGCACGTGTCAAGAAACAAAATATTTGTAACTATGTCCCTATGCTCTTTCATCTGGAAACATCCACTTTCTACCAATTTCTAACTAATTCTAACTAATAATCTGACCAGGTTTTATTATTGTCTTCTCCCAAAGAGGAAGCAATATTTTCCTTATGTGGTATATTAGGTTACCACTGAGGAAGCTCTGTGTATAGCTTGATCGTTTGTTCTGTCCTGCTTCTGCTCTCTGTCTCTGTTTTCTGAATATGTATATTGGTCTTTTAACTTATTAGTGCTGAATTATTTTGTATTTATTTTTCTACTGCTAAATGAATTTTTAATGTGTAAAAGACCTTTAATTGCCTTTGTGTTATGTGCATTTATTCTCCTTTCGTAGCCATTCTGTCATGGCTTCTCTGTGGGAATATCATCCTTGTTTTTACTCCAGCTTTTCCACTGGTGTTCTGAACCTTTAGTAATGAAGGCATACAGACATACACCTGGAGCTGATCATCCAAAGATGGGTAGAATTAGAGGGCTTCAGTGTATTCCAGTTGAGGGGAACTCAAGTGATTTAAGCTGGATCATTACTTGTAATTCCTTTGTCAGTCAAGGGTAAATTGACATTTTTGCACCAGAGAAAAGGAAGTTTATTGCTTTTTAATTTTGTTAATGTTATCATTCATGACATAAAAATATATGCCTGGTATCCCTGATATTGTTTAAATTTTTGCTGGTTTCATATTCAAATGCAGTGTAAACCAGGCTGGATCACACTGGCTGATGTTATGGTTGAATCCTACTTGAAAAAAGGGAGCTGGAGTTGGGAAGCAGTTCTGGGTTGGAAACTGTCAGGAAATCTCTTGACATCCCAGTAATTTTGTGGTTTTGGTCTGTATCTTCATAGATCCTTATTTCTCAAATAATAACATTGCTAAACTTATCTCTGTATTCTTTTTATATAATGGTAAGAGTGCCAGTGCAGCTCCCTTATCTTTGTTACATCTCCTCTGTCATTAGGCAATTTCTCCTGTTTTCTACCAGCTTTCCAAAATTTAAAGATATGGCATGACTGTAATTTTGTACACCTGTGCAAATACATTTGTGTTACCCCTTCCAATATAAAAATAAATTAATATGTTTGCTTTGTTTTGAAGCTTCCTTTGAAATGCGTCTGCATGTTTAGGTGATTTAATGCAAAACCTGAAGTGCAGTGGTCTGAAAAGGTACAGGGAAATGGCCGTAAATCTCTCCTAAATGACTGCAATTTACTACCAATATTTTGTTATCCTCTTTATCCTACAACACACATTCCTCTTCAGTATTGGTGTTTCTCCATCCTCTGCAGGGAAGATTGAGAATTAGTTCTATCCTTTAACAGTATTGTTATTTACTTGGGACATTTTACTCCTAACACCTCTCTCTATCCTTTAAAATGTTATTCAGATCCTGTCTTCATGCCTTTTAAAATTAAAAGTCTTAGAATCTCTTTTTTTTTTTATTTCCATGTAGTTTAAATCTTAGCCTGGCCCCTGGCAGCAGCATGCAGGCCTCAGCAGCTTCTCTGCTTTCATTCTGTCTTCTGAAGTACTCATGGCAAGTCTTCCAGCCCCCTCCCTCCCCCATATTTATGTATTTTCTTCACATTTTTCAATTTTTCTGAATTTTCACCGACTTTTGCCATTATTCCCAGAAAAAAGCCCAAAGGGACCTTGTGTCTGTCCCTCCTTGTCCAAGGTCCATTTGATATGTTGTGATCTGTTTGGAAAGCTGTGCTGTCAATCACCTCATTTAGAAACAAGGGAAGACTTGAATGCAGAGCATGTCCTCATAGGCATTCCTTGCTTCTATGACCATGATTTCATTAAGGAACACTTAAGCAAATGTTTAATTTCACAATGAAACTTGTCCTAGTACTCTTAAGCGTGTACTCAGTGATAAATTGTTTCCTGTTTTGTTTTGCTTTGGGTTTTAGTGTGGACTGTAAGGATGCAGCGGAAAAGGGAAAGGTCATTTTTTTAGCTCACTTGCATTTTGGCAGAGGCTGGTAGAGATTTTGCCTGGTACATTTATGCACCCTCATGTGATGCTGCTTTTAACTTGTCAGACTTTCTTGCCTAAAGTTCCTGTATGGGGGAGTCTAGCGCTGATGGCTTCTGCAGTTGAGATTCTTCAGCATTGTTTATTTACATGACTTAAGTCCTCTACAGCTTTTAATGCACAAGTGACTAAAAATCAGTTTCTAGACTTCATATTTGAGAAATAAACGAGTGAGGTTAGTCCTTAGTGTCTGTTTGTAGTGTAGACGACCTCTTAAATTACTTACTTGGAATATTTCAATAGTATAGTTATTTTATTAGCAATCCAGGTCAGGATCCAGTGTTTGTGGCACTTCGATGCAGTTTCAACAAAAGTTGTGTTTGCAGCAGAATTCTGCTCCAGTGATAGAGGCCCTTAATAAAAGGGTTTTTTTCATCACTTAGATGCTTCAGAGCAGCTTCTTTTAAAGAGTGGCAGATTTTTCTCGAGGCATGATGAATAAAAATAGCACATAGTAATTAAATTGTAATTGTGTTTTGCATCTGTATGAATGCCTACATGGTCATTTTTTTTCTTCCTATTAATGAATTTTTGTATGCATGAACATACAGCTTTCAGTGTTTTCCTTAAAATGTAATGCATAGAGCTAAAAAATAATGTTACGAATCAAAATTAGAGAGTTTGGGGTGACTTGTCTGGCTTTGGTTTGGGGGTTTTTTTCATTAGTTACCAGACCTGTGCTTTGTCATAGCATGTTGCTTAGGATATAGAAAAAACAGAACAGTGACCTGTATATTTCTCATGTTGCATGAAATGTATTGACCCCACTAGATGGTGCTAATTGATAAACATATGTCTGTGTATATTTATATATACATGCATTTAAACTCAAAGCATAGATGTCTGTGATTTAAGTTTGGGTTTTGAACGCGTTAATTGTGTAACATTGAGCTGTACAGATGTGATCTCTTCAGTATTATTAAGAATTCACGGAACTGAATTGGATCTTGGACTAACATTGTCCAAGTTAGGATGTAAGGATGATGTTTACTATACTAAGCAGGAATAAACCAAACTCTTCATTATTTAAAGTTATCAGTCTCTGCTTGAATACCGAAACTGAAAAAGCAGAATTCTATGCCAAAATTTCTCAGACTGTGTACAGCAAACCTGGGTGTTTGTCTGCTTTTTTTAATTAATGTTTAATTAGGGTTTCTGTAAAATCCTAGTTCTGTGAAAAATGAAGCTTGCTGAAAAAAACAACTGACAAACCGGCAGTTTAGCTGTCATTCATGTTAGAATTGTGTTGGGAAAGTTCCTTCTGTTGGATTTATATTATTAGCAAAACAGTGGAAGTTGTGTGCTTTTGGAAAAAAAGTCTGAAAATTAAGTTCTTTATAATAGTGTAAAAATAAAAACCATCAGTTCAAATTGGTTATGAGTGTTTAAAAATGGTAGCGTCTGAAGAAATGAAGTTTACAAAGCAAAATGTTCACAGGTAAAACACTTGTGGACAAAATAGAATGTTTTGATGTTTATCTAAGTGTTTATGTTTTCTGAAAGGAGAAATGAGGCATTTATTGAGACAAGTATTAAATCTAGGCACATATTTGTTTTGTTTCTAGCATTTAAATGAAATCTGTAACTTAATAGACTTCAAGGAAATCTATTGGCAGTGAATTGGAGACTACCTGATCATACTGCACGGTGTTCTGTACTTAGCAGATTTCCAAAGACAACTCTTTTCTTTCAGTTCTGTCTCACTTTAAAGTTTCTTCTTCAGCTGTATTTATTTGTCTAGGCAGGACTGTACAGTTGTTAATTTAAAGCATGCCCTGTTGCCTTATTATTTGAAAAAGTGCTCTTCTAATTTAATAATTTTTTAAAAATTCTATCTTCATATTCTTTGCAAGTTACCTCTTCAGTTCTCTAATTTGGACTTTGGGAATAATTTAACATTAATGGCTATTAGTATTGGCACAGAAACTACTGTAAATTTATTTTTGAGTTCACTTTATGGCTTTCTTTGCTAATCAACATACCAGCATAATAGTGGATTTTTTTTTTTTAACTGCTGAATCATATAATCAAATTTAATCACCATGAAATGTTCAGAATTGCCATTTTCATAGACACCTTCAGCAATACCATTACTATTGTTGCTGGTGTGTTTTGTGCTCAGAAGAATTTCAGATGTTGGTAGTTTCTGGAGCCAGGCAGCTGTTGACGTAATCTTTGTTCTTTGCATTCTAGCAGCATCCAGACTGTTTCTTTCTTTTTCCAGTTCACGTTTAACAGTATAATTATTTTTGTCTCTTTTAGATAGTTTTTTCTTTAAAGTATTCAAATCTCATATTCAAGAGCAAAGAATGGTTCTGTTTTTCTGCAGTACAGAAAGCCAGTTTTTTTGAGGAAAAAAATCCTCAAGTTCATAAAGATCTTTAATTTTAAAGTACCAACCCTTAAAGGGAGAAGTACTTCTGTTATATAAAGCAGTAACATTATACTTGTGCTGTTTAAAAAAAGTTTGCCATAAAGCTAAAATAACTTTTATATTTCTTACAGAGCTAACCACTATTCTAGATACTTTGCATTGTTTTTTACAAATAATAATTAAAATTAGTTATACATACCTGAAAAAGAAGTCTCAACAGAGTGGTTAAGGGAAAAAAATGGAAAATTTCTTCAAAGAAAGAAAAAAACCTCCCAACATTTATTGTTGGAATGTGGGATTGAAATAGTAGAGATATGTATATATTTTTTCTAATTATTTCAAGTTCATTAATGTCTTCAATTAGATGTTTTTCCTCAAATTCTGTGTTTAGAATCATTGTATAAACAACAGCTGTGTGATCATTGCAGTAAGAATTAGTTCCATCTCTGTTTCATTACAACTGTGCAAATTTACTGTGTGTTCTCAAAACTTCTGGGCTTCAGTGGGAGTTACAATTCCTTTCTTGCTTGCATTAAGTATTTTTTAAGTAAAAATGCATTTTAAAAGTACCTTGAAAATAAACATTTCTTGATATAATTTGCATAGAAACAAATACTGCAATTGGTTATAAGTATTTCACTATCAGTAATTGGAATACAAAAAACCCTAAGCTTACGGTATTTTTTTCTAATGAGATCTCATTGGTTTGAAAATGAAATGCATTTTGTGTCCATGATTAGTTCTTGTCGTCCTTTTAGTGATCAGGAAAATGATGCTTGATTTCTTTCATAATGTGCTTTGAAATCTTTGGATAAAAAATGATGTCACAATCCTGAATATTGTTACCATTTTAATTTGCAGTCTTTGTATATGACTTTGACAGTTTTATTGTATGCATGTTCAGTTTGCTGGATCTGCAGCACTGCACAGAATTTCCTGAGAGCTGACTCAGGATCTTTAATGAAAGATTTGGTATCTTGTGTTGTGAATGATGAATCCTTATCATTGTCTAAAGGAAAGGAAGAGAGAGAAATGCACGCTTCCATGACTCCACCTCTAATTCTATCTTTCAGTTAAATCTGAATGCTTCATTTTGAGAAGTGTATTTGTTAAAGTAGTAATACTGAGAGAGGAAGCAAGACAGCAAAGTGGGACAGCATAGACAGAAAGTTTAAAAACCATAAATTGTAAGGAGCAGTTTGTGACCTGGACGCCTGAGTTCAGTATTGCTCTTACGGAATTTTTTCCTCAAACTTTTACCAAATTTAAGATGTGTTTACACAGGTCATTGTGTGCTTTTGAAGAGAAGAATTGCTATACTTTTATCAAAATCTGGCTGGTACTACTCAGACTGGTACATGATGAGTTTACAGCTCAGATCTTGGTTTCCTTGAAAATGTACTTTATGTACAAAGGGCACTTTCTGTCTTCATGGACTGCAGTTTAAAGACTGCTTATTTCAAAGAAATAAAAAGTGTGTTGTTGTTCTGTTCTTTCTGTTGAAGGACTTCATGTCCTTAGCTCACACAAGAGAGTGGCTTTATTTAAATTTGGAATTGTTCTGATGCTTCTTCCTTTGGAAAATGGGGTTAAAAGTACAGAAAAACAATATTGAAAATACTGTATACAGTAGTCATGTAGACTGTTTGGCTCTAAATTGTTAGGAAATTTATTCTGGAGCAAGTGCAACTTGTTTGGCTTTGGTTTGAACTTCCTCTGTCTATCTAGGGACCCTCTTCCTAAAAGCAAAGTCATCAAAACCTTTGCTTATTACTGACAAAAAAGGGTCCATTTGAATGAAATCTGTGAAATCTTGTACAATAGGACCTTTATTTTTTTGTATAAGGAACAATGAATTCAAAGTGAATTTTTTTTTTTACAGAAAAATAAACATTTTAAGAAACTCTGCATGAATAACTGGGTTTGTAGCCAGTATTTAATCTGTTTTGCTTAACATTGCAAAAATAAAATAGCTAATGCATTAGTCTTATTACCATATTACCTTCTTTCAGCAACCAAAGGAAATGTAAGGAGAATCTCCATCCTTTATTGAGTATGGAGGAAAACATAGTGACAGAAAACAAGCAAAAGGTTAAGTTACTTAATGCCTTCTTTGCCTCAGTCTTTAATAGTAAGACCAGTTGTTTGGGTACCTGGCCCCTGAGCTGGAAAACAGAGGTGAGGAGCATAATGAATCCCCCATAATTCAGGAGGAAGTGGTGAGTGACCTGCTACAACACTTGGACACATGCATGTCTATGGGGCCAGAGGGGATCCACCCAAGGGTACTGAGGGAGCTGGGGGAAGTGCCCACAAAGCCCCTTACCATCATTTGCCAGCAGCCCTGGCTAACTGGAGAGGTCCCAGTTGACTGGAGGTCAACAAATGTGACACCCATCTACCAGAAGAGTTGGAAGGAGGATCCAGGGAACTACAGGCCTGTCAGCCTGACCTCAGTGCCAGGGAAGGTCATGGAGCTGATTGTCTTGAGTGCTATCACAGAGCACAAACAGGGCAATCAAGGGATCAGGTCCAGCCAGCTTGGGTTTGTGAAAGGCAGGTCCTGCTTGACCAACCCAATCTCCTTCTGTGACAAGGGGACACACAGAGGGGATGAGGTAAAGACTGTGTGTGTGTCTCCTTGGACCATGACACAGTTTCCCACAGCATTCTCCTGGAGAAACTGGCTGCTCGCAGCTTGACCAGGAGTGCTTTTTGCTGGGTGGAAGACTACCTGGATGGCTGAGCCCAGGGAATGCTGGTGAATGGAGTTACATCCAGCTTGTGGCTGGTCACAGAGGTGTTCCCCAGGGCTCAGTGCTGGGGCAGTTCTGTTTAGTATCTTTATCAGTGATCTGGATGAGGGGATCAAGGGCACTGTTGGTCAGTTTGCAGACACAACAAGTAGAGTGTGAATGTTGATCTACTGAGTAGCAGGAAGGCTCTTCAGAGGGATCTGGACAGATTGGGTCAATGGACTGAGGCCAGTGGTACAAAGCTTAAGAAGGCAAAGTGCCAGGTCCTGCCCTTGGATCACAACCCGAGGCAGCACTCCAGGTTGAGGGAATGGTGGCTGGAAAACTGCCTGGTGTAAAAGGACCAAGGGATGTTGGTCAACTCTGGCTGAACAAGAGGCCCAGGTGGCCAAGAAGACCAACGGTATCCTGGCCTGTGTCAGCAATAGTGTGGCCAGCAGGACCAGGGCAAGGATTGTCCCTCTGTACTTGGCACTGGTGAGGCCACACCTCAAATCCTGTGTTCAGTCCCTCACTTCAGGAAAGACACCGAGGGGCTGGAGAGTGTCCAGAGAAGGGTAATGGAGCTGGTGAAGGGTCTGAAGCAAAAGTCTGAGGAGGAGCAGCTGAGGGAACTCGGATTGTTTAGCCTGGAGAAAAAGAGACTCAGGGGAGACCTAATTGCTCTCTAGAACTGCCTGACAGGAGGTTGTGGCAAGGTGGGGTGGGTTTCATCTCCCAAGTGATCGGAGAAGGAGAAGTGACCTCAGGTTGCACCAGGAGAGGTTTAGATTGGATTTTAGGAAAAATTTCTTCACTGCAAGGGTCATCCAGCATTGGAACAGGCTGCACAGGAAAGGTGTAGAGTCACAATCCCTGGAGGTATTTAGAAGATGTGTAGATGTGCTACTTAGGGACATGGTTTAGTTGACAGTGCTGAATTAACGGTTTAACGGCTCTCTTTTTCAGTTAAAGAGAAGTCATGGTATATGATTATAATGGGAACATTTACTAATTTTCTGTCCTATGCTCTGGTGACAGTAGCAGGAAGACAGGAAGTTCTAAAATTAAAAATATTGTAAGATATAGATCTGAGACACAGATCTGCAGGTATATCACACTGTTCATGAAGGACATGTTTGCTAACAGTGTCAATAGTAGGTACTTAACAGGTATGAAGTATTTGTTCCAATAAAAACAAATGTATTGGGGAGGTGCAATGTAAGTGCACGGAAGCAGTATATATGGCACAGAGAAGCAAGGGCAGGATCACCTGGTTTGTCAATTGCTCATTTAATGTCTGACTTGGTTTTCTCGTACGGAAAAAGTAGAAGAGGTACTTTTTCATTTTACAATAAAAATTGAGAAATGGGTCCTTACAGACCTGAGACTTTGATTGTATCTCTCTAGGACAAAATCAAATCTAGCAATGGCCTCATGACCTTGTGAGATTATTCTCAGAGCTTCTTCATCTGTGAGACTGCCTCAAGTAAACTTGTGAGTGCAGGTGTTCTTCCTGCATCCTCCTGAAGCATTGCGTTTTCTCTTTTATCATCATCATCTTCCTTAGATGCCTCCCTGCTCGTCAGGATCAGTCAAGGGTGAAGGACAGATAAATGAGGTAGTGAGGCACAGTGTTAAATGACTTGAAACCACAGGTTAAAAAGAAAATAAAATCCACAGGGAATAGGACTTTACCACATAACTTACTGCAGTATGGACAGGCATTTTTTCTGTCCTGCAATTTCTGGCTAGGCAATAGAAACTAGTTACTTGACTGGAATGACTAATAGTTCACATGGCAGGCATTTTTAGCAAGGCTCATTTTTGTCTTTGACTTTGCCAGTTGAGAAAAGTTGTCTTTATCCCCAAGATTCCTCTCTTTCATTTCTAGCACACTGTGCTGCTTTTATTGGCTTTTAACAGTCTTAATTCACAGTAATCACATGATATTTGCCATCACTGTTAGTAGGTGCTTCTGCCATTACAACTCTGTCACACATAGAAGTACTCCGTAATCAAGTTCTTGATGAATCAAATTTCAAGCAGCAAGTGCTTGCTGAGAGTGGGAGTTAATGCTGTGGCCTCTCTAAGCAGGGCTGCTGATTCTGGCTGATAGCATCTGATTCAAAATAATGCCTCTTCAGTAACTTTGTACGTCTGTTGATAACACACCATTGTATAGTTTGTCGGAAACATAGCCTGACAAGAAAAATGCCCTTAAATATGATCACTTACCACATTTTGTAACTTAGAAAATTACTGTAATTGTACATATCTGAAAATTTATTTCTGAAAACACAATGCAGTTAGAAATTTCTGGAGAAGTTCTGTTTGGAATATAGGTCATGGTGATTGCCGGGTAAGAGGCGCTTTTTAAGTGTCATCCAGCACATGCTGAACTCTTAGCAATCTTATCTTTAAGGGCTGAACAGATGCTCGTGTAGATTTAGATTGAACATAAGGAAGAAATTTTTTATGATGGGGCTGATGAGACACTGAAACAGAGAAGTTGTGCATGTCCCATCCATGTAGGTGTTCAGTGTCAGTTTGGATGAGACTGAGCAACCTGATCTAGGGAATGGTGCCCTGCCCATGTCAAAGGCTGTAGACTAAATGATCGTTAAGCGTCAAACCATTCTATGATTCTATCCTTGTAGCTTGGTTTGCATTCTTTTAATGCAGCTGCAAGGATTTTGATAACCTCAGAGGACTTTGGTCTTGATATGCATGTTCATTTGTTGGCTCTTTTCAAGTAATGGATTTCAAGTACAGATATGAAATGTAAAAAGAGTGTTGAAAGTTTTTTTTGTTTCCTGTGTTTTGCTGTAGCACAGAAATAAACTGACATTTTTTGCAACTTTTGGACCTTGGTAACCGGCTTCTTTTGTATAATACCTGTAATATTCTCTGCAGTGTTGACATGGATGGATTTAATCTTCAATGGATATAATGTTTTATCTGACAGAAATTCCATCAAGTTTAGTCTTGAGCCTTGTTTCATTTCTTTGAAGGAATTGTTTACTAAGAGAAGTGCTAAATGAACTAGTTACTAAGTTCGATCAGGGCTAGAATATCCTCCTTTTTCAAACCATATTAACATCTCCAGTTACAACCCCCCTCCACTCCTCAAAAAGAAAAGCAGCTAATGAGGTAAGACTCAAGCTAAGGAGTCTGCATTTTTGGATTTCCCTCAAAGAATTTAGATGTCTTGTTGGTTATTCCCTCATTCTAGGTGTTTGAGAGGGGTGGAAACAAGTGCTGTAAAAGGAGTCACAAACACCAGCCTACTGATGCCCATCCAGTCCCCAGACAATAGCTGCTTTAGAAAAACATGACATTATGTGGTGTAAAATACCCCTTTGGTCCACTGGGGACAGCTGTACCAGCTGTGTCCCCTCCAGACTCTTGGCCACCCGCTGTCTACTCCCTGTGGGACACTGAGCAAGAACAGAGGTGGCCTTGATCATGCACAAGTACTGCTCAACAATAGCTAAAGCCTTGCTCTGTCATCAGCACGGTTTTGGTCATGGATCTACAGCACAGCACCATACAGGCTGTGAAGAAAATGAACTCTGTCCCAGCCAAGCCCATTACAACAGTTTATACCAGACAGTCTGCAGACTTCCTGATTTTTTTTAGTGATTTTATGCTATACTGGTAAAGGATCCTATGATTCTTTATTACAGTGCAAGTTTTTAGTTACTTTGTTAAGGTTGTCTAGCATTGTTCTGAATGATTTCTGACTACTGACTTTTAACTTTGGTTAGAAATATTTCCATACCATTAGCCTGCTTTTGAATTGTTACGAACTTCATGCCTCTACTTTTTGGAACAAAGCCTTAAAAGAGAATTGCTCATTTGTTGTGCTGAAACTTTCTGTTGTGGAAAATTGGGCCAGCTCTCAATATCTGTTTTTATACCTTCAGAGACTTGCTTTGATACTTGTTCTCTCAGAGGCCTTTCTCCACTGTGCAATCAATTTATATTTGAGGCAATTTAATGTTACTATGGGGATTGAAACACTCATTGCAAACTTTGAGTAACTATGATTATTAATCACATTTTTCGTTTGTCTTTTCTAAAATACATAATGGTAATTCCTTAACAGTATTCTGTGTCTCTAGCTGCAATTCATGTCAGTTGGTGTGAATAGAATGTGATTTAAAGGATGTTTTCTAAAAAAGTCTTCAAGATGTTGTATTAGGTATTTGAAATGCATTATCATTTTATTTGCTACTCTGTTTTCCTACACCTCATGTTTGTCATGCTGTACTGCTGCAGAGCTATTTCTGTATTTAAGTTCATTAGTGTACCAAAGCTACAATGATAAGTATTATAGGAAGATTTGGGAACAAATGAGTAGTTTTGCATTCAGTCTGTTTTTATGCTGTGTAAACAGGTTTGAAGACACCAACTGAGTGATGAAATTAAAGCAAAGAGTTGGCTAATTTTTCGGATTCTGTCATCTGATATATTAGGATTCTGGAAGAAGAAAAAGAGGGAATTAAGCTATTAATTAAAATTCTACATCAAACAGAATATGCATTCTCTTTCAGCAGAGATGATGGTATGCAGTTATTAATTCTGAATGTTTTTAATGGTTATTTCAGTGTGTTTCATTGTAACCCATAATTTCTTTATTTTCCTTCTAAGTTACTTGTTTTACTGTAACTCAAAGTTGTTGGTCAGTTTAGACAGTGAACTCAGTCTCGATCCCAGAGTTAAGGTCATACCATTAGTGATCAAATGAAACCCCTAATTCTCATCTTGAAATCTTACTGTGTAAATATTGGGACTATTCACAAATGTGTCTTTTACAGTCATGAGTGCCTTGGAATGATTTCTCTTGCTCCAGATATTGCAGATGCAGAACACAAATTACAGATTAAGGCAAAACTAGCACATGCTCCCTCAGCAGTTTTTCTTTTGCTTTTTCTGTTCTCTTAATCTGTTGTGGCTTCTTGACATATATGTGCTTCTCATTGTAGTAGCAGCACTTTGTGGTGGTGCCACTAGTGGAATTACATACTTTTTTGCAAATGTTCATGAACCTGAAATTTTGGTGGACAATTAACAGCTTCTCTGTCTACGAGGATCTTCCATTATGCATCCGTGTAAGTGACTAAGCCAATAAATACAGAAGCTTCATAGCTTTTGTGAATGCTCTCATTTCAGTCACACTTGTTGATATATTATGATGAATATAATGAAGAGAGCTGTTAGAGGAGATGGATTCCTTTCTACTGAAATTAAACAAGCAAATTACCTGCTGACAGGTATTCAGAAAAGGCCATTCAGGGTAAAACCCCAGAAATATGTATGGTGTGGTGATTAGGTCCTCAGTGCCAATTCTTCTCTTGCATTAAACAGATATGATGTTGCATGTTTTCATGTGTGTGTGTAGTAAGATGAATTTAGCAGGTACTTTGTGTTTATGCTGAGTGATATTTCATCCTATAAAATAAAATCCAAGTAAGGGAATATTTTTATAATTAGTAAGTCGGTATAAGCATCTGATATTTCCTGAAAGTTGATACACTCTGATCCAGAATTACAGTCTGCCCTAGGATGATGGTCAGTGCCATTTCTCACAAGATCCTCTTCAGTGTTGCTGTGAGGAAGGTGTCATTGCCATAATAAACCCTCTTATTCAGAGGTGTTGATGTGTCTGAATAGCTGGTGACACCCCTATGTGGTTGGCAGAATATTTTCACAAATGTGTGTGCTGGTTCTTGTGTTTTATGTTCTAGAATGGCTCACTGATGGGCCAGTGGTTTTTGGGTTACAAGTGTTTGCATATTGTATTCTTACATACACTTACAGTTTGCCTATGCCAACAGTTGTATTAAAAAGCCTAAGTTTGTCTCCGCGGCGGGCGTTGGCCGAATGGTGTAAGTCGCCACCTGTGGAGCCGGCTCCTCCTCTGAGGACGCCGGTTCGAATCCTAAGGAACTCGTTGTCACTGTCCGAGCTGTTCGGCCATGGCAAAATGATCCTCAGGAGTAAAGGGGGTGGGGCCAGTTTCGCGCACACTGTGCCTCACCTAAAAAATCCATTGCGCAGGCTTATCCCAAAATCTTCGTTCGCGACGTCTAGCCAACAACAACAACAACAAGAAGTTTGTCTCCTGTTAACTCTTTGGCACCTTATTCCATTCCTGCTCTTAATTGTTTTTAAAAATTTTATTTTGATGTGGGTCCTGTCTACCTTTTGCTACCTCTTGTTCTCTCCACCATGAATGCCTTTCATGTTTGCTTTTCAAACAAGGCCTATGGGTGGGCTCTACATCTTCCACTGCATCACTACAGTGTATATGTCTTCATAGTGTTAATCATCAGGTTTACTTTCTTTACTAGTTCTTTCTAAAATTTAGATTGATGAATCCATGTAACAAGTAAAATAATCTGGGTGAAAGAAGGAAAACATTCTTTTAACCTATTCTGTATGTGAAACTTTAGGTTTAGTGCTTGCTCAAACAGTTGAGAGGTGTGACATTGAGTACAATACCCACAGAGTAGCTTATTCATATTATTATAGGCCTGTGGGCAGCAAGGTAGTTCTACATGACTTACATGTGTTGATTGTCAATTCAGAAAGTAGGAAAAAGAAAGTGGAAGCAAGGAAGCTGAAAAAGTACTCTTGAGATGGAAAAGAGGAGGGAAAGAGAGGACAGAAAGACAAAACCGCTATGGTGATAGAGAAGCAGGATTAGGAATGGAGAATGTTGTAAAAACTGAAAGGCAAAAGTCTGAGTGTTCTGTTTATGTCTCAGAGTTCTTTCTCATATGTAATTGTTTTGAATAATTGTTTTGAAAATTTATTTCATATTGATGTACAGAAGAGTGGAAATTTCTAACAGTTTTCTGCATCTTTAGTGTACTTGTTGGCATTGATGGGAAATAATTTTTCCACAGCAGTTACAGGGAACTCTAATTTCAGCTTGCTGACACTTTCAGTATCTCCTTTAAAAGCATTCTGTTCCTATGTATGAAGCTGCAAATACGTTGAGCAGTTAAAGACTATATTTATTGAAGTTCAGAAAAAGAGATAGCATAACTGACACATTGCATTTCTTGTCTGGCATCATCTTATGATGAAAATAGTTCATTTTGGAGCCCCATTGTAATTTTCCAGAAACTTTGAAAGTGGAGATCTTAAAAGGTTGCTAATACTTAGACTGTGATACCAATAGAAGTTACCCTTTCTGAAGCCAGGTGTGTAGTTTGTGTGTAGTATTGTTCTGTAGAGTCTTTCAGAAAAGTCCTGCTTACAAACTGTACCAGAGCCGACAAATTACTAATAAATTTATGCATGCTTTGCAAGGATTTCTTCCCAGAGGGGCTGGGGTATTTGAAACTTATGGTATTGTTCTGAGTACATGCTTATCCCAGTCCTTGGTTTTATCTTCAGCCATATGATATTAAAATTATACATGGAAATTCAGAAATCTTAAAGGAAAAATTAAGGGTTTTTGTAGGACTCTTTGCTTGAGATTTTTGTTTTTCTGACTTAGAAAGCTCCTTCTGGGTTTTGAAATAGTCCAGGCTGAGGACACTGTTCTGCTTTATTATGGAAAGTTTAATTCAGTCTCTCTGGGCAAATCTAGAAACAATTTTTCTTGCTTACAAAATTGTGCCAAAATTTGTATAAATTTGCAGATGATTACTCCTCCCACTTGGGGCATAATTTCAGAGGGGATTGTCAGTTTTTGCAGAACCTTGTAAATAGTCCCAAAGTACCCTACAGTGAAAAGAATAGGTAGTCATTAAAAAAAAGTAATCAAAAAAACAGAAGTCCAACAACTTAGTCATCTGCTCAGCAGAACAGCTTTTTATGTTTTATTTACAATGCATAATTCTTGCTTTAACAGACTTTGACTCATCTGTGAAGAGATTTTCAACATTCAAACTCTACATGTAAATGTCAGAAGAACTTGAAACAGATGTACTGTGTTTCCTATTTTTAAGTATGATGCAGTCCTACATTTTCCATAAGTTGTATAAGTTTCTAGTGGAGAGAAGACAGTAGTATTAAAGTTACTGGACATCTGGTATAGCTGCAGAATATAAGCTAAATCACCTTTTGTATGAAATAGAATTCTTTAGAATGAAGCTCAAACAAATTGTTGCAAATATGATTTATCTTGAGTAAGTGAATTCTCTCTATTTCAATGTTTTGAATCCACTCTCATACTTCTCTTGGAGTGTTTCAGGATGGTTTTATTTTCTGTTACAGTTTAATTTCATTAAGTGAAGTTTGTAAAGGGGCCACCGTGTCCTGTTTTGCTTTTCATTTCTGTGGCTCCTTAACGCTATTCATTTTCATCAATGCAGTCACTTAATTTAGGTATTTAAATTTCAAATTCTACTTGTATAAGAATTGAAATTTGGAAATGCAGTGCTAGTTGTGCATGTATTAGCATGATTTATGAATTTCAGAGTTGGGAAAATAATTAGTTGAAAGACAACATGTGTAGAGGTTGCCAAAGCATTTGGCTGTGTGCACAGTAGTTTTTTTAAGGTTGTTGTCATAAATACAGCCATTCACCACCCTAAGTCTGGGAAATTCAAAGGCCACCAGGTGAGCTCTCAAGTATGCTCCATCTTCCTTGAAAGGCAACAGAGGTGACCTGGTTCCCAGTGACAGAGAGGCAAGTGCTGTACCCATCTTCAAAAAAGGCATGAAAGTACAATAGGGAGAACTAGAGGCCAGTCAGCAGAACTGTGATCTGTGGGGGAAATTACAGAATGAGACATCTTGATGTGTCTTTCAGACACATGGAAGGAAGAAGTTGCCTGAAAATGCATTTTTGCCTCACTGAAATTTTTGCTCTATCAGTGGAGTTGCACAAAATCTCCTGTCTTACTGTATTCAGGAAGCTGTTATATAAGTGCTGCATACATTATGAATGCATTAATTATGCAGTTACTGTAGGAAAGCAGTAGAAAGTAGTGTTTTTATGATGCAGATGAAAATTCTATATTGATATAAAAGGTAATCCTTGTATTTTGCCTTGATTGCGTCTTTATGCACATAGACCAATGGTTTTTAATTTCCTTAGTTAAATTCCTTAAATTATAAATTTGTGCAAGACAGATATTGTCATATAATGATCTGATATAAAAACTAGATTCAACTAACAAGGCAAAATGCCATCAAATAAAATCAGATATTTGAAGGAAAAAAACTACTTGTACTGCATCTCAAATGTAAGTGTACTGAGGTTGCAGTGTTTTTACCATAGATGATACAATGTTTATCTCTACAGTCACTCATTGTGCTAGTAAGATAAATGAATGAAACTTGCAGCCTGATGTAGCAAAAGCCAATACCTCAAACTGTCCAGTAACTGTTAAATTTTCCTGCTTATTTGATTCGCTTCTGGGTTTTGCTTCAGGTTTGGTTAGGTGGCAACTCCCTACAACTCCTCCATAATAAAATAAAATCTTAATGATTTTCCTTAAATGCTTAACTGGTTTCCAGTGTCCACTCTTAGGAAAATAGAAAATTGTTTTCAGTCATTTGCTGGTTATAGACAGTGTCAATAACTAGTTAAAGTTGCACAGTGCCACCTCTTAAAACTCTGTTTGTTGTTACATGAATTGACAGTCACGTAAAACTTTTTAAAAAATGAGTTATGCAAGAATATCTCAGCATTTTTTAGTTTGCTTCATTTTTATCTTTTTTAATTTCACTGATAGAGGTACATACAGGTTTTCCAGGATGGAATCAGTGTCATGGGCAGTGGGGCTTCTGTTTTTTTTGAGAAACTAGGAGATAGTGTGGGGAGTTGCTTCTGACCTCAGAGTTGATGGAAACTCATACTGGATAAAATCAGGATGTTGGCTGAAGCAATCAAAAAATGATGGATTTGAGCCCTTTTGATTAACTGCCTTTTAGTTATTCAAGTTCACAGTCTAAGTAAATCACAAATTTCTGCTAAAATGAGGGAACTGCAGCTCCTTGTTTTGTTTAGTTTCTGTGCTTTTTGAGCTAGAAATATGAAGTTGTCCAGTCATTTATACTTCTGTGACATCCAGTATGGATTAGTCTGAGTAACTGCTGAGTAAACAGTGTCTACATAAACTATGTAAAATTCATACTGAAGTTCTGCAGACAATAGGGCTTTGCATGTAGTTTCCAGTAGTGAACAAATTATTTTACAACTTAGCAAATGACTGTGGTGTCTTCATTCATTGTGATGTTTCAGAACTTCAGCATCCTGTAACCAATGACATACTGAAATAATCCTATCAAGACTGCAGAAATGATGAAGGGGTTCATCAAGACTTTGACCTTGCTTTGCCACATTGTATTAACAGAGTATCACATACCCTGTACTTTCAAGAAGATGTAGTCTAAATGAGGGAAAACATAGATGGACTTACAAAGAGTTATGAAGCACAGCAGAAGGCAGGAAAAATGGCAGCCACCATTGTCATGGTATTTATTGTCTTGTTATGGGTGTAGTTTTAGGAGTTAAGTTCAAATTGAAAAGAATGCACTGGGGAGAAAGCTGAAAGAGTCCTCGTCAGTGAGAGGAGTGAGTGCTGGTGGGGGGAAAAGTGAGTGGAGAAAAGCAGATGTGGAAGAGGGTGAAGGCTGGAGCAGCCAGTTGGTGCAAAAGGGATGTGATCTGGTCAACTCTGAGTATTTTCTGTGCTGAGTGGTTTGGTTGCTCTTTAAAGCTGTCCTTGCTGCCTTGCATCTGTCCCACTCCTCTCCAGCAGCATGCTGTGGAGGACTAGGGTATCACTGGGGATGCTGTTCCCCAAGGACATGACAGAGTCCCCAGCCGAGTTCTGTGTCCCGCAGCCTCTGCCAGACCTTGTCTTCCCCTTCTTGCCAAGTGCAGTCCCTGATACAGCTCCTTCTGCAACTCCTCCAGCCATCTGGAGTTCATGCCTCCTTCAGAGCAGCAGACCTAAAGTAGATATCTAAGAATGGGGTATGTTAGCATCAGTTCAGACTACTGTTGTTTTATTTTTTTAAATGTTACTTAATATTTGTATGTCTGTGTATGTTTTGGAAAATAATGTAAATAAAGTAGAATGTTTAATATAGTCCTTTATGCCATTCTGAAATGGCTTTCAAGAAGTTTGTTAGAAGCTTGAAAATATTTTGGGTCTTTAAAGTACTCATACTGGAAAAAATCTAAATTTTGAAATGCATAACTTGTGGAGGAGGGAACAGGCTGACTGTTTAAATGATGGTGTATCCTTTCCTCTTTTGAAAGAAGCAGAACATAGTACATTTTTAATGTTGATAACTCCCCATTAAAATCTTTATATGTTCCTAAATGACTTTAACTCACTGAAGGACTGCCTCTTTCTTTCAGATGTGTTAGAATTCATATTAGCACTAATTGCCCTTGTTTCTGAATTATTTTAATGACGGCAGTCGCTCCACCAAACTGTCTGTCAAGATGTGGGTGGCAGGCTATTATTTCACTACATAAATCATAATTTACAGGGTTTTTTATATCCAGCTTGGGGATAAACACTTTATGCTTTGTGTTTTCAGCAGCAATATAAAATGTAATTGATACTTGAAGCAATATGTTAGAAATATGGACAGAGAAAGCCAGGAGAGAAAAATCACAAATGTTTAGTTTTTCTGTGGGTAGGTCTACATACTGAGCATTTTTTCCATCTGATTTCATGTTCTTAGCACTTCAACAGAGGATAATGATGAATTGCATTTACATGATTGCTGCCTGTAGGTTACTATAAGGATGTTTCTTTAGTTACAGACACTCAACAGATCCGTTGGCTTAATGGGGTTATTTTGTACTATTTCTCATGCTGCTAAATAAACTTACTGCTTTCTGCTATTGTCTTCCAGATTCATGAAAAACTGCATTATTATGAAAAACAGAACCCAGTGCCCATACTCCATGGTGCCGCAGCCTTGGCAGATGATGTAAGTGTCCCCTGCTGAGATCACTGGTACCAACTCTCCCAAAAAACTGTCTGCAAGCAGAACTCCTCATGGTGCAAACACATGAATGTAATCCGCTGAGCTGAAATCATAAGAAGCTGCAAATGTTTCCAAAGGTTCTGTCATCACTGGTCTTGTTGCTGATAATACTTTGATTTTTATTCACTTGCATGTTATTAGAACATTGCATCTAGATAGCCTCTTGCTCTGGTTTAGTAACTAATGTAATAAAAATTACAGGTTGGAACTCGGGAGGGGAAAATCTGTCAACTATTTTTGAGGAAGTCACAGACTAGGGGAATGTTTGGAAAAATAAAGACAAATGAGATAGCAGCACTGCTGACAGAACATGAGTAAAAACAGATAATATTAAAGAAATGAAGCATATGAAATGCTAGAATGGAGGTTTGTTAAAGAAAAAATCAAAACTGTAGAACAAAAAGTACAGTAGTGATTTATTGATATTGGAGCTTTCCAAATTACCTTCATAACCAAAAAATAAATTGTAAAAGTGGTCAGCATTGATGGAGTAGTTAATTTCCTGTTACTATAATTTTTATTTAAAAAAAAAAACTTCAACCTGCCATTTCTTGCTCTATGGTTAATTCTAGGATTCAGATGAATTGTGAACACACCTGTATAAACTATGACTGAATCTGAGGCAGGCCAGAATAGAGAAATGTTTAATAAACTGTGGTTTAGGTGAAATCCAGAAATCTTTGTTGCAATTGATGATGTCAGGTTGTGTTTTGGAAAAGACAATATGAATTAGGATCCATTTCAAATACAGCATGTTTGAAACTTCACATACTTTATAGATGTTCTAAATATCTCTTCATATAATTAGTAGCTTTTGATTCTTAAATTTTACAAATGGTTAAATGTTGTGAATTGAGAATGGTAACATTTTAATGAGAAACTAAATTAAACAGATTTGAAGACTTTTGAAAAAAGGATATGGGGTAATTTAATCGTATTTCAGTAGGAGGAGAGCTATATCCTGTAACATACCAACTATAATAATACATTAGCTTTGACATCAGGCATGTATTAGTAATATTTTTTTAACCTTCAAATAGCTTTGAATAATGTTGATAGTAATTTTGAAAATTAGAAAGTTGGTTGAAAGTCTCTTCATTAAATTCTTGCTGACATATTAATAATCCTTACTAATATTTGTGTTATGGATCTCTGGACTAAAATTCTTAATAAGAATAATTTCTTATTTTTGGATGCAAAACTTAGTTCTTGATACTTTCAGAAATGCTGAGCAGTCTCATTCTTTGTTCAGCCCCATTTAAAATGTATAGTTTTGGAAATCCTCAAATTAAAGTACTCTGTCACTCCCTAGTTGAGAGAGATTGGGGTTTTTAACTCTATGAATATATTACAGTGTTTATATAGTAGTATTTTTGAAATGTACGTATGTTAGAACATGATTGTCTTTAGACATCTGCCTACTTTTAAAGCACAGCTTATTTTCAAAGGTTTGCCATTGCTTGTGTGTAGCTGAACAGCTGTCTCTATGGGCACTGTCCCACAGGATGGGGCTGTCCTTTGGTGGCTGAAGTCAGGCTGTCACACTGCAGGATTTTACATGTTTTGATAGTTATCAGCAAACTTTAAGTAAGCAAGTTTACATGCAGTCGGCTTTCTAACTCCAAAACTCATGAAGTTTCAGGATTAAAGTGCTATGTAATTTTTGACATGTTTGTCTGACTAGATGTCAGCTTCAGGGATTTAAGAGCAAGTTGGTGTTATAAAACCCATTTTCATTTCAATAGGCTTTAAATTAATTAGGCTAATTTTGTCTTCCTAGCCATAACTGTTCTATAGTTAAAGCAGAAGATACTCTTACTAGTAGTATTTCTTTTTTGATTTAAAACCCAAATTTGAGATAAACTGTGTAATATGTTGTGTTATATTTTAAATGTATTTTAAAAGTAACAATTGTGGTGAGGCTTTTGTAAACATTTTCCTAGCTGCCATACCTTATCTCTCCTCACTCCCAGGGACTTTTCGGCTGAATTTCCCATAAGAGAATCTGTTTGCCTCTTGTTTTGACTTAGGGCTCTTAATTCCATGCCAGTGATCCAGACTTTGCTGGTAGTGTAGGTATACACAGCTTTAAAGACCAGGCCCTGGTGCTCCCCATGTCACCAGCCTAACTCCATGTCTTCCCTGCTCTATAGTGGCAGCTTTTCATAAAGAACTTGGTGAAATGTTATGGTTCCTTCAACAAAGAGTCATAGAGGTGCATCTCAAACAGCTTTTCCCAAAGTTTGGAATAGGAGGTAATCAGCATGATTACAGTATGCCACGGAGCTTGTACTGCTGCTGATACCTATCCCAAATCTCAGCACCTCAACAACAGCCAAAAAATCCTTTCTAAAACTGCTATGAGCACAACAGGAAACTGATGATATCTGTTTCCTAATCCAGCAACATGACTTTATATTCCTCTTTCTATCTTTGTCTTCCTCCTCCTCTTCTATCACAGGGTGTTTTATTTGCCTTAAGACATGTATGGAAATATTTAAAAAAACCAGATAGGTTATATGAGGGGAAACAAATTTGTAACAACTTTATCTCAGAAGAAATAATTTTCTAAATTATGAGACTAAAATATCTACTAAAGCAGTAGCAAAATATTCTTTCTGTATCTCACTGTTCTAAACCTTATGTGCCTTCATTTGCATTTGCACCACCAAAGCAAATGCCAGTTCTGCCGGTGTTAATAGATAGATGGTTATGCACAGTTCATCTCAGAGAAATGCTGAAGCGATCATTCCTACTGAGTAGTTACTAGTCTTCATCAGAGAAACACAAATGAATAGATTTTGTTCTCTACTGATGAGTAGTACAAGGTAAAGAATGAAAAGAGAGCCAAGGGTAACCCGTGTCACATATCTGCTCTTATTGCTATCACACAATGTTTTCAGCTTTGCAGAGTTTTCTATAGGACATGCAGTCTAGATTGCAGTCAGATTACCTCAATACTTGGCTTTATGTCTAAAATACTTCATTGTGACCTTTCCTCAAGAGATTGTTTATAATCTCTTGGTATTAATTCACAAATACTGTTAATATTAGCATTGATGTACTTGGTGGATATTTTAGCTATCAGTTAAATTAAAAAAGGCTGTGGGACTGTAGGTAATGAGTTTTTGTTTCAGTCCTGTTACCCATGTATTAATTAGAAGGTTAGGAAAAAAAAGTATTGTCTGACACCTTGTCTGATGTCTATTGCTTCCAGATTTGTCTATTAGAAATATTTATGCAAAATTTATGTCTACTCATTCATCTTGAAAATTTATACAAAATGAAAGTACAAATTTAAAATTAGGCTAGAGCAATAAAATTACTTGCTGCAAATAGCCAATCTTTCTTTGAGACATTTTTATGATACCGATTTAATGCAAAGAAAATAAGTGATTATCTGAAATCACATTTTGGATTATGAGCCATGTAGCTTCAGAATTTTAAACTGGATTTCATGGTTGTGAAATATATTTTAGCTTTTCCTTCTTCTGGAAAAAACAGTTTGAGTCTGAAATCCTGCAGTATAATATGCCTCTTGAGTCCAAATTAGTTGAGAATGTCGTGATAAGAAAAACCTAAGACATGAGCCAAATAGGCAGGGGATTAAATGTTAAACTGCTGCTCTATTGTTCACCAAGCCACAATTTTGTAGTATAACCAAATATAAATTACTGATCTTGTTGTTAGGACATAGTTTGTGCATTTTAAGGGCTTGAATTGCTGATGACCTGTTATAAACTATGTTATAATTAACCCGCTTCACATTTAACAAGCTCCTTCCAGTGTATGTGTAAACATAATAAAAGGTTCAGATTGCTTCACTGTAGGGGCACTTTGCTTTCTTATCCCGGTCCTAAACAGCACAGCTACTGTGGCCTTTTGGAAGCAGTGTGGATTTCACCACCTCATTCAAAACTGTTTTTTATAGACAGTGTCAGAGTTTGATCCAGTCATTTTTACAAGCAGTTCTTTGTCTGCACGCAAAGGACCATTCACTTAAATGAAGTGCTGGGATTTGCCCCCATTGCTATAAATCAGAATGTGATCTGGCTGCACCCTTGCCAGAAATGATTACTTGTGTTAAACTGAGCCAAAAGGCCTGGCTTAAATCTGGTCCACTGAGGGCCAGAAACAGAAGCGCAGTGATTGATGGTGTTTTCCTTCATGCTGGCTTCTGTTTGAACACACTGGAAAGCAATAACCTTGAACAAGATAGATTCTGGGTTGTCACTGATGCACTGGGTAAAACAACGCTTTGCTAATGGTCTTTGTGTCTATTCCATCTCCCATCCAGCTGGCTGAGGAGCTGCAGAGTAAACCACTGAGCAGTGAGATCAGAGAGCTGTTGAAACTCCTTGCAAAACCCAATCTCAAGGTGAGGATGTGTTGCACCTGCAAAGTGCTTTCTGCATGGGTGTGTCCTTGGGCTGCCTGGGTGTTTGTCTGCTTTAACCTGTGAGCATGTGTGCTTGTAACAAGATACACAATGCTAATTAGAAATACCTGCTATGAAACAACACATTTAGTGTTAATTGTTAAGTTATCAAGCTCTTACTCATATTTATGAAAGGAATTAATTGTAAGTTAATCACTTTTTTGCAAAGGATATTCTGAAAAGTAGATATTTGATTTTTTTTTTTCCTTTGGCTAGCTCTTATTGCATGTGCTTCATATATTTGTTAGAGCTGTGCTTTTAATTAAAGGTTTTTAGTCATAACAGTTGATTTAATTGTGTTATTTGTAAGTAGTGCAACTTGGTACTTGGGACAAAATTTCTGATGGATAGTATTTTTAAATAAATCTAATTTTGAAAACTTTTTGCAAAATTCCTGGGATTTCTCTGGTGCTTTTGAGGAACTTGATACCTTTTATCTGACAATACACTGTAGAACCATTGAATTGCTGAAGTTAGAAGGAGATTGTCTGGTTCAATGTGCCATTCAAAGCAGGGTCAACACCGAGTTCAGGGCAGGTTGCTCAGGGTTTTTTCCCATTAGGTCTTGGAAATGCCTGGAAGCAGACATTCTGCAAATGCTCTGCAGCCTCTTTCAATTCCTAATTATCATCCTATTGAAAACTGCTTCTTTATATCCACTCAGAACCTCCCCTGTGTATCATTGTTGCTGTAGTATCACATTTTTTAATTGTTCAGAGAAGGAAGACCTTAGTGTTCTAGATGCATATTTCAATCATAATTAAATGCAAAAGTTGGTAAGTTTAGATGAAAACTGCAAAGTGGAAAGGATTTTTTTTAAAACAGTTGCCTTTTTATATTATCTGCAAAATGCTGGTCTCAAAACCTTAAACACTATGGTGTCTTCAAAGTGCTACAAAATTTTAAAGATCAATTCTGCTTGCTTTTTAAAGATTTTTGCATTTCTTTTTTTTCCATAATTTGTAAAGTGACAATCTATTTCTCTCTGAGGGGGTAAGCAATGCCAGTGGCTTATTAGAAGAGGATTTGTTGGTGCATCAAATTGCAGAGATTCTAAGTGTCACTGTGGGTATTTCCTTAGTGACTGTCCACATGTGCTCCCTGGTTCTGAAGCTTTGGTGGGTTGAGTCTGAAGACAGTTCATTTGCAACAACCGTATCTCTCCCTCTGCCTTTCTGGCTTTCTCTCACTCTCTCACCCTTGATGTCTGTTCCTTGGTAGCGGTGAAATGCAATGTGATAATCTTCGCAGGATTTAAGGGAAACAAGTGCCTTCCCTTCAGCACGGTTAATATGACTGGACAACTGCAGCAACTTAGCAAATGCCTATCTTGGCTGCTGGGGAGGGTGACCAGCTGCAGGGTACCAAACTTTTTGCATGACCAGACTGCCCAATCCTGCACAAGGCACAGATGTTTCCCTACCCTGCATAGCTTGCAGGTGTGCGGGTGAGGTAAGGAAAAGAATTGATGGTACACAGGATATTTTTCCATGTCCATTATCTTCTCCACCTGGTAAACATGCATGGGAGAGAAGGTAAGTTATCACTGCTCCCTCCTCCATCATGTTGACCCGGTGAGTGGACTGCGTTCAATCAGAGATTGTATTTGAGATTCACTTGTTGTTTTCCTCTGCTCTTTCAGGGCAGAAAGGGAAAAGAAGAAATTTCTGGCTCTCAGTACTTCCAGTTCCTCCCTGAGATACCCTCAGTCTGCTTAGTTGAATCTGAGCTTATGCCATACATTACATAAATTTTTCTAGCCCTTCACTATTAGGTTGATTGCTAGAGAGGGTTTCTTTGTTTAATTTGTTCTAGATTCCAGGAATTCCTGTCTAGAACAGCTCTTTTTCACACATCTGAAATTACTTGGCATAACTGATCTATCTTTTACAACAGTGTACCATAGACATTATCTAAAAACACATATGACTTAATTTGGGATTGATTTAAGCTGGCTGTCTGTTATTCTGGGGTGAGAAACTTTCCTCTCTTGACCTGGTTTTTAACTGCAGTGTCAGGTGGAGTCAGAGGAGCTTCTGCTTTCCTGCAGCTCTGCTCTGACATTTATGGCATGGTGAAGGATGGTTATGATTAGTTTACTGCACGACATCACTGCCTCCACAAGTCTGATAGTGTAAAGGGGCAAGGCTAGCAAGGTGATTATAACTTTGGAGGTTGGGTGAGCATGCCAAAAAAAGCTTGGAGAGGTTTCCAGCAATTCCCTGACTCAAGAAATATTTCTGTATTTTAATTTTGTTACACAAAATGCCTTTGCTGAACATATTACTGAGTGTTTGCATCTGATGAGTAAAGCTTTGACAAGTTTGTGTGGTGCAGGTTTTCATCCATAGAGAAGTGTTTTAAAGAAATTAATTTCACGGAGGCAGTTATGTTTGTCAGACCTGAGATTTTCAAAGTAATGCCAAGGTTTTGTCAGGTGCATTTACTTTTGGAAAAAAAAAAAAAGGGCATTTCTAGTCTTCTAAAAACTGTGTGCAGTATCCAGTTACACTGAGTGGGGTTTTTTCCTGTTCTCAGATGTGCCATCAGTTACTGTAATTAAATTAACTAATAATTGTTTTCTGATTAAAACAGGACTCTGGAAGTAGAACAGAGCATGTAGCTCTGGGAAATCAAGTGGATTTGTTTAACTGTGTTAGACATTTCATTTCTGTTCTAGATTTTAAATATAAGTGTGAAGCCCATGTACACAGACCAGCCACACTTATTATTTTTAATTTCCAGCACTGAATAAGGACTTAAAGTTTGCATTCTGTAATCTTGCTTTACCTTGTTAAAGATACCAAGAAAGGGAACAGTATCTCCCCACCTTAGAACCCAAATCCAATTGAATACAGTATTTTATTTTTAAGCAGACCAGAAATCAACTCTTTGAAATGGAATCATAGAATATACTGAGTTGAAAGGGATCCACAAGGATCATGGAAGTCCAACTCCCAGCCCTGCACCAGGCACCCTGTGTGCTAAGATTACATGCAGGTACCCTCAGATACCAAGCAGTAGAAGGATTTAGGAAAATTTATTTCTTCAAGCCAAGAAGACCAGCTTTGCAGCTCTGAGCACCGGGCATGAAAAAATTGCTCCACTTTTTCTTCTCTGTGCCTTTTTAATGACTCGCTTGGCCCCACCTTGCAGGGACTACAAGGTTGTTTATAAGAATTTTAACCTCTCTGTAATGAAGGAGAATTGAAAACACCAAACTGTGGGAAGATGTTCTTTTCCAGGCACCAAACCTTTCTTGAGGAAAATAAATCCTTGCCTCCTTGGATTGAATCTTCTGGAAAGATTCTTCAAATTTGCACAGCCCAAGAGTCACATCATGTGCCTGAGTGTGTTGTCCAAATGCTTCTTCAGCTGTGAGGCTTGGTGCTCTGACAGCTTCCATTGGGAGACTGTTCCAGTGCCCAGCCACCCACTGGGTGAAGAACCTTTCCCAATACCTAACCTAAACCTCCCCTGACACAATTCAGGCCGTTACCTCAGGTCCTGTCCCTGATCACCACAGAGAAGAGACCAGTGTCTGCCTCTCCACTTCCCCTCATGACCAAGTTGTAGACTGCAGGGAGTCTCCCCTCAGACTCCTCCAGGCTGAACAAGCAGTGTCCTCAGCTGCTCCTTGTATGGTTTCCCCTCTAGACCTTTCACCATCCTTGTGGCCCTCCTTTGGACACTGTAATAGCTCAATGTATTTTGTATAATGTGGCACCCAAAACTGCACACAATATTCCAGGTGAGGCCGCCCCAACGCAGAGCAGAGCGGGACAATCCCCTCCCTGTCCCTGCTAGTGATGCTGTGCCTGATGCCCCCCAGGACAGGGTTGTCCCTCCTGGCTGCCAGGGCGCTGTTGACTGATGTTTGACTTGCTGTCAATGAGCAACAGCATTCACTGACCGTTTCTGCATTGCAGAGGGACAGGCAGTGGAAAATCCATGGGCTGGCAGCATCTCCAGGTGTTCCTCTCTCCTGCTCAGGTCTGACAAGGCAGACAAAAGCCTGATGCACCTGTACACAAGCTGCTGAGTGCAGACCCTGCTGGCTGGCCTTTCTTCTGATGAATGTTTACTTTTTAATCTTTTCTCTTTGTTCAGCATAGGCATTGGTGCTCTAAATTAATTGCTTATTAGATAGTCTGTGTAGTGCTACAGCTTATTCCATTGTGTGTGTTATAACCTCACATGAGCAAGGAAGGGAGGACTGTGTTGCTCTATGGAAGGCTTTGTTCTGTAATTCAAGGCAGTGGACTGTATTTGAAGATGGTAATTCCTGGCCTGTGTGAGAGTGGGTATTGCACCCATTCCTGGGTTCTTCCTCAGTTCCTGGAGCGACTTTGTAAAACTTTCGTAATTCTGGAGGTGTACTATGCATTAGGTTATTTTTAACCCTATTTCAAGCTTACTTTGTTTATTTTATGAAGAAAGCATTTAGAAGATGGTTTGTGTTTTCAAGATTTGTGTTTTACATTCCAGTTTTGTTGATGAATTTATATTTACATTGAAGCTATGTGATTTCATATCTTTGAGTGAAACACAATGAGGAGCTCACATAATATGGTGTTTTCTGTGTGTAAAAGAAAAGAAAAATGGTCCATGAGCTTTCTTATGTAATGACATTAAAGTTAGTGTATGTTGTAAATACTTAACACAGGAAGCTTGACATAGCACTAAATGTTTCTCTTAGAGGAGGTTTAATTGTTTTTACATTTTTTTATAACATGAAGACTAAAATACATAGTGGGGATATACATGAGAAAATTGTTTCTAATTTAAGAGAAGACACTCCTGTGAGTGCTTTTGTAAAAAGTATGCATAGCATAAATAAGTATTCTCAGCTTTAGGGGTTTATAATTTGGAGACATTAAAGGAACTTACGTGACAACAAAAGGAATGTCTGTAAAGAGGGCAATTGTACACTATTTAGAAAACAGTGAGAAAAATTTTAAAAATTATGATGCATCAGGTAGGGACCAGTGCAATTGAGAGAGATGTCTTCTTAACAATTAAGCTTTTTTATGACTGTATTGCTGTTGACTGAGAGCACTATGCTTTTTCTTTTCTAATAAATTAGCTACATTATCTTGAGACAAAATATTTTTCATTTTTATGCTATTGTATAAATTGAATATATAATTTGAAGATTATGATTCAAGATATTAGCACAAAATATATCTAAAAGAGATTAATTCTTGATATTTAATGTACATGTCCCAGTCAACTTAGCAAAATGGTCTTATCTGTCAGTAGGAGTGGAAATGGGAAGAGACGAAGCAGTCACTGGAGTTACTCTGTCAATAGTGGGGCAGAACTCCAGAGCACTGTAAGACAGGAGATGTACATATGACATATGACAGATGATCAAGCTAGGAATGAAAAACTTTAAAGCTTCCAAATTCTCTTCCAATTTTAATGAAAAACTTTCTTGAATAGTAGGTTTCAGTTCCTTTTCTAACAAGTTGGAAGAAGATGTGTTCTATTTGGGACAAGTGCCATGGCACAAGAGGCTAATTATTATTTATTTTTAAAATTATTTGAAAAACTGAAACCAATAACTATAGGGATTAACATTTTAGGCACTTCTTGGTGTGGCTGTAAACAAAAAAAAAAGATTATAAAAGAATAAGCTATCTTTTAGTCCAGTGAACAATTTACCCAATTATACTAACTTTAAAACAGGTTTTACAGGTAATTACACTCTAATCATTACCTGTTGAAATAAGCAATTTACCAGTTAAAGTTAATGTTTATTAGGGTACATTTAGTGTGTTTTTACATTAATATAAAAGATGTCTTTTGTGGTCGTAATGGGCAGAAAAATAATTATTTCAAAAGCTAATGCCACTGTGCTAAAACTAAGGATGCTTATACCTTTTATGACCCAGGGGAAATTAAGCTTTTCCAGTGCCTGTTTCAATGGAGTTTATCTTCTGTTTATGTGTGCTGAAAGGTTTGCCAGCTGCTAGTCTGAAACATAAACCAGGTACCTAAGCAAGGGTACCAGGCAGGACTGTGAATGAGTTCAGTGCCTCATGGTGCACCAGAATGCAAAGTATTTGCATCACTTTGGGCACTGTACCTGTAGCCATAGAGGGAACAAGAGGTGGGCATGCAGTATTTTTCTTGTCTTCTCTTTCATTACCATAGAATGAATAGAATTTTGGAAGTAACTTTAAGATAACTTGCAGTATGAAGGGAAAACTACTGTTGTGTGACTGGGAATGTTGCTGTTCAGACAAAATACAGATTATTTTTCAGTTTGGTTTTTTGTTTGTTTGTTTGTTTTTGGGTTTTTTTTTGTTTGTTTGTTTTTGGTTTGTTTGTTTTTTTTAATTGCTTTGAAATGGCAAAGATGCATACACCAGAGAACTGTAAATTTATGCTGGCTGTTTTCTTTGCAATTCCTTTGAGGTACACTTGACTTCTAGTTTCACAAAATAATTTACATTCATAAATATTTTCATCTAATTACATTTCTTTGGCTTTCCATCAGAATAGAACCGTGAGTTAAACAAAACTAAAACTGCAGATAATGAAGCCAGGGCACTTTATTCTTCATATAAATGCTTCCTATATTTTATTAGATTTCTTTAACAAAGAAATAGTCCTTCTTTGAACTTGAAGCATACCTTTAATGTTATCTTGTCCTGTTCTGTTTTTCTTGTATTTACTGGGAAGTTTGTAAATTCTAGCCTTTATTTCATAAACAACTGCTGATACCATCATCCCTGCCATCCAAGGCTTACTGGATTTGCACAGTGGACTAATACACTGTTCAGATCAAAGAACTGCTTGTTCTGTTAAAAAAGCAAACATTTTGAGCTTTATCAGCAGAATCTTCTGAAGCTGCCCTACAGTCACTGGCAAAAATCAACAATATAAATTACTGTTCAGGAGACTGCAGACTTTTTTCTACAAGAACTTTAACATTGAAAGAACTGAAAGAAAATATTGTGCTATAATAGTATAAAACAAAATCTATTTTTGCTTTGAAAAGTTCATGAAACATTTCATGTAGCTTGTAATTAAAATAAAAATCTTAATCTAAACTTTGTCTTCTTTCCAACATTTCCTTTGTATTTAGACCTGCTGAGGGTTTTCCGTCAAGGCTTTTCCATTGAACTAGGTGTTTTCTGCAAAGTCAACATTTTCCACTGGAAATTGTTGGGATTTGCCTACAACTGTTCAGATTTTGCATCTGGAGAACTCAACTACAAATTTCAGCTCAGTTAACATCTGAGCTACATTTAGGCTGCTACTGTATCTTAGTCACTTGGAGGACCTTTTGGCCCTGTCCTGTTAGAGACCTGTCTTCTGGATGAACCAATATTTTCTACTTTTGCACATGTCCAGAGAGACTGTTCTCATCTTTATGAAATATTCATGCTCACAAATGTTAACATATGCTACAATGTCTGTTTAGGAAGCATGATTTCCTATGTTCTATAACTATTTACTCATCAGTGGTCTGTGAGGCTTATTGGTAGGACTGGTTATAGGAAATGTGCTCTTACATTGAAATTTTACTAAAATTACTTCTAATATAGTGAGTTGGAATATTTTGTACTTCAACAACGTACAAAACCAAAAATATAATAGCAAAATAATCCTTTTAAAAATGCAAGAAAAGCCTTGATTTTTCACATCTGTCAGGCAAAGAAAATCAGAAAACAGTTGTGGCACTACCACTTTCTGTGGTAGGAACTGACAGAGCATACATATAACAGTATACAATATCTCATAAGCATAGATATAAAATGGTCTAGAGCAGTGGAAAGAATGCTGCATGACTATATTTAAGAAACAACCACCATGTTACTCTGAAAATACTCTCAGGTCTGTCTCATATGATAACTGAGCTGCTGTCCAGTGGAGAGCTTGTCTGTCAACCTTAGAAGTATGGATATGAGAATGCTCACTAGCAGCCAACATATAGTAAAGAAAGGGAAAGTGAGATGTCATGAACAAAGGTGAAGCCAGACAGGTCAGCAGCAGAAAATATAAAATTTGAAAAGTAAACCTAAAGAATTCCTTAGTTTTATATACAAACTCTGTGACTCTGTGGCTTTCCCACATGAGGGAACCAACTGTTACCCACCTAAGAATGTTGAGTCGCACTCATATGACTGTAGCATTCAGATACAGCACATAAAATTTGGCAACATTGCTGAAGCTGGTAATTCAGGAGAAGGAAAAAAAAAATCACTCTAGATAAAGTCACATCTCTTTCAAGTAGCAGTTCCATTTAGAAAAAGACAAGTGAAAATGGATTAACTGCAGAGTATGAAGTAATTAGTCCCTTTTTTACATGTCCTGTTTCTGTGCTGCTTTTTTCTTCAATGGAGTTTCTCCTTTACAGTTGCTGGATTGTATTATATTTGTACTCTTCGTTGAAAGTTTCCTCTTTTCTACTTCATTTTTAGTTAGATTCCCATGTAGTATAAGTACCTTGTAGCTGAATTTGAGACCTCCTCATCATAGATGAATATATGGTATTATTTTCTGGAGGCATTGTTTTTTTCAGATTCTTTTAACCTTGTGGATCAATGAATTTTTTTCTTTTAAGGACTTCAGAAATCATACTGATGCCAAAGGCCAGACTGTTCCTAAAGACACTTTTTCAGAAAAGGCAACTGCAACCTCAGCTTTTAGTTTTCTTTTGTTTATATTTTCATATGGTTTCTTTGGGGTGTCTTAAGTGGTTTTTAGCCAAGAAAAGGTGCATGCCACTGCTGTGGACACTTAATATTGTTGCAGAGCTGCCACTTCTTTAAAAAAGGAATTGATTAAGGATTGCCAAGATACTGAAAGAGTACTCCTGTCTTGGCATTTTCCACTATGAAAACCATTTATCTGTGCTCTTGGAAGGTACTTAAACAGGATTTAAAGCTTCAAGGACACATTAGCTACATGAATCATGTTGTGAATGTAAAGCAGACTGTTCAAATTCTTCTATTGATTTAAAATCAGAGGTTTTTCTGCTGTTATCCACAACTGAGAGAAAACACAGGGCTGTCATCTGGAAGAATATTAACACCTTTACCAGATGACACGGATAGACGGACTGCGTGTTTCTGTGAACAGTGAGAACAGTTTGACTTTGGAAGCATCTCCAGGGGCTGTGAACATTGAGCCAGAGGAAGAAGGAGTCTGAAGATGCAGAAAGTTCATTTTACTGTTGGCTGTTCCTGTCTGGCTACCAGCTGCAGGTAAACCCATCAGTTCAGATTAGTGAATCTGAAATCAAGAAACAGCATTTTCGGGCAAGGAAATTACCCTTTTGTGAGAGGAAGTTCATATAGTCATGAATAAAGTCCACTGCAGTAAAGAGGAAAAAGTAATATATACTGAATATTGATCCAACTGAGATATTGTTGTGCTAAGAACATTAGTCTACGGTGGATATTAAGGACTCAAAACCACACATGTATAGTATGTATTTTAAGTGTTCTGAATCACTACTCTGACCCAGCTGTGTCAAAGTCAGATTGGAAGAGAAAGGTAGTTAATTGCCAACTGGACAAGATTGAACTAAAGGGCAACTCTGGTTTAAGTACAGATGGGACAGTTGCAAGCGTGGAATGTTATTTTCTCTTTTGTGCATACGTTACTGCTGTCACCTCATACAGTGTATCATCTCTAGGTATTTTATAAAGACTATATACAAAAAATGTATCATTTGAAGGACAGAAAGAAGTAAATTAACAGATTTTTAACCCACTGGTTTTCTGATTACGAACAGAAAACTATGCTTAAAGGACCATATTTTATTTTTCTTACCACTACTGTCAAAGTTGTTTTGCTTATGTTGATTGAATAGCATAACTGATCCTCAGTAGCAAAAGCAAACTGATTTAACTGGAAGTTAACTGATTTCTTTGGCATTATGTATTCTGTGTGTTTGACTTGGAAATTTTGTAGAGAACAGCAAGTTATTAGATTAGTGCACCATCAGAAGGAATAATACTACTTCTCTGCTAGATATGCAATTACTGTTGCTTATGCACTCCCTCACTATTCTACTGCCCCTCAAAGGTATTGTTTGCTGTTAGCCTAGCCATCCTCTGGCTGTTGAAGCAACACAGATGAGTTTCTACTGCCTTAGTTCTTTTGCTTGCTTCGACTTCTAGATTATGCTTCACACTTCAGCTAATTCAGCTAATGTGGTTGTTCTTATCTGTCAGTTGAGATACCTGTTCACACCTGCCTTCTTGTTAGTCCATATTTTGCATCAGGATTAGAGTTCCACTCCCTTAGCAGGCAGTGTTGGTAGGTAAGAGACTGCCATGGGCTGCTGAGTTTTGATGACTCTTTTACCACCCATTTACTGGAATAACAGAATTAGTGGGATGGAATTCATCAGTACATTAGTGTAAAGTCTGTGACATGTACTCAAGGTAGTAGGTTAAAGGCTAATTCTCCTACAGAAGAAAGGTTTTTCCCCCTTCACTTATCTAATTAACTCTCTCTTTTCCCCTTTAATTTTGTGCTGTTTAGTAGTTGTTCTTAAATGTATGGCTTGATTCTGAAACCTTGTATTTTTATCCCTTTCTTCTCCAAACTGTTCCCAAGTCAAACTGATTTTCTGTGCCTGGAATCAGTACACTATCACCATAGTGCTTCAGCTTTCTGCTTGTTTATTCTTCTGCTTTCTAAACTCTTGCATGTTTGTCTTTTATGACTCATGTGCATAGCCTTCCATTCTGATGTTCTTGATGGTCTTTCCTTCAGTGGGTTCAGTCTCCTCCCAGCTCTTTCAGCTTTTCTTCTTTCATACGTGTTGCTGGATGACTTTACTCACATGATTTTAATTTTATGTGAGTTACTTATAAATTAAACTGTCCAATCTTGACAAATTTTCTCAACCAGCATTTTCATCTTGTCTTTTTTTTATTTCTTCTGTAACCTTATCACAAAGGAAAACATAATATGGCTGGAGCTCTCTGGAGGATGAGCTCTGCCAAGTGAGTTCAGGGGCATGCTGATGTGGCTCCTCCATTGAAACTTCTCTGTGCCAGCCCCAGTAGCACCATGGCAAAGCAAAGAGGTGGGGAAACATCTCTATCTCACCTGATGGAGTTCAAGCTGAACAGCCAGAGGAGGTGACTGGTGCAAATGATCCAAGCCATGTACTGGGACAGCAAAGTCATGGGCCATTTTGTTCCATTCTGCTGACTGTTCCGCCAGGGCAGCAATCTGCTCTGCAGGCACAGTCACCAGCTGCTGGGTTGGCAGTGCCGCAGTCTGCTGCAGATGTTGGCTTTCATGGAGGTTGGTTTCAGTCCCTACAAATTTTCTGTCTACAACTGTTCACTCTTTAAATTTTTAATTTTTTTTTCCAAGTGCTATTAAGAAAGAGGCTGCTTTTGGTTTTTTGCCTGTTTTGTCTTGATTCCTTAATGTGCTGTTTTCTAAAATGTTTTTCTAGACTACTAAATGCCAAATACCTATGAAAAGCAAAACTTAAAGTTGAGATTTTTTTTAACCAATGAGAATTAAAAAACACAAGGAACTGTGATCATGAGTCGGGCTACTTGGTGTATTTTTTGCTGTTACAGATCTCAAAATAAAAAGAGGAGCAAAAAATAATGTAAAGTTTTCATTGTTTTAGAGGAGTAAAAACGTAGCCAGTGTAGGTAAGTCATACACATTTTTCAAGATGTAGAACTGTTTTCATTAATAACAACTTCAATTTAAATAAACATTTAAAGTTTCAGTAGAGTTTTTAAAAAAGAATTTAGAATGTTTCCAATGTCAGATTTTCTTTGTGTAAGTTGATAGTGTAAAATTTCAATTTATAAACTGTGAAATGATCAGGAATAGATGTAATATGAAAAATACAGCACTAGTTATTAGGCATTTCAGAAGTTTGATGGAAGTATTCATTTCCAGCTAGATCATGTCTAAGAATTTAGCTGAACATCAATATTTATATTTAGGTAGTAAGGGAGTTTGAATCATACCTTCTTTCAGGTTCTAAATATGGACCATGTTTACATTAGTGAATCATAAGCATAGAACTTAGAGCTGAAATAAAATCTTTTTCTCCAGAGGTGCTTAAATATACATGACCCAGATCTTGGATAATATGTGCATAGTTCCGAAGAGCTGTGTATTTGAAAACAAAACAAAAACATATTAAAAAAATTAATTTATCTGTACTTCTTACAGTTTTCTTGTGAGAGGTAGAAAATTAGTATCATGGAAATGAATAAGTTGATCACTTCTTATGTACAAAAAGAGAACATTGCTACCTTTACATTGCCTTGTGCATTTACTGCACAATTATTCTAGGTAAATCGTGAGCATCTTAGGATCCAAGTTTTATTTCTTGACACTTGTAATTTGTTTGCTTTTCAAAAAGTCCCAACCTTTCCTATACAAGTCTAGTCTGATTCATAGGTTTCTTTAGACGAAGCATACATTATATTGAATGTTACAAAGACGCTGTGTTTCTTCATGTGTTCTAAACAGATGGAAGTGCTCTCAAGGACAGGTTCTGATCACTTACAGTTGAGTACATTAAGTGAAATCAAAATAGTTCTATAAGTTTTGTTTGCAAATTAGTTGCTGCACAAAAGTTGTGCTGAGGACTATTTCAAGAGCAGCTATGGTGGACAGAGAGTAGTGTGTTAAAAGAAGCAGTGAGGAAGACAAGCAGGAAAGAAGTGTTGCCATGTTCACTGTACAGCATAAACCAGTTTGTGATGGCAGAAGCTCTTCTGAAAGCCTGACTGAGAAAAGGCACATGGTTTTTGCCATTCCTTCTCTTATCTGAAATATGTATTTTTTGCGCTGAGGTGAAATAGCACTGGACTTTGGGGTAAAGATTTTATATTGAAAACTGTAGTACTTCATGGTTTATTTTGTTCTTTGGGAGAAGAAGGGGATAGCTTGGTAAGTTCCAGTCGTTGCCAGTGAAGAAGAGGACCATAAATACCAGGCATTGATTGGCATTGGTTTATAATGTTGGGATGCGCTGTTGTTCTGCATGCAGAGTCCAGGAGCCTAAACTAGCGGTCAGAGCAAGGAAGTGTCTTATTAATACTGGTGACATAATTCAGTGTAGTGGTGGACAGAATTTCTTTCGCAAATTTCATTGTCAAGGGTAGGTTCTTTTTAACATGTTTTAAGTGTCTGCCTTTTACTCTGGAAACGGTGCTTTAAATTATTTTCTTCTGTTTCCTCTATGTGCCGGATTGTTTTCAAACTGCAATATAGAACCTCATTAAATTAAACTAGTCCATGAATGTGCCCTAACTTTATATGGAAAAACATAATTGCAGAGGACTAGTTTTAGAAGTCTTAACTGTAAGGTGCCTGAAGTAAAAACAAACACCACTTTTGTTTTAGTGTATCTTTGATATTTCACATACATCTTAAGATGCATGTGATTGCATGGGTTTTGCGTATGTGATGCTTCACAGTAAACATTTCCAGGAGGATCCGTAATTGCTAGCCTGAGGTTTTTAGCTCAAATCTAAAGTAAAAGTGGAAGATGGTAATTTCTGATGGTAAGTAGTAAAAATTCATAACTGTATTAAGAAGAAAAACTGAAATAATTAGTGTGTTGAAGTATTTTTATTGAATTGTACAATATGAATATGCTTGAGTGGGAGAAACAACAGAGAAAGAAAGGCAAGACATGCAGCAGGTGGTTGATAAGTACCTAAATAAACTAAACTAATTTTCAGAAGAATTTTACTCAATCTCAATCATGAATTCCATAATAAACTAAAACTTCCTAAGGTAATTGGAGGCTCTTATGAAAGGGAGCTAGTATGAAAGGGATCCAGTACCCAGGTAAGCTTTCAGAGCTCCTGTGAAGGGAATGGTTGGCCATCGGCTTCATGTCATGCATCTTGTGCTTGAACAGAAGTCCTGGATAGGACTGCCTACTGTATCAAAGAAATCTTTCATTTAGGACAAGTATAATTATTTTTTTTACTTCTGGAGACAGGTTTCCTCCTCCTTGTAGTTCTTGTAATTATAAGCTAATGTGCAAAGCACATTATGAAGAGTGTTCTCCATCCACAGTTTTCTACTTGCATGCATTGTATAAATGGAAACATATTTTATGAAGTTATCAGTTTGAAATGTGTTAAAATTGTATACAAGAATTATGTTGTCTACCTGCATCACAGTAGTAGAGTCAGGCTGTAAATAGTATCCTCTGCTTTGCCTTCCCTAAACAGTATAGATGCCAGATAATATACTGACTATTAATGTTTCCAGGCTTTGCTCTCTGTACATGATACTGTTGCTCAGAAGAACTATGATCCTGTCTTGCCCCCCATGCCTGATGATATCGATGAAGAAGAAGATTCAGTTAAAATAATCAGGCTTGTCAAAAACAGGGAGCCATTGGTAGGTAACCTTGTCTTTTGTTTTGGTGTCTTGTGTTTGTGTGCAGGATGGGGAGTGCTCAGATTATGAACATGAATGGGTGACATTAACGTGAAATGTGGATAAACAGTCATTAAATGTGATTATTCACTTGTGACTTCCATTTGCAGTCATTATTAATAAAGCATATGAAACAAATGATCAGATTTTGTTCATTCACAGGGTTTAAGCATTTTGTATGTGGGCCAGTCTGTGCATTTAGATCAATAACATATTTGTCATTTATCTTGAATTTGAATCATGAACTTACTTTAAAATGAGAGACAGAGAATGAATCCCCAAAGAAACGTTGACCTGTGTTGTGAACTGTGCCTGTTAGCATTCATGTAAAAAAACTATGACCTTTCAATACACTGAAAAGAAAGCATAAAAACATATTTTAAAATACTTGAATTGAAATCTGGGCAAATTTAAGATGTCTGTTGTTGTACTTTGCATTATGAATACTAGAAAGTTAATATCTTCATGGGGATATCTGGAAAAATGAAAGGACTAAACCTAGGTTGTATTACAAGAATATTAAAATGCTTTACTGATTTGGTTATTTTTATTTGCTGTATAGTGGGAGTCATCTTGTATAAAATTCAACTATATTCTTTTTCTCCTGCAAACTAGTGAGAGCTTTGTTTTATGTTATACTGGATATTTGTTTTAATGGATAGCAATCCTGCAGAAAGATCTGCAAAGTTACTTTGAGAAAGTCATCATTTTGTACTTGACATGACAGTGGGAGATCGATGCCTCTGTCAGACATACAGTAGCTTGTTCCACAGTAGATATCTTACTGTCACTCTAATTCTTGAAAGATTTTAGTAAATAAGAAATTGAATTTCATATTGACTGACTGTAGGTGATTGTGGGCATAGTTACAAGTTTGACTATATGTAGAGTTTTTACTGTTTTAACATACTAAATACTTTCCCCAAAAATATTTAAATCACAGCTTTAAGCTTTTAATTTTTTTCATCAAAGAAATTATTTGAGGAAAGAAACAAATGTGCTTTAGGATTTAGTATCAGAAAGATGATTCATTCTAAAAGGTGTGTAGAAATTTGAACATACAATATGCAATGAGGTCTAATTGAGCAGCTTATTTTTAGTATTGATGAAAACACCCCTTTTTGCCTAATTTGTCAGAAAAAAAGCTTAATAAAATCTTAATTTACAAAGTTTCATATTACAAACATGATTTGTCACTAAGAGTTTTGAGTTAAATACTGTATTACGGTATCTCAAAATGGATTGGATAATAGTAACTTTTAAAACAAAAAGGGGAGATTTTCCTAAAAATGAGTATGAAATATATATATTGTGTACTGGTTTTTGAGATTTTAAGCTCTTAAAGGGCTGCATAGAGTTGCTTAAGCTAAAGGTTATCCTTGGACTGTTGCTCAAATTCTACTCTTGTCCATTTACTCTGGTGGGCCACTGAGCTCTTTCAGATACCTGTGTGTCTGTTTAATCCCAGCTGGCAGCACAGCCCCACACAGCTGCTCACCCACTTTCTCCAGTGGGATAGGAGAGAGAACCAGAAGGATGAACACAAGAAAACTCGTGGTTTGAGATAGACAATTTAATAGGTATGGCAAAAGCTTCATATGCAAGCAAAGCAGAGTAAGGAATTCATTCATCACTTCACATGCATGGGCCAGTGTTAAGCCATCCCCGTTAGCAGGGTCTCGTCACCTAAAACTGTTTCTTGGCAAGAAAAACAGCATCACTCCAATCATCCTCCCTTTCTCTTACTTCGCTCAGTTTTATTGCTGAGCATGACAGCATATGGTGTAGGATATCCCTCTGCTCAGGTGGAATCAGCTGTCCCAGATGTGTCTCCTCCCAACTCCTTCTACACTGCGCACCCTCATCCATCTTGCTGGTGGAGTGAGGAGCAGGAAAGGCCTTGACACTGTGCAAGCACTACTCAGCAATAACTAAATCATCCCTGTGTTATCAACACTTTTATCACAAATCTAAAACACAGCACAATATGAGCCACCATGAAGAAAGTTAACTCTATGCCAGCCAAAACCAGTATGTTTTCCTAAAAGGTGTATCCACACTTAGCCCAGCTCTTGTGCTAAGGAGGTAACAAGGCAACAGAGAAGGTAAAAAACTAGATCTTTTACTAGACACTACAATATTTCATGAACTCCGTTCCAACTGACAGTAGTTTCCTGCAAAACACTACAATAAACCTACAATTAAGAGTAAATTCCAAACATTCATTTCTTTGGTTTAAGACTTCTTTGTTTATTTACCCAGGCAAAAACAGCCTTATAATGGAATCTATCATAGACATGTTAGTAGAAAGAGGCAAAGGGTGTGAGCTAATTATGGCCTACAGCTACTTGAGAGTTGGGATCTCTCAGGGACAGTAAAGTAAGATTCCTCAGAAGTGAAAGATGCTAAAACAGTGGGCAGGGGCCACAAGTTGCAGCCCTGGGAGGTTTAAATGAAAGATTAACATAAGTATTTCATCGTGTGGGAAGTTCGTCACTGATGCAGACTAAACAAACATGTTGAATCTCCAACCTGTATCATAAGGCAATAGCTGGCCTGGTCTGGTGTTGACTGTAGTCCTTCCTTGAACAAGAGATTGGCCTGAATGACTCCCCAAAACTGTCCTTTTATCAACATTTCTAAGGTTGTACCTCAACTGTATGGGAAAGATGTATTTGTGATCTTTCCAGATCCTCAGCCTATCTTGATGTTTTATTTTTGTTGGAGAAGAGCTTATGGTGAGTTTTGTCACTTGTTCTCCAGTAAGAGTTCAAAGAATAGTGTATAGTGTCCTCATCCTCTTCCACAGCTCACCTTCCATCCAATTTACCATTATCCATGTTCATATCAAATGTTAATTTCCTTGTGGTAGATTTATAATGACTAACTATGACACTATCACCACAATAGCCAACAAACCTGTTATTTGTCTTTTACTTCCCTAGATTTTTTTTCCACTTAGGTAAGGGTGAGAAGAAACATGGTTATCAATTCAGATAAGGTCTTACCGAAATACAGCATGGCAGAATAAATAGATGTATTTACACTATATTAGATTTATGCTTCCCAAAGTTATTTTACTGAAGAAAGGATATGCCATGATCTGTGTGTACTGAGCTAATTAGTTTCATTTTCTCTTTATTTCCATGTCTTTTTAATTGCTTTTCCTTCAGAGCTTGTTCTAAAGTCTTGGATACTCTTATTACACATCAAATATTCTCTAGCTGTTTGCTATATCTGTTCTTTATTCTCTAGTCAAAAAGTCTGCTTCCACTTGGCAGCATTATATCTGCCATCTACCACTAGAAGCAACTGAGCTTGAGATTGGAGGTACCATACAATATTTTACTGGGATAGAGGTTGTCTGGTTTCTTGACTTGAAGATATTGAGCTCTTTGAACTTTTCTTTCACCTCGGACCCAGTCTCATACTCTGTTTGTACCCAAGCAGTAGAGACTGTTTCCCTGCAAAGCCGTGAGCTTTATGTCAGTTGCACACCCAGGAGTTCTGAAGTGCATTTCCTTTGGATGACTTTCAACAGCACTGACTGTGAAGCAAATTAGTCACTCTCTTAACTTCTTTGAAATTTATCTAGTGACCATTTTTATATAAAACTGCACCACATTTCCTCTTGTACTTGTTCGTGCTTTTCTCTGAGTTAAGCACCTCGCTAGTGTTCTGAGCCAGTGTTAATCATATATGAATGAAGCCTGAGTTCCCAGGAGTAATCATTTCAGAAGAGAGGGAAACACATGGTTAGTGGGAGGCCCTTCTGTTTGCCAGATTTCATCAGTTCAGAAGTGGTGCTGAACTTTCCCCCAGTGTTTTGGAAGAGATGTTTTAAACTTGTTAATCCTTCCGCAGTATTTGTTTTTTTTTTTTTTCCCCTCTGTTAGCAAATGCAGTTCTAGCAGTATCTCCCTTAAGCGAGGTGAAATTGTGTTATGAGGTTTTAATTTAACAAAGAAATTTGGATGATCTCTGAACCTTATATGAAGAGAAGCAGAAACATCTCTTTTTAGAGACAATCCAAAATTCACCTGGATATAATCTGGCTTTTAATCAGATAGCTTGAAGAGTTTTACTTACACCTACCTCTCCAAGGCTTTTTCAGCCACAGCCCTGTTCCTGGTTAGCATTCCTGATATCTGAGATGTGCAACGACACTACCAGGAGTCCAGTTCCTGGCCTCTCACTACTTCCAGCTGCCAAGTGATACTCTGGATTTGTTACAGCTGTTATTCTGAGTAGGATGGGTTTTTCACATTAACATGGTTGCTTCTATGTCACACAGATTAATTCCACATAAATCTATCCATTTGAAAATTGACCTTTATGCCATGCCATGTCTATAGTTAGGAGTAAAATAGGCAGCTCCAGACAATGGACGATGCCGTCTTTTTAGGATGCCTGCCTTAATGAAAGGATGATTCATTCTCCTGAGCTGCCAATTAGTTTTTAATAAGTATAGGAGTAGCTGGTTTTTAGGTGGGATTAATTGGGATGTAGGGTCAGCTTTAGTGTGCATAGTCTATATGTAAATGACCATCAACTTTTAAATAACTCCGCAAAGTAGGTAACTAGTATTTGTATTTTCAATAGAGAATTAATTAGAATAAGGCTTATTTAAGTACTTACTTGCATTCAACATCTTCATGTGCTTTTGTTTAACAGGAAAGTAGGCAGTAATATTATTGATGTAATATTTTCAAATTTCCAAATGTTTTCAAATTCTTATTAGTAATTTATTTTACAGACTAGTATTTCTTTCTTTTAAAGTAAACTCTTACAGTGTTTATTTTCTGGAACCAGCAGATAAATGGATGAACTAATAAAGTTCACATCTGTGAAACCCTGAGCAGTGCTTACCAATCAGCAGTACTGCACTAAAAATAAAAGAAAGAAAAAAAAAAGCAACCTAAAATCAGTGAGAGAGCCTTGCTGAAGGAGCTTATATAATTTTAATGCTTTTACGTGGTATACCTTTAAGCATTTTCTTGGTCTGATCACCATATGGCTCCCAAACTCCTTATTTTTCTCTTTAAGAGTATTTTAAACTGAGCTATGCTATTACATCTGTATATGTCTCATTTAGGGTAACTTACACTTTTGGCTCACAACACTGAAAATATTTTCCAGCTCTCAAGGTCCAGTCTAACCTTCTTCCATTTTTAAAACTCCAAATGAGGAGTTACACTGCACATGTAACTGAAAGTACTGAAGCTGAACATCTTATAAGGCGAATATCTTGCCAGACTATATATGCCTCATAGTTTAAGCAGGGCTGGCAGCATTACAAAAGTAGCTGCTTTTTCAGAAAATCAACTCTTCAGGTTTTCAAAAATTCACTTGTGTTTGATTATTTCTCTTTAAGACTTCTAAATCAGGAGGGATGTGGAACTTAAGAAACTTCTTTTTTAATTTGGGTACTATAGGTACAGCAAAATATATTAACTCAAATAGTGTTTTTCATGGCCTTGTCCACTCACTTTGGGTTTGCCATAGAGGAGTTAGTGACAGTGAGCGAACTTGGGTTGAATAATTTCCCTGTAGATTTGAACTTGATTTTGTCTTTTGTTTAAAATTTCCAATCTGCGTGTTATCTTTGCTAGACTATCTTTAAAATCAGTTAATCTGTGCTAGGAAAATTAAATTTGTGCCAGTAGTGGTAATGGCATTGAGGATGAAGTGACCGTTCCACTTGGACAAGAACTTTATTGTTACTTCCACATGCTGTCTGTGTCAGTGCTGTGCTCTTCAAGTGCACACAGGGTTTTTTTCCTATGGTCTGTTTAAAAAGCCCAGCAAAATGAAGAACCACTTTCTAGATATCAGCACTGGGCTCGGGGAGCACAGTGGAGGGCTCTCAGTCAGCACTTGCTTTTTGCACTTGGTGGCATTTATTAGTTTTGACTTCTGGGTAAAAGGCACAAAGCCTTTCTGATCAAAGCTTTTCCCTGATTAGTTAGGAGAGCCCCTATCTTATACGGACAATGTAGTGGAAATATCCTGTATTTATATTTGCCTCTAACATCCTAATGCTGCTTTTTTCCTTTTTGATGGATACATTTAGACGAAAAAACCAAAAAACTAAGATTTTTACTTTTAAACAGATAGAACTTTTCAGATATTAATAATAAACTTCAAATCAGTAGCTGTTGCTGCAAGGTCAGAACTTAATATTGAGATATAGAGGGGTTTAATGCTTTGTTTAATATATTCTTAATGATGTGAAATTATGCTTGTACGGAAGTCTTATCATGAGTTTTTGAAGTAAGATTAGCTGCAGCTGAATCTATACTTTTTAAACTCTGAGACTAATTTGAAGCTGTAATGCAAAGCAATGCTTACTGATATAACTACATAATAACACATAAGAAGAAGGCTGGCCATTTGCAAAACTACTTTGCTTATGGATAGAAATTCGTACTAATAAATGTAAGATGTAAAGTGAAATGCACGAATACAGCACATCAATTTGCTGTGGAGTGCTGTCTAATGTTAAAGTTTCAGCTGGAGTGAATATTGTGTGGTGACTTTTTATTTTTCTCTATTTGCAATAAATGCAACTTGCATATAAAAAGTATAAATTAATGTCCCATTTTTCATCTTAATGACTTATCCTACATTTCCATCTTTGAGGGAGAGGGAAAGAGAAAAAAGTTTGCAGTCAGTAGAATTGTTAATTCTAGAGAAATCTCAGCCCTGTTATTCATTTGTACATTTTTCAACTTTATGTTCCTGAAAGACTTAAAAATTGAAATAGTGAAAAGTGTGATAGTCATGTTTAATCTAAACAAATACAGAACAATAGCTACTTTAACTGCACAGTGTTGTTTTACCTCAGTGCCTTGCACTGTGTTTGTGTAAAGTAAGAAAACAGTCATGACTAACTCAGGAAATGTTCCCCTCCTCTGCATTTCTGTCCTATGAGTATTCCAGGTGAGCTCCGACATACAGGGCCATTCCTCAAATTTATATTTGCTTATTGATAACACTGCAAAGCAAAATGATGATCAGTGTCAGCTTTGAGCATAAAGTGCAACAATTATGGATACATTTTTTGTACTCATTGTTTGTAATGAAGCCTATTTTAATGTAGAAATATATCAATTTATGAATTGTCAGCAGTAGTTTAGTGCAATTTTAGCAGCATTCTCAAGTGAGGTAGACAGCACTTAGCATTAAGTTGAAAAGCACACTTTTTCCACCATTTTCCTTTTTTTAAGCTATGTAGTCACAGAATGGACGAGTTACTTCTGAATGGAAGACACATTTTAAGAGAATAGTAATAGAGGGACATATTTTGTATATTCTTTTCATGAGCGAGTATTGTTTCTGACTTATTCACATACTAATACAATGTCAGCTTTTTGTAGTTTTATGTAGCAAACGTTTTTTTAATGTAGTGTGTTAAAATTATGGCAAGATTAACCAAATAACTGTGTTTTGTTTTTTTTTTCATACAAGGGAGCTACTATTAAAAGAGATGAACATACTGGTGCAATTGTGGTGGCCAGGATAATGCGTGGAGGAGCTGCAGATAGAAGTGGTAAGGTGTTGCTGCTTGGTGCTAGCCATTGAAGTTCTAGAACTGTGAACAAGATGAGGTAAAATGGCATTTTTTGCAGAAATTAAATGCATCAATAAAATACAATGACAAACAGAAGTATTTGGGCTCTGGACGCTTTTGCAAAGTGATATTTCAATACTGGTATTCATGCTGATTTTTTTTCCCCAGTTCAATTGCAATGAGCTGTCTTTGAATTAGCAGATACAGAGGCATTTCTTAGATGTGTCATGGTTTGTTTCCAGTTGAAGACATCCACTTAGAAATCATAGAATATGCTGAATTGAAAGGGATCCATCAGGATTATCTACTCCAGCTCCTGTCCCTACACCGCACACCCCAAGAGATTACAAACTGCTGATGGAGGTGCTCACATTGTTTTATATTAGGACATCCACTTGGAGTTTCTGCTGGTAGTTCTCAAAATAACAGCACATCCTTGACTGCCATGGTTTAGTTTGGGATGGTCAGTGTCTGCAAGAACTTAAGAAGTCCTGAATTATACATTAAAGTGCCTCTTTTCATTGAAGAGAATCTACGACAGCTGTATTTTACTCTTAAATGGGGTAACAGAGTAAATCTAGGTAGATATTGATAAATTAGCAAGCATTTGTGCCACAATTTAGCACTCTCACCCTAAGTGATCTTTGCAGTACTTTCGACTGTGTAGCAGTAAGTAGTATGAGAATAAAAAGAATTGGCACAGACGTTTTTCAAACCTCTGCGTAAACATCCAGAAAGGTTGCAGAGAAATAGTACTAATTTTTAGGAGGAAGACAGGGAAGTGCATAAACCAACCATCTCAAATTTACCTGGGAGGACAGTAGCTGTTGTTATATTCACCATATATTCCTGTTTTTAAATTGGAGCTTAAAGTGTATGAACAAGGGAGAAACAAGCTGAATGTTAATGGCAGATTTTGTATAATACGTTGCTACAGTTTCACAACAACTCTTTTTCTTCTGTAGGTCTTATTCACGTGGGTGATGAACTGAGGGAAGTCAATGGTATTCCAGTAGATGATAAAAAACCTGAAGAAATAATACAAATTTTGGTAAATCCCAAACATTTTAAATTTAATTCAGGAGTGTCAAGAAGTAGTAATTAGACTTATCATTTCTACCATATTTCCTAGGAAAAAAAAGATAGTATAATGTCTTTTCTTCCAGTGCCATCATTTACAAACCTCTATTTCTTTTCGGAGTGATTTTTCCGGTCCTTACATATAAATGTAGTTGTAGATAACTTATAAAGACAGTAACATGGCTATAAATATTTTGCAGAGTTGCCGACTTCAGTGTATAATCTGGAGTTTTTAAGGCCCACCATGATGTATTGAATTCAAACTGTTTTAAATGTATGCATTAATAATGCATTTACTCCATGTGACAATTAATTCATAATACATGTACTAGGTAGACAATATAACTGGTACACTGAGATTTTATTTGACATTGATTTGCAGTATATAGCCATATATATATTATTATGTTTACTCTTCTCTGAACTGCACACTCTCTAAAGTCGGTCTCATTACCCACTTATGGAACACTATTGCAAATCAAATAATTTAGACTTTTTCAGAAATATTTAATATTTTTACATTAAAGAAGCTGATGAGGGTAACAACAACTCTTTTATTCATGCTCTAGGCATATCTATGTAGATAAATACCTTGCTATCCTGCTGAATGGAGTAACTGCCTGCTGATATTCATACTTGCTTTATGGTTTTGTGTTCCCTACAGAACCATATTTTCCTGCAAAAAATAATATTTAAAACATCTAGAAACACAATACCACTAGAAAAGGTGTGAACAGTTTCCCCATTTACCTCTTTGAGGTACAGTATAAACATGAAAAGCTAGTTAGAGCTTGCTTCAGAAGAAACAGAATTATTGATTCCAGTCCTACGGTGGGTGAAATAAGAACTTGGCTGCTGCTTGTCAAACAGTGAGCTCTTGGAGTGCAGACACACTGGCAGAAGTATGTCTCGCTCAGGAGTGGACAGGACTGTTTCCATTTTGCTTAAATCGTTGGCTGTCTGTTGCACTCCGCAAGTTTTATGAAACTTGTCGGCTGCATGCAATAGTAGCAGAGCCTCCAACTGATTAGCACTTCCTTCTATAGCAAAGTGTCACTGAGGCAGTGGGAATATATTGTGGTTAATAAGTAAAATGCAGCCAGACACACTTTAAGTGGGATATAGGAAAGATGAATGGATGAGGTGGTTGATGATGGCTAACTTGTTTTAAGATTTATAGTGGAGGGTTTTTTTTCCATTTAGTACACGTAGTATATTCAAATATGTTTTTCTTTTCTAGTTTCTTAAAGTTGCCAAGAGAATAAATCCACCCCCCCCCAATAGCTCTCAATGGTAAATATGGCACAAGCCTCCTTGAATTTTTCTTTTTTTTTTGAAAAATGAAATGTCAGTTTGATTTTTCCAGGGATGTCCAAACTGTCCCGGGAGTTCAGCACTTGCTTCTAATATGAACACATTTAGCTGTAGCATTTTCTCCTGCTTTCAGTGCAGAAGTGGGACTTCTGAACCATGCAGGTCCCAGTTTTTAACAGTCCATCTCTGCCCACCAGTGACACGAATAAAGCCAAGCATTTTGAATGGGTATTTTAATCTTCATAATACATTGTTTGGTTAATGAAGCTGTTCAACTCCATAGATTGTGCTTGGGAGAGGATTGATTCATTATATATGAGTATTTTTAAAATTCATTTGAATTTCTTTGTCTTTTAAGTTTTCTTTGAAATGTACAGCTTGATTTTCAGTGCATTTTCTTTTCAAATGTTTACCAGGCTCAGTCTCAAGGAGCAATTACATTTAAAATTATACCCAGTGTGAAGGAAGAAATGCCAATGAAGGAAGGCAAGGTAAGCAAGATGATTTCAGAAGCTACTGCAGTATCTGTTAGACTGAGGATATATATTGTTTGCTTGGATGACAGAAACAGGAATGGGATTTATGCTTTTGGACTCCCTTTTTGTACTGTGACAGTGTGCAGCACTGTACACTTCTTTAGACACGTGCTGAATTTATGAGTGGGTGTAATATGGTTCTTAAACCCAAACTCTACAGCTGTGAAGTTGACATAGGTAATCTTCCATCTTTTACAAGGACCTGGCTTTCTTCCAAGTGCTCCTTTTCTTCCATTGTTCACTACACAGGAGACACTGGGATACCATCTTGGTTCAGAACTGCCTTCTCCTCTGTTCCCCACATGAAACACTGTGCACCTGCAAAGTCCTGTGTGCTTTGAATCACAGAGCCTTTACTCCACTGAGACTGCAGGTGCAGAAGCAATGAATTGAACATTCCAGTGTGAACCTCTAATGTTAGACATCCACAAGGAGGTTTTACAGCAGTAAATGTTTACATTATTTTAGTTTAATGGTTTTGAACGGTAGAAGCAGAAAAGGGAGATACCTTTGGCTTACTTTTAATATTACGATTCTAAAGATAAAAACCGGTTTGTTTCAGATGTTTATCAGAGCCCTATTTGACTATGATCCTAATGAGGATAAAGCAATTCCTTGTAAAGAAGCTGGACTTGCTTTCAGAAAAGGAGATATCCTTCAGATCATGAGCCAGGATGATGCAACCTGGTGGCAGGCCAAACATGAAGGTGATGCCAATCCCAGAGCAGGCTTGATCCCTTCAAAGCATTTCCAGGAGAGGTAAGCTACTGAGAATCATAATTTCATTATTTTTTGTGAGAACAGACTTATTTGCTGAGTTGTTAAGTTACCATAGCTGGCATGTGTAATGCTCATAGATTACATGGGTATGATAAACGTGCATTCACAGCAAGACAACTGAACTTGGAAACATGCTGAAATACTTTGGATTTCCTTATTTCTCTGGCTAGAATTAATAATGACAAAAACTGATAGGATAACACTGATCCAGATTGAAAGAAAAAACATATGGAAAATAGTACATCAGTATCTGTATTCACTCTGATGTTCTATGCAGGAATAAGAACTGCAGCAGATTTTGGAGAGCTTACAAAAATTTGAGGCTGAAGATTTCACTTTTTTAGATTGTGAATAGAATACATTGTTTTAAGTTAATTTCATGCAAAATCTTACAGATATTTTGCAAAAGTCTCATGATGTTAAGTGTTTATTAATCCCAAACTTAAGAGTGAAAACTGAGGAGTTTGTGTCTTTCCCCCACCACCTCCCATTTTATAGGAGATTTGCCCTAAGAAGACCAGAAGTGCAGATTCAACCATTGAAAATTTCCAACAGAAAATCATGTAAGTCTGTTTACCTGGAATACAATAATACTCCAGATCTCTGTAAATTAGCAGTTTGTTTCAGCCCTCTGACTACAGGGTGCGTTTCTCCTGGGCAGGATAGCTTCTTGGTCGTATTGTATCAGTAGGAAAAGAAATACAAATGCTGAAATTAAAGATTTAAAACAGCTAACATTTTTTTTCCCAGCACTCTGACTTGATTTTGAAGCTCTGAGCCCAATTAATATTTTCATATATTATTTCAAAGGTTGATGAGTGTTCTTTTCCTGTTGCAATAGTACAGAATGGGCTCAACAGTTTACATTATTTGGACTGCATGAAGACAGTGAAATTTATATTGAGAATAAGATAAAAGATCTGATAGTCTCTCCTTCTCTCCCCCATATAGTTGGTGATTTTTTGTGTCCTGTGAAGCAGTACAATTTTTAAAAGTCAGGGCATTCTGTTTATTGATACATTCTCAGAATCATTTCTTACTGTTTTTTAAACGAATTCATTCTTAATAGTCTCTGCTTTTAGATACAGTAGTTGCACAATGTAAGAAAAATAAGGTCTAAGAAAGTGCATATATTTTCTCAATAGTATTTTCTCTTCACTGGAATTTACATCAACATCTGTTTTAAGTATTCTTGCATATTTCACTTGACCTGTTATTTCTTTCAGTTGTACAGACTCATAACAAAGTGAGCAATGTAGGAAACTATTGCACTTCAGTAGGATCTGAATCTTAAATACAAACATGTTTGTGAGTTCAACTATAAGTTTTCAGAAAGTGGCCTAAAATTTCCAACAACATTTCATTCTCTAACATGGAAACAAAAAGTATGGATACTATGGCAAACAGTGGATGCTGGCACACTGAGTGCAAAACTGAATGCTTTTAACTTTAAAACTCTTCAACAATGCTCTTGCAATTTTCCTAACTTCTTGCTATGGCTGTTGTGTTCTGAAGGTTGACAATTACTGTTATTTTTCTAATAATCTACATTTTCGCTTTCATTCCAATTCACTGTTTGATTGTGTGCCCTAATGCTACTGTTAACTTCAAAGGCCTTGATTAACTTTGTAATTTCAGTGACTGACTTTATGATTGCCCTGTAGCGTTTCTTATTTACACAGATCTTAGAAACAAAGAAGAGCTCCTCCAAAGTTTAGTAAATCTGTTGTTTTTCTAGGTTCTAGGACAAGTTGCTCTGCCCCAGTTTTGGAAAAGTGTCTGATCCCAGGGTATAGCTATTTCTCTCTGCCCACTGTTCTTGAATCTGGATAATATCCTCCACAAGAGCCGTCAGTTAAGGTGGCAATGATGCTTTTGAAGAGGTAAATCAGCTGCTGCAGCAGCACTGCATGAATCCTTTTATAATGGACTGCATCTTTCTGGTGACCTTCAAGTGAAAGGTTTTACAAGATGCATCTCACCTTTCCAAATAGGCAGCCTGAACTTGAATGGGAACTGCCAAAATTACAACCCAAAGAAGACCCACAGTACAATGTCTATTGTGTCTGCTGTTTCCACTAACTTGACCCTAACAAGCTTCCACAAGGGAGAAGAGTTCCTCTCTTCCTCCCCTTTCCTTTAAAACATGACAGAACATTAGAGTCAATGCCTATTATTGCGCTCATCTTGAAGTTCTTTGAACAAAGCAAGTTCCAGCTAAATACCATCTAGAGAATGCAGGAGGAAGGAGGAAAGACTGCAGAGCAGCTTAAGTTTGTCATTTTCCCTCTACCCCATTTCTTAAGACAATCTGCTGCTACATCTGCCAGATTTCCATGGTAAGAGAGGAAGTGCTGTTCTGAGTAGAGGTTCATCCCTTCATTCAAAGGCTAAACATGTTTTCAGTGTTGAGAGAACATTCATATCCTTCATAGAGAAGGCATTTTTAAGATCAGAATTCAGCTATAGAAGAATTGTTGTGACTTGGATGTTACTTGAGTTGCTCTCAGGAAAATCTTCCACTTGCTTGGATTTTCCAGAAGATTTCATGTAAGCTGGGAAACTCCACACCTTTGTGATCTCTCTGAAGTTAGGTAGCATTTTGATATTACTGAGCATAGCAGTGAAGCTGTGAGATGTGGACGCTGTGTCTGTATTTGTGCACTGCAGTCACCTTGCCAAAACTGGGAGATGCTGAAAAATCATCCATTGCTCAGCTGAACAAACAGCATTCTTTCTGCCAGTATTGGAAACGTGTGAGGAAGGTAACATAGAAGAGAGAAAATTGGGAAGGCCTGCTGGGCCAGATTGGTTTTGTTAGTCCTTTTCCGTACCATACCGTATGTCCCAATGGTTATAGTTCTGTATATGAAGGTGGGAAATTGGTGATGCTTGATTTCATCAGATTCTTTGCTAATCCTGTACTATGGGCCTTCAGCTTGAGGCAGGGTTCTCCAGTGTTTTGAAGGGTAATTGTGTAAGGAAACATGTTATGTACGTCATCCTGAACTAGCTGTATATTGAGAGGCTGCCTGCTATTGCAGTTGATCCCATCCAGTCTTGTGACCTGAATTTTCCTTAGCAGTTTGAAGGGAAAGGGCAATGTGCCAGCTGATGTTTTTATGGCTTCCATAAAAGGTAAAAACCTGTTGACCTCAACAGAGCTGCTAATACAAGTCCCTTTCTTGACAGGGCTGGGAGTTGCACTAGGGAACTTTCCTGAGCCATGATATGTAGCAGTGAATGTTGACCTGCTCAGTGAATTCATTATGTGGTTCCCATGTTTTGTAACATGGAAGAAACATGGACACATGCCTTTGTTTTTAATAGGGAGAATCAAGGAGAAAATATTCTATTTTATTTGATACCCAAAAAATGTGAGTCAGCATTGGTTTCTTAGGTGGATTTCCAGGGTAGTAGTGTCCTTATACTTGACAATAAATCTAAAAAGTAGTCAAAATCATGTAACATGCAAGAAGTATCTTACAACTTCTTTTTATCCTCTTCTCAAGCCAGTTTTGGAACTGGAAAAGACTGTTTCATTTGTCTAGGAAAAACCCCTCTCTGAAACATAGTCAACAACTGTATTTAAAGTAAAATTAACATGTCAGGATTTGCTTTGATAATTAAATATGTTTCAAAACCTGCAAGACTAGATTACTTTTGGAAAACCTTTCTTTTTCTCGTTTTGAATCTTTTACTCTTTTCAGCATAGCAATGCATGTTGTGTGACTTTTCTAATCAGTACATATATTTGTGTATCATAGATTAAGAAGCAAAATAAAGGTGGGGTCTTTTGGTGATGCTCATGCATACACTTATTGAGGAATTTAGCCCTTTTCTTGAATGATAAAACAGAATCATTTTCACACTGTACCCATTAAAGTGAAAAACATTTAGCATGCTGTGTACACTGTAGGAGGGGCAGAACAATGTGCACTCCATACTGAAAGGTAAGTCACACTTTTTCATTTGCAAATGGTTCAGTTTGGTAGTATCTAGGGGTAAGGCTGAAGGAAAGGGATGTAGGTGGAGCCTGCACTGACAAGAGATGGTTGTACATTGAGAGGAAGATGCTGAAAAAGTAGGAATAAAAATACAGAGGGAAGAGGGGGGAAGAGAAATTTTTTGATGAGGATAAAGAAAGGAAGAGAGGGTATTGCAACAATGGAAGAAGAGCTGGACAAAAACTGCCCATAAACTCCATTAAAATTCCACAGAGGATGGGCTTCGAAATGATTAGATTAATGTAATTAACAGTATTATGCAGAAGCATTACTATGGTTATTATTTGCACTGTAGTTCAATTGTTTATGGATTGTTTTTAAATAAAATACTAACATATTTACTCTGTTAAAGTTTTTGAAATGGTGAATCCAAAAAACTATTAACAGGAACTCTGACCTGATTTATTTTGCAGTTATTGGTAGAAAACCTTAGTAAGCTCAACAATAATATTTTGTAAGTTTTGAAAGCATGACATAAGTGGCAGTTAAATGATCTGACCTGCTGCTGAGATTCCTATGTTAATTCCCAGGCTCAAGGGTTAGTGCAGCAATGATGGAGGGATAACAAGACACCGAAGCATTTTCAGCATTCTTTTCCAATACTTAACAACAATGATGTCTGAGCAAAAAGCAACATTGTGTATTCAAACTGGGGAAAAATTATACTGGGAAAAAATTATAAGAACAAGCAACGTAGAAGAGAAAATGGAATGAAAACACAGGAATAAGAGAGGCATGGGATGGTGTGAGTAGGACTAACCATCCTGTGTGCTGGGGTGGTGGACATGTAGTACACCTTCCCAGGTGTGAGGGAGCTCTGTGGGACAGAGGGAGGTGCAGTAGGTGTGACCACCTGCATGCAGTCAACTTTTGTGTGCCTGAGCTTGTGAGCCACTGCTGAATGCCAGCTCCACAGAAACCTGCTCACCTGGTAATCCTCAATAATATTTAACAGCATTCCTGGATTTAGGAGGTCACTTAGCTTGGACATAAGTTTGTAGCCAGAGCTGTCCCTGTGAGTTCTCTTCTCACTTCATGCTTGCTGAGTTGGAGTGACATGAGACACTACAGGGAAGAATTCATTTGTTTAATAGCTCTCAGTCTATTAACTCGAATACAAAGACTACTCATTCTCTGACTGTAATAGTCATTGCCAACAGGGTTGATCATTCTTGCATGTGTAGCTTTAATTTGTAGACAAAAGTGATCACTTGTTTTCTTGAGAAAAAAATTTCTTTGAATAACATCAAAATAACTGTTCTGCTGTTGTTATAAACTACAGTAATCAGCCAAGACATTACATTGCTTCAGCATAATTTTGCTTTCACAGTGGTTACTGTGTTTATTCTTATGTATGTGTTGTCTCTGGTATGAAAATTACTGGTAACTTTATATTTTATATTAGTGTAGCCTGTAACTTCTGTTAACTTGTGCAGTGCATACATATGTGTATGTGTATATCCATACCTTATGTATACAGTTTAGTATAAATATGTATATGCATGTAGCATATACGACAGCGCTGTTCAGAGATGTCTTTTCCATGAAAATACATTTGTCCTGTATATTTAATGCTAAATGTAAATACTTACTGTGGCAAAGCCATCATCATATAGTTTTTCTAAGGCTTAAAAGCTATTTTACTTTCAATTTTGATTTACCATATGTGATTGGCATTGTATGAGCAAGAGGAAAGACTTAACTGCAGCCAAATGGTGTTCATTCAAACAAGATGTAACCCAGTTTATGCGTAGTTGAGTGTCTTGTGAATTGAAGATTGTGTTCTGCCAACAAAAGAATTTAAACAGGCTAAAAGAATAAATGCTTTCTACCACTTGTATTTGAAGGCCAAGCATTTAAGATAAAAGTATAGTAGGACTCTTTTGCTAGTTATAATTGCTGCACAGTCTTAACTCTGCCATTCTTAGTATTTTTATGTGTTCACATTTGAAACTCGATTGCCCACCTGCAGGTAGTTATGAGTAAAAGCAAAAAATAAACCTGACCTGAAGAGTTAAATTGGCGCATTAGCATTTTTCTTCAGAAAGTCTCCTGTCCTCACAAATACTGACTTCCTGCTATCACAGAGAAATTAAGGAAACCTGAAGCTGGATGACATTTGAGTCAAGGTCACGTGAGAAAGAAGTGGATCTCTTAAACTCTTGCTCTGACCTTCACTGAGAGACTGTCCTTCTTAATTTTCAAAATTGTCTTTGTAAAGATACTATTATCTGATGTTTTTATGAGAGGATTAAATTAGATCATTTTAAATTTGCTGTAGCATGAACATATATGTACTGTTCAATCTACAGAACTCTATAAGAGAAAAAAAGTATCAATGTTGATTGCTGTGTGGGGCTGTTCATCACTAAAAATCATGAGTGTTTATTCACTGTAATGCAGATCATTGTACCTCACAATTTCTTGCTTACTAAAGTGAAGTATACTTTAAGGGATAATATAACTTGCTTGTGCTAAGAAACTAGAACATTGCTGCTGGATCTAATTTTAGATTGAGAAACATTTAAGTATAATTCTTTGATTGAAATTTTGTTGAAAGAAAGTCAGCAAAAGCTAAAAATCTTAATCTGGTGCTGGACTGTTCCAAGGAGTTGAGAATGTTCCTGGAAGTGGCCCTGGTTTTGAGCTTCGTAAGTAGTACAATTTAGGTGAGACCTCCAAAACCAAATCTTAATTATATTTCAGTTAAAATACTTACCAAAATCAAATAGTGTATGTAATACAGGTTTTTCTTTATTATAATTCAGCGTATTGGCTATGCTGAAACCTTTCTAAAATGAATAAAAATGCCTACTTCCTAAGCTTCCATTGCACCTGTGTTTCCTATTTCTTTTTTTGCCATTTGTGTCGTTACAGCTTTGTTGTTATTTCCTAAACCTCTTCTGTGACAATTTTCTTTGAATTTTCTCTCCCTTCTTACCACAATACCTTTAATTGATTGTATTTCTTCTTTTCTCAGTGTTTTATTTGTTCCATATTGCCTTACGGTTTGGTTTGGTTTTTTCCATTTTTGTCATTGCTTGTGTTTTCCTCTTTCCCATCAAATTTACTCATCTTTAGTCTTTTACCTCCTTTAGTCTCTTATTTGTCCCTTCCAGAGATCTCTTTCCTCTTTTACGTCCCTGCAATTTAGTGAAACTACATTGGCCCCAATTTTTCATGTCTCTAAACTTTGGGCACATACTTCCTGTGTGTGTACAACTGCTTCAGGTGCACAGAGATGTGTCAGTTAGTGATGAATCACAATACAAAGTTTCCTGGCAAATAACCTCTGTGTGTACCAGGAACACACAATAGGCCTTATAGAGTTCCTTGTAAAGTTCAAGCTGGAAGCTACATGTTGATGACTGTTTATAGCTGCACTGAGCTGTGAGAACCCACTGATTTCCAACATCTTTTCATTATAGACTGTTATTGTCAACCTTAAGAGTAGCCCAAGAAAGCCAGGAGCAGGGTTAAGAAAGAAGACTGTTGTTTTTTTTTTTAAATACAGAAAGTTCAGAACTCCTTCATTTTATCTCAGCATTAAACCACAGCTTGTAGACATTTTGGCTTGTGTACTCTGGGGCTCATTTGGCTCACCTTGGAATTCTAATTTTCCTTTATGGATAAGAGCGTTCCCTTTGCTAGCAGGGGTAGCCCAGCAACCTGGGTTCCCTTCAACTGTTCTCAGCCATGAACCATCCACCACTCCTACAGGGCTCCTCTGAGTCTGCAGTGGTCAGGGTTGAGTGAATGTATACCTGTACAGATCTCTGTACATGTACATAGGGATCTCTTTTTCTCCTGGTCCATTTTTTAGGTTCATAAATGAGGACTTGTTTGTTTCCAGACAGTATTTTAATATGCACAGTCACTAGCTAAGTCAAATAACTTCATTGAATTTAGGAGACTTTTAAAATCTGTTTATGTGAACTGGTTTTGAGTGTTATTGACTTGTTTTCAGGAGTTACATTGCAAACTATTGAAAGTCATGGAAATACAGAAAAACTTGTATATATCAGGATATCTAAGAGGTCTCTCAGCACAGAGGAGGAGAAAGGAATAGTACTAGGAAGCCATCCTAGATCCAGCTTTAGGACATTTGTCAAGAACTGAGAGCTTTTAAGGTCAAGAGAGGAAATTAGATCCAACGCTTTCCCTCTCAACTCACAAAGCTGTTGGCACTCTTTGAAGGCACCAGATGTGGTCAACCAAGCAGAGTTCACCTCAGAGGACTTTCTAGCCTACTTAAGCCATATGGCCACCTTGAGTGTAGAAATAAACTTTAAATAATTAGAGTTAGAAATGTCTTCCAAATTAATATTTTAAAATGTAACTGCTCAAGAACAAAGGTACAAAGGAATGATTCTACAAAACAGTATTCTTCCTGTGGCAGAAGAGATTCTTTATCCATTTCATGACATGAAATGAGAAGACCTCTTCCATATCATCATTCTGAGAAAAGACAAGCTTTATGTAGTCTTTGAAATATTTATATTTTAGGCATATTTATCTAGATTCATTTGAAGGAGATGTGGAATGTAAAATCTCTCTATAAATGTAGACCTTAGTATATACTATCTTTGTGAACAAAAGTCGATTATATTTAGTTTGCTTTTCTGTAAAACCCCAAAGATGATTATTAAAATATGTTTTGTACTGTCAAGACAGCGGATTAATATAGGTAAGCAGAAGATCTTAAGTAAATTTGCTATATTAAGATAATGTCAAAAAAAAAAATTACAAGATTATGTCAGTTCTTTCAGCATGTTTTCAACTACAGTTGTAGACTTTCCAATAAATAAAGCCAAAACCAAAAAAGCCCTCCAAAATCCATCTCCAAGGGCAGTACCAGCTGTTACTGTAAGTGCCAAAAGAAATTCTACGTTAAGACATTAATTGGAAGTAACAAACTTTTCATTCAACTGGGTAAGGTCATGGCTACCAAATGAATAGTGGAAGAACCTCATACAAGAAATTTAAGGTGCACATAGTATTTCAATGCCTTTTTAGGGTCTTTTCGAACTGAATGTAGTTAAAACATTTAAGTTAATCTTAGTACTTGTATGTTGGTATATTCCTCATTATAATAGGTGCTTTCAAGAGGATTTGGGAGTAGCTTACATAGCTGAATTTTTTCCTATTTATGAAGTATTAAACAATAATACTTTGTTTTTTTGGCTGTTCTAAGATGAGGAAGCGGTTGAGTGTGGTAGGTGCATTTTTCTTCTTCAATTTAACTTTTCTTTCTAAAGTTATGTTTTCACTCCATTTAATTATTTCCTTTCCTATTTTTCCTTTGTGCTTCTCAGAGGAAATTGAAGGTACATGTACAAAAGTTTCCCTGCATAGCCCAATAATTTTATTTAGAGAACATGTGTTTAGAATTAAATTGAATATAGTCCAATGTTTTAAGAGATGTTATACATATAATGCTTTTATATTGCCATCAAATACATTGAATCTTCTTTTTGAGTAGATAAAAGTATCAGAATATTTCTCATTGTTTTATGTAATAATCAGTAATTTGAACTATTGTTTTAAACTGCTTTCTCTCTCTTGAACTTCTGCAAGGTATGAATAGAATAGCTGTATGATAAAATAATACTAGCAACACTTGGGTGGGCTGAGATGGAAAGAGATGATTCTGACTTAATTACATGGCCATGAGAGGTCTTGCATTTCTAATTAATACTGACAAACTGTTTCTGTGAGATGGTAGAGAGTTCATCTGTGTTACTGTTTTCCCTCTGAGTGTAGCTGGTTACTGTTATGCTTGCAGCATATGTTAAAGTAATAGCAGCTGATCTCTTGTATTTTTTTTTACTTAGGAGGCTTTTGTTTATAAAGGCATTAGAAATTGTAGCTCATATTTTTGATCAAAGGGCCTCTGGCATGTAAAAATATACATTATAGCTATTTTATATCAAATGAGAGGATGTGTTTTTGATCAAAAACCTTTCTGTCTAATCCAGTGAGCCAAAACTTAAAGCTAAAGTCTGATAATGTATAATTTAAAAAAAAGCTTGATTTACATCAAATCATTTTACTTTCTTTCAAGTGGTACATCTTCTATTAACTGATAAAATGTGAATAATACAGCATTAGAATCCTTTTTAGAATATTTGTTGTCATCACAACTTTTGCTTGAGACGGTAGAAAGATCAGTGTGCATGCTGCAAAATCCAAGAATATATCCAGCTAAAATATAAAACAATATATATTGTTTTATGTTTTTAAGAAAATGGCTTATTGAAGGCTTTTTAATGCTCTGCTTTATACGGTTGTCATTTTAAAAGTAATTTCTTCTGTATTTTTTGCTGGGCTTCTAACTATTGTGCTTTATTTCTTGGCTCTTATTCTGTATGCTTTTACCCTTCGTCCAGAAGATGCTGAATCTGCTGGTCACAACAGTGGATCCTATCTAGGTGAGCAGTTGGTTACAAAAGACAATTTTGTTCCTTTCTTTCAGCTTCCTTTCCCTGGAACTACTGTGTCCTCTTTGCTCTTGGGGGTAATCTTCATACAAATGTTCTTACTCTGCATGAAAAATGCATGAATATTAAGGTTTTAAACATGGCTCATTGGATTTGACATAAAGGGTTTATGTATTGTATGCCTTTATCTGGTTAAACATAGGCTACTAAATACTGGTTTAAGGTCAAATAAGAAAAAATAGATAAATTTTGGGAAAGTATTTACTTTAAAGTACATCAGGCAAGCAGTGTGTTTAATGAAATGAAAAGGCTACTGTATCTTGAAAAGTTTGAGTAATTCTTTAAAGACGCTTTCAAGGTTTTATTCAAGTTTTGCTTACACATTTTTTTCTTTGTACATGTGTGTCTAACCATTTTGGGAGGATTCAGTGAGAGTACAGAGTAAATTTTCAGGCACTGGTTCATTTTCCACATTACAAAATAGAATAAGTTATAACAACTCAATACCTTAAATTTAGTTTTAAAACTAGTCTGAATTCAATGTGTCATTGCGGGGAGCAGGGAAGAGGAGGGGAATGACTCCTTTGGCTTCAGCTTCAAGATTCCAAATTTCAAACAACAGAAACATTTAAAAAGGTGAATGTTCCATGATATGTTTCAAGTTCTTAATTTGTGCCATTTTAAAAGCTATGTAAAAATATTTTAGTTGAAACTGTCCAGAATTCCTGCCAGCTGAAGGCTGGCTGGAGCAGATTTTGTGGCAACCAGCCCTTTTCCCAAGGCTTTCATCCTCCTACTACAAGAGGAGTGGGAAGAAACTTGTCAAAGTCCTTTAGTACATCCAAACCACTGGGCTCACTGAAACATCCTAGACCAGTACTGTAAATTAGAGATGGTTTTCATATTACACTTTAGTGGTTTTAAATGTGGCATATAAAAAAAATCATGCACACACAAACTATATAATTGAAAGAACTTTAACCTTTTTACAAAACCTGTGTGATATAATTTCATCACATGTTTGTGGAACTCATGGTCATCTGATCAGACTGGAAATGAACTTCTTACCTTTGTTAATTAACAAACTAAATTAATGTTGAATTGTAATTGTATTGAGATAGTGAGTATGTTTGGAAAATGATACTTTGAATGTGATACCAGATGAACTGAATTTTCCTTATCAAACCATCTCTTTGAAATAAGAAAAACATCCCCACGTCCTTTCTTTCTATATGCAAGTGCAGATTTCATGAATTCTTAGGATGAGACTGTCTGTGGGTTTTCAGTCAGATTGTAGTAGGCTGCTGCTTCATTTACGAATGGAGGTGGCAAAACAGAATCCACCTTTTCTTGGTGCTATAGCAATTTTCAGTGAAACATTTTGGTCTACCACTACCAAAAAGGCCCAGTCATCTAGGAAGGAGGTGTCTTGAAGAAGCTACTGTTGTCCCACATGCAAAGAACAAAACATCAAGACAGGTGGAGTTTACTTTGGCAAAACTTGACAAAAATTATTGCAGAATTGCTGTATAGTTCTGGCAATACTCCCCTCTTGAGAGCTTTCATACAGTGGTATGCTGCCTTCAGTCTTCTTGTGCTGAGTATGTGCTGTTGGACATGAGATATCAGAGGGAAGAGTCAGAAGATGAACACTAATGTTGTGACCGGTTTTGGGATAAGGACACAAATATCATCACTTGTTGTGAATAAGTAGCTCTTTGGTTTAGAAATCGGAAGTTACTTGGAGCTCTTCACTAAGAATTGTTCATTAAGAATTATCTGATGATCAGACAGGTAGGGTTTTGAGAGTTATGTTACCATTCTTTTCCAAATGATAACAGGACACAATAATTTGTAATTCAAACTGTCTCATGCATTCAATTGTCTCCTTATTTCACAAACCATTAGGAACCCAATCCTATTCAGACATATTTAGGGTTGCTTTTCTCCTAAATAATTTTTCAATTGTCTTTTCTTAAAGAAGAGATTCTTGTGGAATAACTTTCTGGGATGGACAAATGCCACTGCTTGAAGTGTAATAACATGAAAAAAATTTGCTGACCAGCTGTAGAGAGAACATAGAACTCTTACTTATGTGCTGTGCAAGGTTTAAAACTTGGATAATCTGTACGGTAAAGGAGTCCTAGGCAAAGGTGCTTTGCAAACTCTTTGTTAAGTACATGGAAGCCAATACCATACCAAACTGCTGCAGTTCAGCTTCCTGCTTAGGAAGGCCTATTTCTTTTGCACTGGTTTGAGAATATATTCTTTTAATTCCAAGGATAGTGAAAGCATTCAAAGATATTTTTTCTCTCTGTGTTGCTTTTTGGGAGAGTGGAAAAGCAAATATGATTCTTGAAAGCAAGTTACTTGGAATGTCCGCCTATGTTTCACAGCTCTGTTTTTTGAAGTGTAGTTGTACTCCTGAGCATCTGAATTTTTCTGAATGTGTATCATCTTGAAACATGGTAGGCACTTAAAGCACTCAGTTACTAAGAAACTAACAGTTTCTAGGCAAATCGCATCATTATTACAGCCTAAAGCCTTGATTAAACATACTGCAATGAAAACAAAACCTAAAACATAGTCGCTGAAGGGCTTGAGTCACGTGCTCAGCCTGTTTTACTGACATCTGAGAAACTGTCTATACCTTGTAACCTGTTGCAAGAGCAAGGTAGACTGAATTAGGTTATTCACTGGGAGGAGTTGACCTTGGACAGTTGGTGTGAGGTAAGTTTGGTAAGTCATTCATATGTAAAAATTCTAGAAACAGTTTTCCAAGTGTGGGTACACCAGTTGCTTTCTAAAACCAAAATGTTTCATGCTGCTTTTGATAGTACGTAATCAAATCAAGTGAACTACAACAATTCTAATATCAATTAATGAACTTTCGGTTGCTCTTATGGCTTGTTAGGGGTTCAAGGCTCTGGACATATATATACCTACATGTCTATATTTATAGATCTTTGTATGGCTCTGGCATTTCAATCAGAACAAGGGTATTCTGTGAACATTGGACCCTCTCTGGAAGGATATGTACTTTAGACATACGAGGTGGTCATGAAGAGGAAGAGACAGTGTTCAGAAAGCAAAATGTCTGTACCATTCAGGGTCAGATATGTTACATCCAGGGTTTTGCTGCAGTTAATTTGAACCCTCTCCTCTAAATCGACTCAGATAAATTTAATGATTTTTCACCAAATTCCAATATTTAAGTCACAGTGTAGTATCATATATTTCTTGTGTAATTTCCTGAGGAATTGCTGGGGAGAATGTTAGGAGTTTGTCTTTGCCAAGATTAAATTCTAGTTACATTACTTGAACCTTTATGAACACACAGTAAATATAGATGAATATCATCTGTTTACTATTCTCAATTTTACCTTAAAAATCCAGACATAATCCAAATTTTTATTAACCCTGTCTAAATGTGCAAGCTGGGAATCGGTCCAGAAGCAAACAGAGTAAGAAGTCTGCTCTGTGTTTGTGCAGTTCCTGTGTAACAATAGAAATACTCAGTATATGAGCCAGTATAAAAACCCCCAATATTTGGTGTGTGTGTGTGTAATCCAGAAATATCTAATAAAAATATTATGTTCATTTAAACCTAGATAATGACCACAGTACCAAACTTACATTTGTAAGTAATATGAATGCAAAAGGTGTTCATAAATGCATTTACAAATAAATTATGTAAGATTACACTAAAATCAGTGAAGAATAGATGTAATTTGAACATGTACTTAAGCACTTACTTTAGCAAAAATTAACAGAAGCATGTGTAAGTGCTTTATAGCATTCTGGAGCCTTACTTGTGAATTTATGAACCATAGGTGAATTTATATTGTATTATTTCCTGTAATTTCCCTGAATTTAACAAATTGCCTTTCTACTTTCATGAATATGTTTGGATTTAAATTCGTACAACATAGTTGCAATCTTACTTCTTCAGAATTATGTAATTAAATCTGAATAAGCACTGTGTTTTGCATCAGCAGTGTTTTAAAATATTGTAAGGGAGACAGGTTCACAGACTGCCTGTTTTCAGTTTGAGTTTCTATGTGAGATCCAACTAGATTTCTCTGTGTAAGAGATGACCTGAGATGACTGGTTAAAAGAATAACCTCACTTTTTTGCTAGAGTATTTTTTTTCATTCTTAGAGATCTAAGTAGTTTCTCTTGGATTGTTGTTGGCCCTTAAGTTCATTAATAATGATTTTTGATTTTTATTTCATGTTGAGAGGTGCTATAAGTTTTGAAGACATCAGAAGTTTGAGAACATTTGTTTTTAATATTTTCTTCCCAGAGGCTGCTCTTATTTCACCAAATCTGTTACATTCCAGTAGGAGTTTATGGGTTTGCATGTTCAGTAAGGTTCTAGTCATGTAGCTGTATCCAGTGATCTGGGTCAAGCTACTCAATGTTCAGAATACTATGTCACTTTAGTGACAGAATTTCGCCCTTTTATAGTCTGCATACTTGACAGCTAAGGTTGGTCTCTGCTGATATCCATATTCCACAGACATTGTGGCCTGCAGCTCCTTCCACATTCGTCAAGATTTATATTATCAAATGTTCTGGGTAAACAGTGCCGCCTTCTTTTGTTCTTTATAGAAATTTGCTTTTCAGATAAATCATTTAATAGAAACTTTATTTTTTCTTTTGCATACCAGTATTGGTTTGGGGTTTCTGTAGTAATTCTCACCATATTTTTAATTATGCTGTATTGTTAATTTAAATATCCGAAGTTCGTTTTTCATCTTTTCTAAGCTATAAAATACGAAAATATAAGCAGAATATTTTTGCCTTTTTATAAATGTTTTTATTCCTTGCAAGCATGATATAGTTTCAGTTCGGCTTAATATTTTTGTGCATTCATAGCTGCCCAACCTAGAATGCAGTTATAAATGTGAACAGTCAATAGAAAATACTTATTAACAGTTTTTTACAAAATAGCTTCTGAGGGTCACAATAAAGATAAGTCACATTCGAGAGGACATATAAGGGCAGCTATGAAGAGGAAGAATCATGTTTCCAGGAATGCAGCAGCACTATCATAAAAGTGTTTGATATATTTGTAGAAGTCTCATCCTTTCTCTCCAAACTGTACATTTTCCTTATTTTTGAATGCTCCTTAAAAGCAAGGTTTCTTGTGTTTCCATATGGGGATGTTCAGATGGGCTTTGAGGAACAATCAAAATGACTTTCTAATAGATAATAGTCATAAAGTGGCAAAACAATAAGTATAGCACAGGTTTTTAATAAAGTCAGTAATTTCACAGAACATGTTCACCAGCACACTGCAGAGAAGTCAGCCATACTGGATATCTGCTTCATTATTGCTGTCTCACGTTTGTTCTTTTTAATTAATATAATAGCTTTTCTGTAATGTTCAAGCCCTAGTTGAACTTGTTGAACCTTCTTAATACACAGGACATTTCTACTTTACCAGTAAGTTTCAGTCACAGAGACATCAAATATTTTACTCGAGGAAGCCCATGTTGGCAGTGGGAATCATGTCACCTGAGACTGTGTGATGCTTCCTCTGCAGCCTGTAAGATTGACAAGGGACAAATCAGCCTGAAGACAACCTGGAAGAGTTTCTCCTGAAGGAATGAAAATTCTTGAATAACCACCTGGTAGTTTGGTAATGAAATCTGAATAAATTGGATGGGGAAAAGAGGAACGAGTTAGAAATGGCCTTAGTAAAATCTAACAGCAGAGGTTGAATGCTATTAAGATTTTGCATTAAAAACACTTTTACTAAAGATTGCAAAGTTCAACATGTAAGCAGAGGTGGAGAAGCTGTTGGTAATGGCCTTCTGGGACAGTTGCTCAGGGGCACAGAGCTCTTGGTATTTGTAAGGTTGTCACTAAACTGTAATGGAGACCACTGATTTATCTTCATTTAATCTTACATTTTACCTCTTCCAGACATGGATTCTGGGGTTTGTGACAAAGCTCTTTATTTTGTATAACATTTAGTAGTCAGTGGTAAAGAATTCTGGGTGGTTTTCTCTTTTTTTTTTTTTTTTTTTCTCTATGAAATGATTATACAGGGGGAAAACACCAAAAAAAAACAGAATAATTTTTAGCTTCTAAGGCAAGTGTGGCTTTTTTATTGTTGTTTGTTTTTCATCTGGAGCATTTTAGATAAGGCCATGGGAAATTTGTAACTCAGTTCATGTGTCTTTACTGCTAAAGTTACTTTTAACCCTTCTTTATGTAGCTGTCTGTGCAGTTAGGTGTAGTTATTAGCAAGGGAACATTCTTTTGTCATGATGGACTTCATCCTGGGGTAGGCAAGATCTCCTAGGCCTTCTTGTGGGTGTGTAAGCTCTCCAACAGGGCATTTCTATTTCTGATTGCAGTCACTTCAGTGTTTGTGTTCTTTGAATGATAAAATAACATAACTCAGTTTATTTCATTATGTTTTAGTATCTCATATCATATGTCTTTATATATGTTTTGATCCCGTTTCTATGCCAGCTCATCTCCTACTCCATCTGGACCATACTGTACCTCTTAAAAATGCCATCAGCCCTTCTCATGCATGCTAGCTCTTCTCCTTTTTCATTAATTTTCATTTTACTTATATACATTATTATATTTTTAATATGAATGGATTGACCTAATTGTATTCTCAAAGAAATCTTTTATTCACTTTTTATGTGTATGCAGGTGTTATGGATTCCCACAGGTATAGGGGCTCATATCGGTTAAATAACTGTGGTAGAAATGCTAAGCCTGTGACTAAGCCTTGTAGCATTTTTCTTCACATCTCATTCTAAATATTTGCAGAATTGAGTCTTTAACTTGACAGATGCTACCTTTGAAGAAGAAAATGTAACATGATGACTTCTCAAGCACCGAAACATAAGTGCTGTTACAAGTTTATCAAAACATGTTGCTGAAAATCTGGGGTCACCAAAAGTTTACATGTGTTCACTGTGCTGTGAAATGGTCTGGGAAACAAAACAAACCTTTCTACCATTTAAAGTATAGTTTGTGTTTTGCTCTGTTACCACCAGATAGGGAAATCAGCCTTGCAGTCCTTTACAGTCTTTCCTATAGTTCCTTCTAGAACAAAAGTGGTGCCATAAAGATACCAGTAAAATGCAGTGTGATGCAATGTAAAGGATTTATCTGAAAAACTCCAAGGTAATCATTAACAGAAAAGTAGATTAGTTTTTAACATATGGTGTAAACGGATTTTTTTGTGCTGTTCTGCTTGAAAATGCCTGCGATTGTCTCCTTTGTAAGTACTTACAAGCTATGTGAAATTCCAGGTTTTCTAGATAGACACTATAGATATCACACTGTTGATGCCATTGATAATGAAAAATTAATAGCAATATTAACTTTTAATTTCATAGTATGGGTACTGTATTGTCTAAGATGTTCCTAGTATTTTGGAATTTAACTAACTTTGGATTTACTTTTAAACATATTGGGAAAGGTTTTTTTTATATACTGTCAGCACCTAGCTAAGCACAACAGAATTGTTCAAGAAGTTATTAACCCTTTCAACCACCCAGATGTGTTTCTATCATAAGTTGTATTTGATGTCTGTGTGCCATGGTGATTTAATAGACCTGCATTGTGTGTGGAACCAGAGTCTTGATTGCATGAATTTCCTTGTGTATGTGTACTAATTTATAAGATACTCAAAATATCTAAATTATCTAAATGTGGTAACAACTTACTGCAATTATGTTTTGCAGCTGTTTCTTTCAACGGTTTTGCTTTTATTGGTAATCTTAATTTTGCCATTTAAATTGGTACCTGATATAGTTTAAAAACATGGGAAATGTCATTGTAATGACCTGGCTTATTAAACACATAACGCATTTTTTATTCCATGATCCAGTTCTTGAGTGTTTGGAAGAGACTGTTTTCAAATGTTTTGAGAAGTCTTATTTTCTTACTTTGAAAAAAATCTATTCTTATTGCAGCTGGTTTTAGAAGAAGCTTTCGTCTGAGCAGAAAAGATAAAAAAACAAACAAGTCTATGTATGAGTGCAAGAAGAGTGATCAGTACGATACAGCAGATATCCCAACCTATGAAGAAGTTGCAAAATATAGACGACAACCTAATGACAAATACAGACTTGTCGTTTTGGTTGGTAAGTTGTTTTCTCTATTTTTGACCTGGTAAAAAGAGGATTGCCAATTAGCACACTGCTTACCACAGAGTCATTTAGATGGAAAGGGGTCTCAGAAGGTCACCTGAGGGCCTTCCTCCCACTCAATACGATTAACACTAAATTCAGAGCAGTTCACTGATGGCAACAATTTTGGCAGCCTGTCTTCCCATCCTATTACCTCTTGTCTTTCCGCCTCACATCTTTTCAGTGAGTATCAGAAGAGTGCTACTGGGTCCCCATGAGACATCTGTTTTCCAAGCTAGGCAAGCCAAATTGCCTCAGCCCCTGTCTCAGGTTGTGTGCTTCAGCTCCCAACCATCTTGGAGGTGCTCTGATGTCTTTGATACAGTTTATCAACCTTGTTGTAGTGCAGGACTCGTTGTGGACGGTGTTCTTCACAGGGTCTAACAAGTGCTGAGTAAAGGAGAAGAATCATTTCCTTTTATAAGCAGGCTTGGCTCTTGCTGATACAGCTCAGTCTCCTGTTGGCCTTCATTGTTGCCAGTGAGTGCTGTGCTTAAGTAATGCTTATCTTGCTGCCCACCTGGACCCGCAGGACTTTGTATTTGTCTTCATCAAATTTCACAAAGTTCTTCTAGCCCATGCCTGTAGCATGTCAAGGTCCCTCTGAATGGAAACCCTGCCCTTGAGGAAACTGAGTATCAGCAAACTTGGTAAGGGCCTGAACCCCTCATGTAATGAGCAGTAGAGTATAGAGCAATAGGCCCTTCCATTTGAACATGATCCACTTTTTCACCTGTCTAGTAGTCCACCTTTCTAGACAGGATGTCCCAGCTTGCATATAGGGATGCTTTAGGAGATTGTGTTTAAAGCTTTGCTAAACCAAAGGGAGATGACATTAAAATACAGCTACCATGGTTACGACTCTGAATGCAGCAGTCAAGCTGTACTGAAACTCAATTAGGTTGGTGTAATGCTCTTAGAGGTCATTCAATGCATCTATGTGGGAAAAAAACCGAAAGAAAGAACAAAATAAATACCTGAGGTCATTGAAGACTGACAATAAAAGTGGAAAGAAACAAAACCACCTAGTGTGTTAAAATAAGTAAATGGACAAGAAGTAAGAAAAGGGGGTACAAGATGGACCTCTGCAGGCCACGAATGAATGTAAGCATTGCTTCAGAAGACACTGTGTGTCATCCTATGTCAGCTTCTTCTATAACCTGTCACCACCATGATTTTCTCACAGCATTTATTATCTCATCAAAATGCATTGCTTCAGTCTCCTAAAAAGAAAGTACATAAGCTTTTCAAAAGTAACAATAGGAGTACCCATGAGTAATGAGTAACCATTGCTATCTGTGAGTAAAGTCTCATTGCTAATTGTTTCTTTGGCAGTAGCACATAGGCTTCATTGGTAAAGTTTCCTTCATTCTGAAAGCAGCAGAGAAGAGAAATACAACCCTCTATCAGAGACTGGTAGGAACTGTTGAGTAGCTGTGTTTTTCTATTAGTCATATCCAAGGGAACATTAAATTTGGTTTTTAATAAACAGTTTTGTCACTTTCCAGCACTAAAAATCAGCCACCTACTAGTGTGATCACTGTGAGATTGTGGGCTATATAGAAGAAGTAATAACATGGTTGAGTTGATTTTACAATTACATCAACAGACTGTAGTGCAAAAGTGTGATAAGTAGACTTTTTATAACAAATTGCATATGTCTGATCTGAGAAATGCCTAGAGATTCCTTTTGATTTTTGTTATAATAAATCAAATGAAGAAAGTGTGCTTTTTCAGTAACAAAAGCAATTCAGAAATTTATTGCAGACTTCAGTAATTCTAATGTTTTTCTCTGGATATTAAGAGCAGCTTAAGTCTGGCCAATACCATAAAAATGTCTTGGGCAAAATGTGGAAAAACTAGCAGAGCTAAGCAATACAGGTATAGTAAAAGTGAACATATTTGAAAAGCTTTTTCTGTGCCAGTAGCAGCATTCAATATAATCCATCAAATATAATTTGGATAGTAGTACCAGGAAACAAAGGGACAGATAATTAATTTATAAGTGTAATTGATGGGGGCACTAAGTGTCTATTGTGTTAGGCTAGGTCTAAATGTATCACTTGCTCCTTAAAAGGGGTTTTTTAGGTTTTGATTTGCCCTTTTTCAAGGGCAGTGAGTTTGACAACTTTGAAACGAAGATCTCACTTCATTTTCAATTTATTTAGTCTAATTTAAAGAACACGAATTGCACACACAGTAATTTTTAGCGCCTTGTATTGTGATACATACTACTCTCAGGTTCAGCTCAATGTCAGTAGTTTGTCAAGATTTTACCTGGTCTGTTAATGTAAGTTCATGAATATCCTGCATATCCTTGGGACTGAAATAACATCATCTGAAGCAGTAAAGGTATTTCTGTGGTGCTTTTAGTTGTTAAAAATGTGCTGAGTCTGCTAAAACCAATACTATCCAATATGCCACCAGTCATCTAGGAACTTACTGTTCCCATGCTGCCAAAAAGTCTTCCTTCACAGCTACTGCCTGCATCCTAAGTGTTATACCTCACAGCCCTGTCAAGCAAAGGCAGAATATTTTAATATGACATGTATTGTTTAGACACTGAAATTTTTGTTTACATTAATGAGAGAAGAATCATGGTCACAAAGACTTCTGCTTCAGTTAATTGAAAGAGAGTAGCACAAAATTTATTTCCTTAGAATTAGAGTGAATGTGCTACATGCTATAACTTTATCTGGCACAGTTTCAGCTAAGAGCTTTCTGAAGGTGCAGTGCTAGAATAAAGCAAAGTTGTCAGTAACAAACCATGAGCACGTGTTCCCCAGAATGCACACCGTTCTTTGCATGTAGTGCACTTGTTTTGTTCTACTTTGTAGTGCACCAGAGACATGCAAAGCCTTTCAGGTACTGTGGCCACCCATGGAGACATCTCTGTCCTAAGTGAGCAATGGTGGAAACAAGGACCAGAGGTGTGTAACTATGAAGAAGTTGTTACTGATGTGTGAGACGATCTGAAACGCCTCTGTCTCTGAATGAGGCTGTTGGTGCTTGCCACAAAGATGTGCTTTGGGTCACTACTGTGAAGAAAAGGTATCTGGGACTGGAAAAGTTCTCTATTTATTGTGTTGCTTAGATTTAAAAAGATAAAATCTATTACCTCAGGTTTTATCATGATGGACCTACAGTGAGGCCCAATCTATTTCAGAGCAGGGGAGGATGAAATAGTAGGGGCTTCCAGCTCTCCACATCTCCTGACTTACCTTTAACAAGTGTTTAGTAGAGGCCTCCAATGTCTTAATTGATCTACAGCAGTAGTGCAGGAAAATGGCCTTCCATGGCCATGCTACTTGCAGTAAACTAACTGGACAATGCAGAAAGAGACCTAGAATTGCTATCTGCATTAAACCTTCCTGACTGAAGGCATAGGTCATCAAGGCTCAGGAATGAGTACATAAGTTGTTACATAGTGCCCGGACTTGCCCATGAGAACACCAGAGTGAACTCACTGATTCTGCTTCAGAGAACAACAGTACACTCCTGCTGCTAGTTAGAATGTACTGAAACACAAAACAGTGAGGTTCTCCTTTCCTACCACATTCCTCACTGAGTTACAGTTGGACATGTCGCTGCATTATAGTGTACTAGGGTTGAGCCACAGAACCTCTCTCAAGGCTTATTTCCTACTGGATCCTTAAGATCTCAGCAGGAATATAGTCACCTCACTCCCAGATTTTTTTCTGAAAGACCACTTTCTTTTTCTTTTATTTCAAATAGACTTCTAGGATCTCAGTATGTGTCAATGGGTGAAGAATGGATGGTTGGGTTAACCCTCCTGAGATCTAAACTTACATCAAACAGGGTTTTCAGTTTTCTTCAGACATGTCTGAGTGTATAAAATTTAATGTGAGTTTAGTGATTGGGGATTTAATTCTGCCAGTGTCCCTCAGTGAAGTGAGGTAGGCACTACAGTCCACTTGCAGGACTCGACCGTTACTTAGTTTGCATGTTTCAACATGCAACAGCAAACAATATAAATGTTCCTGTAAAAAAGTAAACAAAGTATCTCTAAATCTGTCACATAACTGTAAATATTGCTGCCTGGAGTGATTTATAATAAACCAAAACTATGCTACAGTCATGGATCACACATGCCTGGCATTTCACCATAAGAATCTGGATTGTCCTTTTCAGTCCTGACACTTTATTCTCTGAGTTCAAATTGTGTTCGGATTCATAACTGTGAGAAACTGGCATCTTTCTCTGCTGCATCAAAATGAAAAGAATATTCAGAAGAGAACTGTGTATTACACTTGGGAGATACAGTATAAAAATCCACCTAATGGATGGCTTTGCTAAGCAGGAATCAGCAGCCTTCAGTGTTATGAGAACTCTGTGTAGACATACTGAAAAAGAAGAATCTACACATTTCACTAGTTCAATTTAAAGATGATTTTTAAATGGTAACCTGAAAGGGGAGACAGAGTAGTAGCGAGCTTGTGGTCTGGAAACTGATTTGAGCTAAGTTTCCAAAGCATCTGTTGCAGGAAGTGAAGCCTGGATTCTTTATATATAAATAGAGCTAAAAGCATATTGTTAATTTGACAGCATGTAGACTCATGAAATAATATTTGTGTAGATTTGATGAGAAAGATTTTTTGCTTGAAAGTGATACAGTGATTTTTTTTTTCCAATTCCACATGTTCTGTTCTACTTTGCTAGGATATATTAGGAGTTTTAATAACTCTTCCTATAAAAATCTCTATTTGCCTTAAATAGCTAAACTATTAAAAAAAGGAATTAAAAAAAATAACAACAGTAATGCTGTTATCTATATAACCCATCGATGTCATCTGCAGGCATGCACCAGTAGAGGCTGCTGTACACCATATTAAATAAACATTTATACATACTGATAGATTAATTTACAGGAAGGTCAGAGATGGAACTTGAAATGTAGTTGTGTGTTTAACTGATGTAAACACATAGAAATTAAGTGCAGAAACTCGTAAGATTTTACAGAGGGACCATAGTCTAGGGGTAGCAGCAAAGTAGCAAGCACTTGCATTTCATCATTATGTGTTTCTAACTTCAGAGAGGGCGGATAGTCATTTTTACAATTAGGCACATGGAAATACTGAAGTGTTAGTCTGTTTTTGGACTCTGACTAGTAATTAGGCAATACAACACTACGGCATTGAAATGTTTATTAGGTTTTGTATTTCTGATGTCTGAATTTTCTTTGTTAATAAGCTTTTCATGCATAAATGTGTCACTTTCACTGGATGTGCAAGAATTTTCTTTAAAACTACATGCATTTTCCTTGCCTTACTTGGGCTAGGGCTCCAGTGACTCGCTCTCCTCTGTGTTCTGCTGTTGACCTGGCTCTGTGGAAATGGAGCTGCTGTACTGTCTGAAACACAAGAGCATGCAGAGCTGAGCTCCCTTCACACACAGCACCATGGCCCTGCCACAAAAGGGGACAGGCAGGCTGGAGCCCCCCATGGAGGATCCCTGGGGGCAGGCAGCAAATGCCTGTGGAGCCTTTGGGACCTCACAGGACAGAGAGCCCTCACTGAGACCTAAGGCACCACCGGCAAATAGCTATGAGTTAGGGACAACCTAAAAGGCAAAAGGAATGTCTGCTCAGTAGCTTCTAGTACAGCACTACTCAAGTGGAGGTGGAGGAGACAGGTCAAAAAAATTCCATGAAGTCTTTGTTTCTTCCTGCCATCCTCTTTCCAAGAGTAGTCTCTCTTTGGCAGTTGCAGGAAGAAGGAAACATTTGCTTTGGACCAGTTCAGACAGCAGGCAGGAGACAAACACATTTCAAAGGAAAAGGTAAAACAAAAAGAAATCCAAACATACCAAACGGGTTGTGACCTGGCAAATGCCCTTCCTCTCCCTGTGCAATGCCACCTTCACACAGTCAAAAGCTGGATGGTGACAGCTACAGCCAGCCAGGAGCCAGGCGGTGTTCAAGTCTGCAGCAGGGGTTGGAAGGAGCAGTGCTCCCAAGGCATGTGGACAAGTTGGAAGCAATTGTCCTCAGGGGCATCTGGTGTAGGCAAGGCATGCATCAGCGGGAGGGAGCAAGCCATGCTGACACACAGTGTAGAGGCTTTGGGGGCACTTCGCACATGCCAGCTGGGGTCCTCTAGTCTGCGAGTTGGGTATATTCTGGTAAAATGAACAACCAAACCAGGTTTTATTTTGGAAAGCTGCAGATTAGGTTGCAGGAGTCTGTAGTAGGACTGAGGATGGAGATGGGTGCATACTGAGGGTAGTTGCTGTAGAAAAGGAAGTTTTTCTGGCAACTTTTTTTCACTGATTTTTCTTCAGTAATAAAGTCAGAGTAGAGAACTGCCAACTATATCCTCTGAAATTTGTCAGCACTGTATATTCTAGGAGAGGCTAAAAAACCATAGGCATTTCCAAATGACTGAGTAGAAGGCAGTATATATCATAGTTATATGCTATGTAGTCTCACCTTGGAGAGTACTTGCACCTGAAGACCAGAGAGAATTGGCTGTTAGGAAACAAGATAATTTTTTTTCTTTCAGGTCCTGTAGGGGTTGGACTGAATGAACTTAAACGGAAATTGCTGATCAGTGACACCCATCACTACGGGGTAACAGTGCCACGTAAGTAAAAATGCACTTCTGTTCTCATAATGATACACGTCTATTATTAGCCTTTACTATTGTATTACCTTTAAGGCACTTTGAAATTTGGGTCCCTAAATGCATGCTTGGCATTCAAATCACTTTTCTAATTTTTCAAAGTGCTGTTGCAGTCCTATATTAAATAGCATTGGTTAAATTGATCAGATGTTTTGGCTCAGAGGCATTGCAGTACACTTTTACTACAAGTTTAACATGATTGATGTCAGTAAAGTTTAGTAAATGAAACTCAGCTGATGAGCACTATGGATTTGTCTGTAAAGCAGTGCCTGTTACAATGCTTGCATTAAGCAAAATGGCCTTTATCTCTTAGGCTGAAAAATTAAGACTGATGATAAACAGTTTAATCTATGATAAATTAATTAAATCCCTTTCATTAGCTTTAGAAAAGTTGATGCAGTGATCCTTGTTTCCCTTTTCCCCTATCTGAACATGTAGTGTGATTTTTATAAAATTGAATAGCATTGTGCTCTATTAACTTCTACAGTGTTTTATTGTTTTTTCTTTAATATGGAAAACTGACCAGTTCTGGACTTCTGTTTCTTGGTTTGTTTCTTGCTTGTACTTGTGCCTCCTATAGGGATCCTTCAAAAATACAAGTTCAGATTTGGGAGATACTGTCACAGTTTTTTTGCAAGTGCAGGTATTCTGGAAAGTATATATGTGAATGAATTTGCTGGGTAGAAAAATGAATGCATTTGGTTTGGCAAGTAATTTCATTTGCACATATTTGCTTCAGCTGGGTATTGAAAACAACAGCAAAAAAAGACAGATGTTCCCAAAATATTTAACACATTGAAGCATATGCAATCATTTGCCCAAAAATATTTATCATACAATTGTCAGTATTCATCAAGCTCCCTTCTTTCTCTTCTCTTCCAAATTTGTGGTTATAATTTAAAACAAACATGTAAAGAAATCCCTCTTCCTGAAATTCAGTAAGTTAGGACTCGGAGGGAGAACTGGGGTTCCTGCCTTGGAAATGTTCCTCATTGTGTCAGCCTAAAAGGGTGTGCTGTCAAATGACATTTAAGACTCTATTGCTGCAACCAGGTTGTGTATTTTCATATGTGATAGACAATGCTTGATGCTGTTACATACAACTTTTTGAATTGGTTTATTAATCATAAGGGGCAACCCCCAAAAGTAAGTTTCATTTATAAGCAAAACTTAGTACTTAGGGGAAATTCAGAAATGCAGATACTACTAGGCTACTGAAAGAAAACAGAATTCAGTCTTGATTACCAAAAAAAGAAAGCCCTAAAACATAAAGTTCACACCCCAGTATTTTATTATCATAGTTCACATGCTATAGCTGCAAGTGTTGTTAATGAACATAACATTTTATAAATCAGGATGTTGAGCTTTGTTTCCCTTTATGGTCTCGTGTGCTAATAAGTTTAACAAGAAGGAAGGCTGGGGTAATTGTTATGGACTGCTGCTCCTTTTATTATTCAGCTGTCCTCATTTTATTGGATTTTTCCACTGATTAATAAAGTAGGATAATCTGATACTTGTCCAGTAGTTTTTTTCCTGCTTTTCTTGCACACTTTTAAAACACAATCCTGTCGCGTTCTTGTGTGCCAACTACCAGCTCCAGAACAGCCTTCTGTCCTTCAGAAGTGAGGGAAATGCTACACTTAGAATTGCACAAGGGGTTTGTAGTTTTCGGTGTTTTCTAAACTGGTTTGTGTTATATTGTTTTGTGCGTATTTTCTTTTTTTTAATTTCTCATCTAATGAAACTGCAGACACTACACGTCCGAGGAGAAGCCAAGAAAGTGATGGTGTGGAATACATTTTCATTTCCAAGCACTTGTTTGAGACAGACGTACAGAATAACAAGTATGTTGAAGAGATTTTTAACTAGAACTGCACTTAAAACAAAGGCTTTATTATAGAATGGGGCTGGTTGTTATTTTAGATAATAACTCAAAGTGGGTATAAGTTGCAGTGATTTGAAGATGTGTTAAAATTACATCTTGTTATATAAGTAGCTGGCAAAAAAAACACAGAGCAAAAAAAAGTAGTATGTGCAAGCACAACCTTTTCTAAGCTTCCAAGTAGTTTCAATACCTCAACTACTCAAGACAAATTGTAGGTGCTTAGGATGGGGGAGCACTGTTTTAATAGAGCATCTTCTGTCACAGCAATAAAGCATTGCAGCTCTAGGAGGGAGGGCCATGGAAGTGCTGCAGACGTGCTTGAGTCAGTGTTTGCATAGTGCTGCTCTCTTTCAGGCCGGGCACTTCCTCTGCTTTTGAATTTACAGTGAAGCCCCTGCCTGTGCACCCTCTAGGAAGCAAACTAAAATGAAGACAATGGTTGCATCGTGCTCTCCAGCAGTCTGCAAAATACTGTAGCTTGAAATTCTGCCCCAGTGTTTCAGAGGGCAAAAGTGTATTAGACACAAGGCTGTGGGTTTTATTGAAACTTCAAACTGTGCTTTGCTTTTCTGGCAAATAACGCCTGTACTTTTATAGCAAATAACCAGCCGCCTTGGTTCCATTAGCACCATCATCACTCCTCCTCCTCTTCTGAGACAGAATTTGGATATTCTGTAGTGTGCAATGAAATTCCAGTAGTTTCTATTGTTTAGCTTATCCACTGTTTTATTGCATTGCATTAGTTCAGAAAAAGAGGTGATGGAAAACATTAGTGGGCTGTTGGACTGCAGTACTTTCTTCTCTTTAGCTGTAATTCAAGCAGGTGTTACTGATTTGAAAGCAGTAAAGTAGAAGATTTCTTAAAATTGACATGCTGAAGTACTTGACAGCATTTCCTTTATAAAACATGGTAAAACTCTCATGTAAAGTACAATATTTTTGCTCCCGAATTAAATCTTATAAACCAAACTGGTAAGCTTTTTTCTGGAAAAAAAAAAAAAAAAAAGAAGGAAATTATCCAGTTTTTTCACCTTCTGCTGCAGGTTTATCGAGTATGGCGAGTATAAGAACAACTACTATGGTACAAGTTTAGACTCTGTTCGATCAGTTCTAGCTAAAAACAAAGTTTGTTTGCTGGATGTGCAGCCTCATGTAAGTAACCATGTCTTCTGAACTCTTGTGCTTCCCCATACTGTATGTTAGGATTCCAGGAAAAACATTGGTTTTAAAAAGGTATATTTTGTCCCACATGGAATGATTGTTGATTGGGCTTGCTGAGTACCTTTATCACACCAAGACTCTCGGAAGGTAGAGGAAGGAAACCTAAATACGTACTGGCAAATACACAGCTAGTAAATAAGTGAATTGAAAGCCTGCAGCATAATACCAAATATTTAATTATAGAATACTCTATTGCCATTCATCTTTCTGTTAGTTTGGCCTAAAAGTTCTCTCTGAAACTTTAATTTTGGAACACCTTTGAGGTATCACCAAATCCAGCAACTCCCTCTCACGTGTTTCACCAGAATGTTCGTGCCAAAGGTTTCCATGCACGGTGGACATGAGTCAAGGAATGCACTAAATGTGATGTTGGCTGGATAATTGTTAAGAACATTCCTCTCTAAACCATTTTTTCTTGCACTGACCTTGTCTTTCAACCCTGCTGAATAGCTCCATGGGGAATATTTTTGCTCCTAATAACCACAGTGCTTCCAGGAGCTGGACTAGTTTGTTTAAACCCAGCCAGAACACTTCTCGAAGGGTGGCCAGTGTATGACTTGTGCACAGTTTCTGGAGCAGTTTCAGATGCAGAGCTGTGCCCGAGGAGCAGGGCAGGGCTGCACTGGCAGAGGAATGGCCAGGGAAGCCATACCCTGTGTCAGGGGTGGAGGGGAACTGGGCAGGTGCTCCTGCTCTGTAAGACCATTGCCTGTCCCCCACAGCCATGTTTTCCAGCAAAGCTCTAAATTCTCTTGGGACCCAAGCTTGTGAACCATTTGGGGGTCCAACTCTCCAAAATGGGATTTTTCTGTGGATCCTGACAGTGTGGAGAGGACAGAATGATTCTGGCTGTGCATACGCTACCCTGAGCTACTGCCATCCCTACTTCACCTTGTGCTGCAATCCAAATCATAGACCTGTTTTTAATGCCACACATAGCATAACTCAGCTCATGCAGAAAGAGTGAACAGCGGGGGGTTGTGTGGTGGGCACAAAGTATTGAATAGAAAAATTATTGACCTTTTGTGACCAGGTGTCACAGACGCCTTTTTCTACTCCTTTGCATGGGTACAGAAAGTGTTATTCCTGCTAAAATTTGTTGAACTTTTGAACTCTTCCTCCTCTCCTGAATACCTGATGTTCCCTTCCATCGTCCTGCTGCCAGTGGCACTGATATGCCCAGTCCAGCCTTTCCTAAACTGATGGGGTTTACCAGCAGCATGTGGAAATCAACAGCAATGATGACCCTTAGAGAATTGGTTTTCTTACGACTCACATGAAAATTCTCCTTACATGAATCAGTGCCAGTCAGCAGAGCAGGATGGCACTAAATGAAAAATACCTGCCTAGTAAGAGTTTCTTTCAGTACAGTAAATTCCATTGTACAAACTAAACTAATTAATTAAAATCTTTCCTCTTCCCAGACAGTGAAACACTTACGGACATATGAGTTTAAACCATTTGTTATATTTATAAAGCCTCCATCCCTTGACCGTTTGAGAGAGACCAGAAAAAATGCCAAGATTATTTCAAGTAAGGATGATAAGGGAACTGCAAAACCCTTTACAGTAAGTACTTAATTAGATATGATAAAACATGAGAACATGTTAAGAGTTTTGTTGTAGTGATTTACTTTGAAAATAAAGATGATCACTGAATCTCATTGACAGCACTTGTCAGGGCTTACATGTGGCATTTTGGTACTTCCTAGGTCTCTCACATCTCACATTTACTGTGGTGTTGTCATTGTTTGATATGTTCAAGGGTATTTACATTTTCCATGGTCCTCTGATTTCATGTCATTGAAGAACCCCTACAGTGCAAGTGTATTTTTTTGAGAGATAACGTGAATTTCCTTAAAATTTGCATCTGGGCTTAGATGTTTCTATTCAAGCGTAAAAATTTCCTTGCTTTATCAGCTGTATTATGGGGTCTTAATTTAGAGGAAAGTTCAAATAGGAAGATCCAATTAAAAAAGTAAATACTACTTTAATAAAAAGCTCATATTTGTGGAATAGAAAAACAGACTTCTTTTAAATGTTATAGGGAATTGAACACTGTAAGAAAGAACAAGAAAAATCTAAGCAAGTAACAAATGCTGCTTTTGTCAGTAGTCAGAAAAAAGGATTACTCAACACTGACTTACTTGCTTCCTTGTAATATAATGAAATATTTTATTTGAAGCTACAACAAAGCTGATCATCACTAGACTATCTACATTTGCAATGTGTATCATTTTCCCTCATTCTGGTGTTTTTTAGGATTTTTTAGGGTTTGTTTCAAACTGAGTCACTGATATAGTCAGACTGTATCTCTGTAGATTGTGCATTTTAAATAGTTTGGTAATTACATGCTATAAGAAAATGTTGGTTCGGGATCTATAAGAAGTAAGAGGAGCTCATTCTAAAGAGCAGTCTTCAGGACAGTGCTTAGTTAGGACAGGTTTAATCTCTAAAAGTTATTTAAACAAATTGTTAAGATTTGTTCCTTTCCCAAACATGAAGAGTATCCACTAAGCCGGATTGAACAAGGCATAGAATAGCAGCTCCTACTGAGCTCTTAAAAGAAAAAGGGCTGTACTGTAATATATCGAGTGCTAATAGCAAGTTGAGACTTAAGTAATGAAACTTTAAATGTACCATCAAAGTAAACAGCTAGAAACATTTACCACTGGTACTGCTAACAGAAAGTAATGGTAATTTTTATATTTTTTCTAATTAAAAGCACAATTTCCATCTCTTCATAAGACTTAGACAAGTAGATTGTATTTAGCACAGAGTGAAGTTATGCAATGTTGCCATGGCCTGACTGTGCACTGATGTCTATTGCACTGATCTTACAAGGAAGAAGATTTTCACGAAATGATTAAATCTGCCCATGTGATGGAGGGCCAGTACGGCCACCTTTTTGACAAGGTGATAGTCAACGATGACCTCGCTACAGCTTACAGTGAGCTCAAAACAACTTTTGACAGGTTGGAGACCGAGGCCTTCTGGGTTCCTGTCAGCTGGCTGCATTCATAGTAACATTTTAAATAGCTAAAACATCTGCTATTCTATCAGCACCTCAGTCTGGGGCATGATCAGGCATCACTTGATGGCTGTTTTCTTGGTTGGAGAGCTTCTAACTCTACTGAGCAGCAGGTATACTCTTCATGCACTTGGAACTGTTCTTGTTTTCCTGTGTCTTCAATTCTCCTGCCCACAGTTTGGGGCAGAACAGGCAGATTAAACTGGAGTTTTACTATGCTCCATAAAGTGAGCTGATATAGTGTAACAAAACTGCCAAACACTTCTTTATCATCATCTGTGTGTTTCCAAGGTGAGCTTTTTTAACGGAGAGTTTGCAGAAGATACAAATCAATACTGGAGGATCAGCACTTCAGTGGTTTTAAGCATAACTGCTTCTATAAAGAGCACATCAACGCTTGGAAGTTATTGCCCCTTAAATGCTTGAGAAAACTGAAATAGGCAAAAGTGACCAACATTTTTATGAGGAAAACATCATAGTTTTAATTATATATCAAGATAAGTGTTTTTACTTTTCTATATGTGAACCTTGTCTTATATGTACAGAGTGACTTTACTATTCTTTTGCACTTACATAATCATGGAAATAAAGATGGCTTAATTATGAAATGCTCAGCTGTGAGCATGCATGGATTGAAAACATTTTCATGCATGCTCTGTGGCACAACAAAAATTAATGGGAATAATTATTTAAATAGGAAAAAATGAGTATGTATATAACTTCAAAGTCTTTGGGATTAATCTGCTGTAAAATCAGTGGCAAAGTGATGAATGAATATGATACGATACAATATGAATAGGAACAAAGTAAATAACTTCTTTTTCCCCTTTGAATTTATTTAAAATATTTATGGTATCCTTTAGAACAATTTTCCCATCAAAATTTTTCAAACAGTGAGAGAATCTTGGATATCTGTAAAGCAAGAGATTAATTCTGTCTATTGTTGAGTATGTAGTGATACTTCTAGTTGTGTAACATGTATTGTCTCCACTGAAAAATAAATTAATGCTGTAGACTTCATTGTAAAAATACCCTGTCAGACACAGTTGGAAACCCCATTTTAATATGTGATGTGGCCGTGTAAACAAGTGTATATTAGAGGATGTATTTTTATTATAGATAATTTGGTATTTTTCTTTATTTACTGTCGATATGCAGGAAGTGAGTACAGATATAAAGACCAAGTAACACCCCTGTGTTGTATTGTGAGTATGTCGTGTAAGTACAAAATGTGTATAGGAACTGACTGACTTCAGATCACCCCATCAGTGACATTCAAACAGGAAACCATTATTTCATGTTAATCTGTAAAGAGAATATAGCTGTCTTGTTTAAAGAAAAAAGAATTTAGTGAAACGTTATATATTTATGAAAGGGTTGAAAAGGGATGTTAAGTTTTTAAATTTCTTGTCAATGTGATCATTTATTAAAGAGATTACTAAGTCTGTAATTTGAAACAGTCTCTGTAAATGGAGCTCAACATTCCATGTAAATATTTTATTTCAGTTCATATGCTGATAAAGCCATCAGATTTTGCAGTTTTATTCTAAATGTGTGTTTAATGTGTGGGTCATTGCATTTGACTTAGAGTTGTATAAAACAAATGAAATGCAAGAAACAACAGTAAAATCCCTCAGAGTCTGGAAATGTTTATGCAAGAGTTGCAGATGTACTGAGCCCCTGTATGGATACACACTCTGCTTGAACAGCTATAATGTAACTTCTGTCAAATTTCACCATTTTCCCGGTGGACTTAAACTTTTTTGTAACATAAATAGGAATTTGTTGATTAAATGAATTGCATAGAAACTGTGTGAGTTGAGAAAACATTTTCTATTTCTTTTTTCAATTATTGAAAATTAAACTATTTTTCAGGGGATATGGAAATCAGCGGGTTCAGTGTGCCTTCCCCTGCCAGATGTCAAGTGCCTTCACCATCTCTTGAAACCAAGAGGGCACTCGACATCTCTCAGGATATGGCCATTTTCAACACAAGAAGCTATAGTAACCTTATTAAATACTTATTAACGCTGCTTCTGACTTGGTCTGTCTCAGAACACTGGGGCACTGTCAGGCTCACATAAGGGACCTGATTCACTTTTTATGAAATAGATGCTAGAATAATCTGCAAACTCCGTGGTAGAAACAGTTCTGGCTGTCCTGCAGGCTTTTTTTCCTGTCCTTTTGAAATTAATTTAATTTCCATTCCTGGTTTGGTGTGGTCTAGGAGGATGTTCTACACAGCTTTGTTGTCCTGGGCAGCAGTGAGCAGCGTGGTGCTTTGTTGCATTTACAGAGACACTGACTCTCTGATCCTCGGCACAGTGCTGGCAGGAGTCTCCCAGACAGATGGCTGCCTGCCCCATCTCTGAGCCAGGAGCTAATTCCTGAATAGTAACACCTGCAAAAGAAAGGGAATCTCAAAAATATAAATCCAACCAACAGAGTAAAATGTGCACAGTCTTTGAGGAGTGAGAAATTATTTTAATTACCTTACTAGATTACTCTTGAAAAATCAACATTATTGCAGTGTTGGCTTCAAAAGCTAAAAATCAAGGCACCAGCCTCTGCAAGGCAGGTAGAGGTGACAGTCGGTCAAGGCAGAATAAATATTTTAGCCCAACAGTTTCAGCAGGGAAGGAGCCTGCTTATTGTGATGGATGCTGAGCCTGTGTGCTGAACTATTCTGGGATACCAAGGGGAGCAGAGGAGTGGATTGTTCCCTTGACTCCTAAGAATTTGAGAACGAAGACTACTAAACATGTTTCCAATATTCCACATATTCAAGTTGTGCGGTGTGGGTTTTTAGAGAACTGTATGTTTTGACAGTCAAGTCCAGATGTTTTTATTGTGTTTTAGCTGTTTTCTGTATTCAAAGGGTAGTATTTTTTAACATTGTACCAAGATCTATACTTGAATTTGCCATCAGGTCCTTAGTTGATGTCTTACCTGAAATCTGATCTTACCTTCTTATGCAAAACAATAAATTATTGCTATACCACTGAAGGTGTTTTTTTTTCTTTATTGTAAATTGCACCATTACATACTGTACACTCATAGAATAGTTTGGGTTGGAGGGGACCTTAAAGATCATGTAGATCTAAACCCCCTGCCATGGGCAGAGACACTTTCACTAGACCGGATTACTCAGAGCCCCATCCAACCTGGCCTTGAACACTTCCAAGGATGGGGCATTAACAGCATCTCTGGACAACCTGCTCTAGTGTCTCACGATCCTCACAGTAAAGAATTTCTTTCTAATACCCAATCCAAACCTGCTCTCCTTCAGCTTAAAGCCATTACCCCTTGCCCTTGTAAAAAGTCCTTCTCCAGCCCTCTTGTAACCCTCTCTAATACTGGAAGGTCCTGTAAGGTCTCCTCAAAGCTTTCTCTTCTTTGGGATGAACAAAATTACTTTAAAGCTAAAATGCCCAAGTAGTCAATTTTTTCATAGGTCTCTCTATTAACTGGAATGCGCAATTATCTTAAATGGAACAGTAAAGCACCCTAGAACAAGGACAACAGTTTCTAATATTTTACTTCTGTTGCCAAACGCTCCTTCAAAATAGATGTTTACCCTTTCCTATAGCCCACCCCAAAATAAAACATTTTCTTTCTGAGAGGAAAAGCTTATGTCAGTGCATTAAACTGAAACATCAGCTTGTCTGGGCTTGCAGATCAGAGTGTTTCATGAGACACATGCTTCTAGGACACTCACAAGACCCACAGGAGATTGTGCTCATTTGTAGGACTCAAAGAAAGTAATGCTTAAACAGAGTTACTTTTTGCATTGTGTTATGTCTTTTCCAGGGGAAAAAAAAAAAAGAAAAAAACAAAGGGAAAAAACAAAAAAACAACAACAACAACAACCAAACAAACAAAAACAAAAACAAAAAAAAAAGGAAGAAAACACTAACATGTACTAGGATTAGATTGAAGACTTTTAAGCCCCTTCTGTTTTGTTTCAGTGCAATATTCTGCATTTCTCACATGTCATTTGGTTCAGGTTTCTACTATGCATGGAGAATTTTTGCCTCAGTAAAGTTCATATTTAGCTTTTCTGAGATTGTTTCAAAGGATGAATCATTTCAGAGGTTGAAGTTAAAGTTATGAGTCTGTTTTTGCTACTGTTCTATCTACAGACATTTCCTCACAGCATTAAGTGTTTTTGTGTATCCATTCTTAAAATCATTTGTACTTGCAATTTGCCCAAGATCCTTTTGCTCTCAGAGTCATTAAGTATTTATCATTTATTACCATGATTGATGTATGATGCCAGGTAGAAACGGGAAAATGTCTGAATATAAAATTAAAGGAAGACAGTGGGTGTATTTGTTGTTTAAAAATTCTGGTGCTAGATAACAGTTAAAAGTTTCAGTAGAAACATGCACGAAAACATTTGGAAACAGTTAAAGTCTGGTCTTAAATTTTGTCTTATGTTAAATGACAGTACAAATGAGAAAATTTGGAGTTCCAGACAGCTGGAGACTTTCCCCTCTTGGTATCTGCATCTGAAATACAAGTTGCATATTTGGAAGACTGTATGGAATGAATTTACATCTCTATAATAAAATACTATGGTATTTTGTGTAGTTGACTTCCAACATTTGAACAAAGAGGGTAAATCCGTGTGATTATTGAGACTTTGTTTTGCTTCGGTTTCAGTTGTACACATGTGTCTGTTTAAACAAAAATTTAAGGACTCAGTAGCACAAAGCTGCCAGATACACATTTCAATATATGAATGGAGAAAAATGTCATCAGGATTTCCAGAAGGGTTCAGATGGTACAAGCAGTATCTGAGAACTTGTTGATAAGAAATAAATAAAGAAAATTAGGTCACCATTTATTTTGTAATTAGGTCTGTTTCTTTTCAGTAGCTGTATTCACAACTTGAATATGCTAAAAAAACCAGAAGGCATCCTATAATTTTCAAGGGAAATTTAGATTTGTGTTTTAAAAAAGATGTTAGGAGCTTCCTACGGGATTATACACAGGCTCATGGAAACTTAGTTGTAAGGGATTTGGTACAATTCAAAAGCAGAAGGTCTGTGGGTATGGCAGGGGTGAACTGAGAATGTTACAAATGTGAGAACCACCCTGAAAATGCATCTTCGGTTTTGTAAGTCACTGAACAGGAGATCAGAGACCTGGATGCAAATGTGCTGCTGTTTCTGTTGCCTCCTTGGTAAATATAAATAAGCACCAGTAAATCTTCATTTATAAACAAGGCTAAAATTTTGGGGACTGTGGAGCTGAAATGTTGTACCCAGAAGAAGTACTCCAGATCCTTCTGTTGCTTTACTTTCTTCGACTTCATTAACTCTTGCAACAAGAGCCCAGTGATCACAGCTTTAACACAAAATTACCACACTGTATTTAATCACTGGCAATTTTGTTCTTTGTTTCCCTCTTGGCCTTTGTACAACCTCAGTTTACAAGGAGGGGAAAAGGGATAATTAATTCTTCTTGAAAACCATAAAAAATTTGATACAGGGACATTTTTTACCTTCTTTCCAATGGACACTAGAGTGCTGTGTGTCTGAAATGGGTGAAGAGCTACTGTTTGTTGTTTTGATGGAGAATCATGTGAGCAGTGTCCCATGAAGACAGAATTGCTGTGAGAGGTCCCTGTGGCCTGCTGGATGCATCAGAGCAGCATGTGGTAGAAAATACCAGGAGCAATTTTAGATTTTATGCAGCCACTGTCAGCTTCAGGGGTTCTTATTTAAGGCAATGGCCACTGGGGGACTTTTGATTGTTCTCTGTGACCTCTGGACGTTACCTGGTGTGTCCCTCCCCTTTCCTAGACTGGCATTACTGGCTTATTTTTAAGCAACTGTGGTTCTCAGAAATTGATCTGGACCTCAGCCAGTAGAGCAGTCATTGTGTCATGATCAAGACACACACTGATGATGGGGCAACTGCCCAGATGTAAGCAGGAGTCGAGACCACCCCATGGAGCTTCTTATGCCCTGTATGGGTTATGCTTCCCCACTAAACCTACTTTCATACAACTTCTGGAGGCCCACTCCCAAATACAGACTGACTTGTGATAAGTCCCAGATGAACATGGAACAAAGACACTGTCCCTGGTTGAGAGGAGTTCACTAAAAAAGAGACATGGCTGAGCAGAGCAGCAAGAAGATGCAAATAAATGATGCACTGAGCACAACTCCTTACCAGCTGACACCAGAGGCAGTGGTGCCATAATGGGGCAGTCAGATCCAGGATTCAGCATCTCACAGGAGGATCGGGCGGTTAGACCTTCCTGGCAGGGCCTCAGCCCATGCTTGGCCAGCTTGGCTGCAGGAGGGAATTATCTGTGTAAATGTGAGCTCTGCTCTGCCTCTTTCCTGCAGAGCCAGAACAGCAGGTCTTGTCCCGTTTCCGTGCCTGGTGCCAGTGGAGGCAATGTGCTCCAAGTCCCATTTGCAGTCCTGGCTACTACTGACTGTAAGGCACAAAAGGAGTTTTCTTGTTTGGTTGGAGGTTATTTTTGTTGTTGTTGTTGAAAACTGGCTCGAAAGCTTTGTTATTATTGGTTCTGTCTGGATAGTATGAAAGAGCAGCCTCAGTTATTGGCCCTGCTGGAATATTATTCCAGATGTTTTTCTTTACACAGCTGTTAAGCAGGAAGTAGAACCAAAACCAAAGATTGATTTGAACCATTGTTTTGTCAAAAACCAAAGCTGAACATGAATTATTGTCTTCTTTCAACTTCATTGAATTCTGATCATCATTGGCCACAGCTGGATGCAACCCCAGCTCAAACCACACTGAAAAAAGCACACACGCTTTTGAATAGGTCAGACTTTGAAGGCCAAGAGCCTGCATCTTGTCATGAGTGCAGCTGATGTTGCCATCATGCCAACGGCAGCTTTTACTGTGCCTGTGTGCTCATGTATATATTATTATGTATTTATCAGGTGCATTAATGTACACCAATTTATTTTAATAAAAGAAGCAGGCTTACACTGCTTAATTGGAAGAGTAAAAGTGGACTAAAGAAAGAAGTCTATGACAGAATACCACAGATTAAGCAGGACTGACACATCTCAGGAAGATTAGAATTTTGCATTTCAAATATATTGGTTTGCCCCTATTTTCTGAAAGTCAAATGACCTTGATTGAATGCAGACTACAAACTTGTTCTTTACAAACCTAGTTGAACATGAAATCTTACGGGATTAGCTTAATTGTTCCCTAAATGAAAAGGCTACAATTTTATGCTTGCCAGATAAAGAAATGTGAACCTGTCCAGAGACACAGGAATTTGTCTGTGTAGGAGTATCACTGGGCCAACTGTCTTGCCTTTTATGTGATATTGTGGTGTAAAACATCGCTCCACTGGTTTCATTTTACAGAAAATAGTCTCTGTGGTGGTACCCTGTGGGAACTAAAGTATCAAGTTCTGTTTTCCCTTCAAAATTCCAACTACATTCATACCCTGATTCTGACACTGCACTCTCCATGACTGTCAGACAGCCGTGTGGGCTCAGGGGATGCTGCAGCACAGCAGGGGAGCTGCAAGGAAGCTCTTCCAAGCAAAGCAGGAGGTGCCACTCTTTGCCACAGTAGAAGCTGCCATAGGTAACACCACAGTGTTTGAAATGAGAGATTATACAGTAAATGAGGAAAATATTATTCCATTTTTAATTTTCAGAGGATTTTGTGACACTTCTGAATATCACTTTACTCTGACTGCAAACTCTTCAATTTTTCTTTTGGCTTCCCTACTGCCTGCTTAAAAGCTAGGGTTGCTGTAATTAAAGACTTTATTTGTTATATAAATGTAACCATAAAACGTGGAGTTCCTATCTTCCAAAGTTACTAGACCAAGCAAATAAAGACAAAATTTCTGCAAGTGTTCTCAAGTGACCCATTCTGTTTAATCTCGTTTCCTTTCTTCCTAACCAATCTTCTCAAAAAGGCTCTCCGTATCAGGGGCCAATAGTTTAACAGGGGCAATGTGGAGCAGAAAGGAGAGGCTGGCCAGGAACCACTGGAAGGAAGAAGTTGGGGCACTGTTGGGCTCTGTACACTGGCAAGTCTGCAAGTCTGGCACAAAACTGAGCAACCTGTGGGTGAAAACAGCATGGGAAGATGATGTGAGCAGCAAGGTGGCATTTATTCCTTCTTAACTATAAGAAGGAGCAGTCACCACCCCTGTGCCCTTCACTTACAAGCATTTAGCAAGGAGCAGTTACATTACTCCGTGCCAGGTAACACACACCAATGTGCCGTCCTGGGTTACCCCATGGCAGACTATTCACGTAGTTTCCCTTTGCATTGTCTCATGTGACATGTCATAATTTCTGAATGTAGTTCTTGACTTCGTGGTCTTCAGAAGTCGTCTTATGCAATGATATTAAAACCTGCCTACTCTTAGAGTCTGTTCGATGGGTGTGGTTGGAGTGTCTGTATCACTGACAAGGTGGTTGCACTTTTAGTCCTGAGCCTCCTCATGTTCACCTACCTTGTACCAGAGGGATGGTGGTGGCTGTCTCTGCTGCCACCAGCAAAACGTGACACATTCATGAGCTGGTGTTTGTTCTTGTCCTTCTGACTGCATTTAAGTACCCCCTGCGAGACACTCATGCTCAGATTTTCTGCAGGAACTCCTGGGTCACTCCCAACTACACTAATTTATCTCTCACAAAATCTAAGTGGAAAACACAAGAGGCCAGATTCTCTCCAAATATGTGAGAGCTCTGCAGGGAGGCAGTGCTACTGCTCTGCTCCCCTCACAGCTCCGCTTACAGCAGTGGTTACTTGGCTTGGACTCCCTAGCATCATGTAAAATCCTTATGGATCCTCATGGTTCCAGTGCTCAGGACTGATGATTCTTCCTTCTCTTTCAACATCTTGTGAATAACTTAGAATTTTTTCATGCTAATGCAACTCTCCCTCTTCCTGGTAAATTGCCTCATTTTGTGCTATTGGAAAGTGCTTAGTCTGGATTGCTTCACTGTGAGCACCTAATGGCTGTGCTGCTTTCTGTATCATGTGTATGGGACAAGGGTGAAATATCAGCAGAGAGCTGACACCACTTCAACCCCCAAATGATCGATAGTAGGAACTCCTCCTATAGTTAGCCTCAAATGACTTTCATCTGTACCACTTAAGCACCTGGGATTGTTCCTGCAGTTTAATAGTGTGGCACAGATGAGGTGGCAGTGGATAAACATGCAGTACCAGTGAAGTTAGAAAAGTTTCATTTTTATTTTAACAGTATCAGAGTTTAACATCTTGTCTTTCTGTGCCTGGGAAATCAGGAATGTCTTTGGTCTGAAGACCTTGTAATCTAATGCCAGGTCTTGCTGACTTTTACTGTTGAACTTTAGTGTCTTATTTCATGTGTGGTCCCTTTGACTTCTGTAACACTCCTCACAATGGGCTTGGCAGCTCGTACCCTGGAACCAAGCTGATGACTTCTCTGGACTCAGGGTCTGGCTCTGAGATAAGACACAATCAGCAAAGATGATAAATATTTCGGCAAGTAATCAAACGTGTGAGAGCCATCTGGTTATTATCTTTGGATTAATATCTGAGATCAGTATCTGGGACTGAATTTCAATGCAAAATCATCAAAGTCCTGTCAAATACATGGTGGTAAATATGTGTGGCTGATAAATCTATTGACTCTTTGAATTATTTAATGGAAATTGTGGGACTGTGTTTGATGGTCCTGCCTTTGCTGCTTAGCTGTCCTTCCAGGGTTTCATTTCTTTCACACCTACAACGTGTTCCTGATAAATCTTCTCACACATTTTTTAAGTAATTTCCCAAGTGTTCTCAAAATGGAGGCAGCAATTCATTGCTGTCATTTTAGGCAATTATTACTGAAATACACAAACCAGTGTTTCAGTGTAATTAACCTTCATTAACCTTAAACCTTAAAAGATTTTCTAGTGTTGTTCAGCAAGCCTGTAAACTGCCACTCACGTTTGTAAACTTGGAGCTGTCACAGTTCTCAAACCCTGCAGGGTGAGCTCTGTCTGCTTTACTGATCTCGGCTTATGTGAAGGTACAGCACTATATATTTCAACTTGTAAATGGTGTATCTTGGGTTTTTTTTGTTATTATATTTCTGTGTAATACTTTCCAAACTCTATTGTATTCTGCAGTTAAAAAGCCACCTGGATATTCCTTTTTTTTTTTTTTTTTTTTTAACTGAGACTATCTCTAAGCCTTCTTGCATGTTTTTGTAATGTCTAAGACATACTCAGACAGAGGCTTCAGAAGACTTGTGCAGCTGGTAGCTTTTTGATGATTTCATTTCACAATTCTTTTTGAATAAATGTGGGTACTAATGAGAACAATGAGTAAAATGTCAGGTGTACTAAATATAAGTGATCTGTTCTAGAAAAACATTAACATTTTTGTCAGTTCAATTACACCTGTGCATCATTCTACTTTAGCAGAACAAAAAAAAGTAGAGTCTAACGGATGTATGGTAAGGACATAAGTTTTGTGAACTAAGGAAATATCATAAATCCTTTATACTAGAACTTTTGGTGAATGTTTTAGAGACTAGAGACAAAAATATGTCCAGGTGTCCTTTGAACCCTGCAAGGTGAATAAAGCGAACAGTATAAATCTGAAGTGACAGTAGTGAAATACATGGAGATACATGCATGGGCTAGGGATTTACGCAAGTGGAACAGCCAGTTCAGGGGAATGGCAAGGCTGCCATGCATGGGAAATAGAGCAGATGAATATTACAACTTACTCCAAGTGGGAAAACTGGTGTGGGGCATCTCTGTAAATATCTTTTTACATAGAAGTAAAATCTTGTTTATTTATCTAAAGTAAAACTTCCACTGCTCTGCTGGAAGACAAATGAGAGCCATGATGAGCTGAAAGAGTATAGCCAGTTACAGTCAGCATCTTGGGTCTTTGTGAAGCAGTGAAATACTGAGTCCTAGAAGGGGATGATCAGTTTTGTGCATTTTTAAATTAATACAAAATGCTACTCTCCCACTTTTGCTGTACAACCTGGGTTTTAGAATGTCAGGAAAGTATTTGACATCTAGAAGAGACTGCAAGCACTAATACAAATCGTTTTTTATCCATTTTAACCACCACACTGAGTGAATTGTTGGCTCTGTGCAATTAGTCCCCGTGCTTCTTAACAATAGAACCACGGTTTTTCACAAATTCTATTAATAGTGCAAGGTGGAAGTTCTGTTCTCCAAGTCTGTTATTTTGCTTCTAGAAAAACATTTAATTTCTTATAAACCTGATACAAATAGGCCAGCTGACAAGTATCCCAAAGAACAGAATATGCTCAGAACAGTGAGATTTGAACTGACATATTTTTGGCAAAAAACCAGATATACAGACTGTGTTTGTCTGAAAGTTTAAAAATAGGAGCCTTTGTCACATGTAGCAGAAGAGGCCAGGTTGAGTCATGATTGATGTAACTCGAAAGAATAAGCTTAGAAAATGACATCAGAATTGTCAGAATTTAGTGAGATTTAGAGCAGTTTCTGAAGTCAGGATGCTGGGGATTCTGGAAGATACTTTGTGGATAATACACAGCATGCTGCCAGACATCATCTGAAGAAAAGTCAGGAGTTATGGTACTTCCAGATTACATTTCTAAATGATGGGTATAATTTGTTTTAATAACATTAATTTTTAGTTAAATGCATGTTTTGAACTGGTTTTGTTGGGGTTTTTTTTTCTGTTTGGTGCAATTCCCCATTTCAGGCTGGAAGAGCAGTTTGTCACAGCCTGACCTCCCCCCTTACTCACTAATATGACAAGTTTCCAAGAGCAGTCAGGAGCGCTTCCTTATTACCACGAGTCTGCAAATACAGCAGGACCTCTTTCCATTTACTCTTCTCCAGTTTTAGTGCTCAATTCCTGCTGACTTTACTACCACGCGTTTATAAGTCAGACTGTAACAGTACATGTGTATGTTAGAACTATTTCTTTTAGCTCCCAGGCTAAAACTAAACTTTGTCTGTCTGTCTGCTACTGCTAGTGCTAAAATGGAAGTAACAAAACAGAAAAGACGCTTGGATTTTGCATTATTAAAGATAACCAATAAATCGTGCAGAGTCCAGGTCACGGAGAGGCTGTGCAGAGCTTTTGCTGTGCAGAGTAGTGAACCTCTTTGGAATAGTTTCTTACATTTCTCCTTTGATTTTCCACATATAGCAAGTCTTCGCTTCTTAAAGTAACTTTAGTGTGAAAATGAGTATATTTAATCTAAGTACACAATGCTACTTTTGATCCAGATCGAGCTTTTAAATAGCTTTTAAATAGCTTTTATGTGTAATGAGAAAGTAAACTGCAAATCATATTTCTAAGAAGTAGATTTGTACTTGCAATTAGCAGCAGCATGTTTTGTTCCTAAAAATGATAGGTATTAGTGGAAAAGTGAGTTGTACAGTTGCTTGGCTGCATGCCTTTTACTCTATGCATAATCAGTTTTCATAACTAAAATGGGTTAATTCCAGGAAAATAAAAAGCTCATCAGTCAAGCAACTCAGGGAGTAGCGTGTGTGTGTGTGTGTTTGTGTTAGCTGAGAGCTGCTGTTATCTGCCATTTAGATTTGCACGTTGTGCTCGTTCCTGTTCTGTTTGAAGAGCCAAGTGGTGGATGAATTATTCTTGGTATTCCTGACTTTTACTTCAAGCCAATAAACACCTGTGTGTGACTGGTCTGCCAGAGCCATTCCATGAAACATCTGGGCATGCTCCAGCCCTGGGGCTACTGGCGTTCAAAACATTTTCCCCTGATCCTGCCGCTCTCTGCTGCTGCAGTCGGGCCTGATTAAGCGCAGGAATTGGATCAGGAATCCCATCGCTCCCATGCACCCAGCCCTCTTGGTGGTAGAAGAGGCAGACAGAAGGACAAGGACTCTGGTGGATTATGTGAGTGATGAGGCAGAGGGAACTGCATGTAACTCCTTTGAGCAGAGAGAGGTTTCCGTGGCTCCTCTGTGTTACTTAGTGCACAGAAAGGACCTGTGCTGGAGGATGAATCACTGAGTACTAAAAGCTCTGTGCAATCTGTACTTTCTTTGTTGCAGCCACTGTAAGGACACAGTGAATGGAGCAGACAACTGCAGAGAAGGGAACATGTTTTCACAATTAAGGCATGAGTGCAGCCCTGGGGAACTGAATGGTGTTCCTGCCTTTGCCACAGATTTCCTGTGTGATACGAGTCACTTTGCACATGTGATTGTTAACTGTGGTGCTTGGTGTGGAGGAGTGTAATTTGTAGAAGTGCTGAGCACTTGCCACTGCAAACTGTAGGGAGTGGGAGCTGTGCTGTGATGAACACTGAGAAACCAAGCACCCTGCATCCCAATGAGGCAGGCAAGCAAAGCAGAGGCAGAGATTACAAAGATAAATCTTCATGAGTTCAATTTATATGGCTGAAGAGCAACCTGAAGTGGCTCATCCTTCTTAATCTTGTCCTTTCTTGTACCTAAAATAAGAACAGCACATTTTTGCTAAATACAAATGCAGTATTTCTGAGCAATTGCTGGGTTTAAGATTGGTCTGCTAAGGTGAGAACTAGTAAAGTTACTGTTTTGCAGTTTGTCTTTCATCTGTCTTGCTACTGTATCTTTTTAAATTGGGATACTATTGTATCACTGAACAGGCACGGAAAAACTCTATTCAGTACTGTGAGAACATGTATGTTCTTATTGACTATATGCAAAGGTAGGGATTCAATAGCCTCTCTCTTAAGATGGAAAACAAACTTAACATTACAGCAAAAAGATAACACTTTGAAAATACTATACTGTTCTATTGGCAAAAGTTGAAAAAGATACATAACTCACTTCATAGGAAGACACTTTTGAAGAGTTACTATTCTGCTTACTCACAAAAGAAAACATGACTGTTTGTGTAATGTGTATCTTAAAAATCACAAAATAACATGAAAGAATGTACAGCACATTGTATGTAAGCTATCCTTATACCAAGTTGGACAAAGTAAAAAATAAGGGTTTTTTCATATGAGCAATGGAAAATGAGAACAGGAAAACAGATTACAGATTTCGGTAGTAGTTTTATCAGTTTAAATACTGCCACTGCTTGATGCTGTAATCCAGTGCCAAGGAGAGTTACTATTTGTTTTTTAAAAGCGCTATTTTTTTTCATGCTTAGCATATCTTATTTAAAAACTCCTCTATTCCCCCATTAGTTAATCACAGCCTATTAAACCATTACATTTGGAAATGTCTGTTGTATGCAACTACAAGAGGTTTGCTCCATTCCACTAGAGGTGTTAGTTACATAGGAGACCAGAAAAGTACAGGAATGTTTTTAACTTTAGTAATGACAAACACATACTAACACTGAAACCCAACTGTTTTCTAAATTTCGGTTTTTTGAGATGTAACCTACATTTTTTGTTGGAACACAAAGCCATACACTCAGGACACACTCAAGGCACCAAAAGTGGAATTCAGATAATCCAAATCCACAAAAGTAATTCAGAAAACCTCTGCTTTGCTGACTCTAAAATCTGAATTCACTTGGTTCTCTTGTTTTGGTCCTGTCAGTCTGCTAAGTGCCAAAGCTGTGGTTTCTGTGAGTATACTGAACTCTCAGCTTCCAGCTACAGCTTCTTTTAACCCCACAAAAACGCAAGTCTGGACTTGGTTCTCTGAGGGGATCACTTTAATCCAGGTGCCCTGAGCACACCTACCACTTATGGACATCGCTGGCTGCTTCCAGGATGGATCTCACACATATCGTGGGCTCGTGGGTATTTGGCAATTACCCGTGAACTTGTGGACTTGTTCAATGGACTGGTGAGTTACAGAGGACTCAGGTTCCTGCATGCTTCAGAGTTCCTGCCTTACTGTTCAAAGCTTCATCCTGTTTTATAGAAGGAAATCCCACCGGACAAGGGACTGTGTCTCCATGAGGTGACCTGGGAGAGTGTCTCAGAGCCCTGCATCCACAAGGGCACCTCCAGGCCCCTAAGAGTGGAGGGGTTCAGAAACTCCTCTGCAGACATCATTCCTGTTTGGTGGTCTGAAATGCTGAGCACAGTGTGTCTGTACACCCAGTGCAGCAAGCTCACAGGATCAGAAGGCTGTAAAATGTTTCAAGATTCATTCGAATATGGTCTTCTCTCAGTCTCAAATGCAGCATACATAATTATCATCACAATCAGGGACAGAACAAATCCTTTATTGTTATCAATATGGCAGAAAACACCAAGTATTTGTAATTACTGTATTCTACTTCTACATGGAAAAAAATAAAGCTGAACTTAATTGTAAAGTCTCAATACAACGAGATTGCAAACAATTCTCCCTCTCGCCCCCAAAGATTATACTCAATCCTTCCCCATGTGGAGTATTTAATTCCAGTTTTGCTTACTTTAAACTGAACGGAATTTTTGTACCAAATTAGGACAACTAAGTCCTTCCACGCAGAAAACTACTGAGCTCACTGCATATTTTTCTGTCATGGTGCCAAACCATACAGTAATCATACTGAGGATATGGATGGAAGAAATGCTGCTCTCCACAGTAATTCCATATAGGAATCACTATTGATTACAGCGAGGCTACTTTATGGGTAGTGGTAAACTATGAGGTTTCTCTTGTAAGTGAGAACATTGATTTACATGAGTAATGCAAAGGCTCACACGTAAACTGAACTCAGACTTTAACTGTCAGCTGTAACACATCTCTTTATACCACAGATCTGTGCTTAGCTACTTATATTTAATTATAATCAGTTGTGGTGTTTTTCTGTGTTTACTCAGAGAATCACATTACTGAGGTCAAATGCAATGACAGTTATACTGTAGTTATTTGAAAACATGCTTAGTTGTACATTCTGCCTGTATCTGAGGACAGAGTTTCTGCAGAAGAGAGGATGGGCATGATTCATCAATCCTTCCTTACATGAATACAATTTCACACACATCAATTTTAGTCAGGGCATGTCTGTGCTGCACAACTGCAGAGAGACAGCCAGAGCAGCTCCAAAGGAGCCAACTTGGGTAACTGGAAGCAGTTAAACCACATTGCTTAATGCTGCACACTGTCTAATTTACCCTGGTTTTTAGCAAGGTATATTAACTTTGGCAAAGCACTGAACAAACAGGCTACCCTGCTCCCAGCCCATGAGCCAGCTTTGGCACCAATTCCTACATCGTACTTACTACACAGTACAGCACAGCTAGTAGGAGATGCAAAGGACTGTTCGCCTAAAAATGTGCAGAATCAGATCTTCAAATCTTATTCTGCACTTACTCATTTTAGTAGCACAAAATGTTTTTAATTCTTGAATGTCACTGCTTAAAATTGAGTGGTATGACTGAACCAAGACATCAAGGACTACAATGCCATTATTAATGAATCACTTAAACATATCAGTCTGGGCTTACCATACTCAAATATGCTTATATTTACTTGACAGCAATGGAAACCTGCTAATTTGTAGTAGATTTTTTCAGACTCTTAAACCTAATTGCTTCTGACCCCTGGCATCCTTATTTCCAGCATGAAAGGCTTTACCAAAATTAGAACAATTCACAAACCTTTTGCATTGAAATCTTAGAAGAAAAATGTCACTAATATAATTAAACTATGTTTTAGAATGTCACAGGTCCTACTTTTTTTTTTTTTTTTTTAATACTCAGGGAAAGATTTAGTTTAACTGCCTTCTGTCTGACAGTATTGTTGATAGACAAAATTTTTCCTCCCATGAAACTGATGACAGAAATCCATCAATGACAATGGGAGCAGATATTTAAGTCTTGCCATGTACAATTTTCCACTAGGGACAGAATCGTCTTTCATGTCTGAGAAATGATTTCAAACTATCCAGTAAGAGAGTCTTTTGGCATCAAAAACACAAACCTTTTCAATACCTAAGCAATAGATGCTAACTTCATATTCCAGGAAACAATAACATTCAAAATATTCAGTGTTATTCTTCCCAGATCTAAACAGAGCACATATGCATGCATTTTGAAAACATGGTCTGGTTCAGCCCACAAATTCCACATTCAGAGTTGAAGGCTTGCTGAAAATCAACTGCTATTTTGAGAAGCTTAAATATTAATTTATGCATAAATTAGATGGAAAAATAGTAGACTTTTTAAAAAGAGATAGTTTTAATCTCTATCACTGCTTAAGCTAAAAAATAAAGATGTAGGCTACATGCAACTCCTTCTACAACAAAATAACTAGCTAACTGTGGCAGAGCTTCAGATTTTCAAAAACAATCCTGGCAATTCTAAATTTAAATTAAAATGCTTGAATGTATACAGTTATTACCAGAGAAAAAAAGAGGAAAAAAATCAGAGGAAAAATGTACCCATATGGAGGATTCTAATATCCATGGCACAGATCTTGAGAACAATACCAGAAAATTGGCTGAATTAACTGTATCAGAATGTACACTATGCAAGAAGACATGTATATGCAACACGCATTTCTCCTTCTCTCAATAAAAATAATTTTGATAAAACGGCAACTTTCCTCCCCAGATTGAAGTTCTACGGTAAAAGGATTTGGAATGAAGCTATAATCCCTGTTCTCATCCACACAGGACTTAATTTTCATCCAAGCTGAGTGAAGATGTCACATTGATCAAACATATTCTATGGACTTGAGTAACTTTTTTATTTTGCCTTTTTTAATAGTTCGCACGGTACAACTACTATGAAGCAGAAATTTAGATAAATACATTATTTTTTTTACCAGACACTGGGTTAATGCTCAACCTCGCAACATCCAACTGTTGCACCACATTAATTTTACAGCCAATTGCTGCTCAAAACACATAGTGATTTGGCTTTATTCTGATCTCCATTCATCTCACAATTTCACATCTTCCCATATAATATTACCGTAGCACTATAAATGATAGAAGCAGTCTCTTCAAAAACAGCGATTGCTCCAAGGTACTTGAATTTCTGCCTTGAAATGACCTACGAAGAAGAGAAAATGCCCTGATGTCAGTCTTGGCTTTCTTTCTGATTATATAACAGTAGAAAAACAATACAGGGTGGTTTTTGGGTTTTTTTGTTTGGTTTTGTTTTTTTTTTTTTTTGTGTTGGTATTGGTGGTGGTGTTGTTGCTTTGGTTTGGTTTTGTTTGGTTGGCTTTTTAATGCTAGTTTTGTGAAAACTATTCAGGGAATTATCCAGAATTACTAGTGGTGATTACTGAAGGAGTGAAATAGGGCTACCATAGTAATCCCTGAGAGCTGAATACCTAAAAAAGTAGTTTAACCTTCTCTCTATGTAGTGTCTTTTGTGTGTCTGTATCAGCACCTCGTGGGAATCTGGTATTCATGAAACAGTCAAACCCTCTCTCCTGATTAATATCACCACACTATAGTCCAAAATACTTTCCACCAATACTTCTCATTTTTCCTCTAGGAAAAGAAATCCGTAACTGGAGACTACATATGACATTCTATTTCTAATTTTAAAACAAACTCCTTTTCACACTCCCACCACAAAACAAACAGCCCAATCCTTTCTCCTTTTTTCCCCTTGAAAAAGGAGGTAATTTTTAGAAACTACTAAGAAAGCAAAAGGCATTTGGTCGCGTTCACTTGCAAAGGGCTTATGTTTGAAAGCCAAAAACACTGCCCTCAGTACAGTACAAGACACACTGTCTGCAGTATTGCTTTCAATATCAAGTTATTTCAAGTGGCCACAACACAGGCTAAACATATAATTAAGAAGTCTGGCTGGTAATTTTTCTGCCTACATTTTAAAATAATTCTACATTTTTTGTTTTACTGGCTTGAAAGTCAAATTATTTGCTAAATTGCAAAGGTGCAAAGTGCTTCTGGATACACCTAACTTAGAGTAAGATGTTCTAATTTGCAGGGTTACCACTTTGTCCATTCCACTTGGCATCCACTATTTTGAATAAATATTGTTGGTTTTATTTTGCTTTGTTTTGTTTTAATTGAATCTCTACTACTTCAGAGAAAAACATCACTGCTAAAGTTTCATTCATTTTTATAATACAAATGAGAATGCCTGATTTGCACTTTAGTCATGAAAGGCTTCTATATCTTTCTGATTTCCGTACAGAAACTGTACTAACTTCGTAGTTATAATTCACTCATAAAATCAATTCAACTAACCAATGAGCAAGTCTTAAAAGACATTATGTAGTTTCCATTTTATGCAGGGAAGAATCACTTGGAAAAATAAAGAGAATTAGCCAATAAGGATTTATGGATGTAAGGAGTTGTATTGGTACATGAAGAAATTAAGGTGACTCATGGAGTCAATACTTTGGTGACTTCGGTAAAAGTCAGGATCTTAAAACAATTCAAAATTTATTCATATACTTAGATAACTCTGCTTCAGGATACCTTTCTCAAAGCTTATTCTTTCAGTGTTATGGACACATTTTCATTGTAGAAATTTCAAGATAAAATATTACATGAATAGGGAATTGAGGCTGAAGATGCAAAAAAGATAATGTAAGAATTAAAAAGAAAAATCTTTGAATGTAATTATTCCCTACTAAAGTATTACAAACCCAGGAGAAACAGTCTAAGTTTCACTGAAAAGATATCACATCATCTTAAGGCCACTGATAACCTGCCCTGTATTCTCATCTCGTTCTGATGCTACAAAGAAAACAACTGAAGGAATTTACTGTCTTTCAAAATCAGTCTTCTAAACTAGTACTCCAAATATTATTGCAACATAGTTACAGTCATCTGGTTATTTCACCAGACTGATTATTTCTTTCAACTTATACTCAACAATAATTAAAAGTCCTGGGCAGTAGTAAACAGAAATGAACAAATGGTAATAAATGGCTAACTGCAAATAAAGGGAAGCACAGTCTAGTAAAGCAATTCACATTCTGAAATATTATGTTCTTTACTGATAGAAACTTATTAAATCACATTCAATCTTGGACTGTATAACATGAATCCCATCTGGAAGCCATTTCTAAAAAAGAGCAGCAGAATCTCTGTTATTGTCATTGTTCAGAAAATAACAGTGCAGATATTGTTAATCTATCACTTATTAAACAAAATACCATCCTGCTTTATTTTCTTTGAAGATTTTTAAAGTAGCTGTCTCTTTGCCAGGCACCCATGCATACCCTTGCATAACTCTTTGCCCCTTGCACTGAGTCCCATTTGAAAAATCGTCTTTTCTGGTTTCTAATTTGTAGGACCAAGACAGTGTATTGCACAATGTCCAACCCTTAAAAATCCTCACTGCAGATAAGCAGGCATTTTTTGAAGCACATAATTACTCAGAAAACAAGAGGTAAGTAGGAGATCACAACACAAATCAGAGATTAGATGAAAAAGAGAAGAAAGAAAAGACATCAATATGCCCTCTCCCTCTTTTTATATTCTCATGTATGTCACCATTTGAGATGAAACCCTGCCTTTCCACAAAGCATTACTACCCAATAAAAACAGCAAAACAAAACAAAACCAAGAAAACTCAACAACAAGCAACAATGGATTACAGAAATTTAAGATGCATAAAAATGTTTGTTAACAACTCAAGGTGTCTAAATGGTGCCTTTGCACTGATACAAAATGAAATAAAAGCAGCACAAATGTAATTTTTTTATTTCTCTTGCTAAGCCCTTTAAATCAAAACAGTAAGACTTTAGCTTGTTTTGTGAAGGACAAAAATATGCAAAATTTACAACAAAGGCAAGGTAATGAACAAACATTGACAAATATTGTATTGTTTTCTCCTGATTTTCAATTGGTTTGACAAACTGACCATGAAGCTGATTAGCTAAACTGCTATTTAAGAGAAGGAGTAGCTGTTATTATTTACTCTTTTTATTTTATGTAAGCCTCTACAATTTTTTTACAATGGGCATCACTGTTCTGCTTTAGCAGTCATAATTTATGCCCTATTCTATAACATGAGGAAAAATATACATGAAAAATTACTTACACATTCTGGCTGCAACTTTGAGATTGTAAAAAAAATTCCGATTGCCTTACACTCCATTCTAACAATTTCTTCATATTCCCCATTTCTTTGTGCTAGTAATAAATGATCTCATCTTTGACTATGCTCAGGCAAACATCTCACCTACTGTTTTATAAAATGTCTTTTACACTAAAAATGCAAAAGCAACCTAGAGCAAAAAGTGACTATTACATAAATGTACTAATACTAGTGTATAGAATTAGCCAAACATGGTGCATATGCCATCTCTGGGTGGACTCAGTTTCTTAGTAAGCTGCTTTTGAGAATACATTATAGCTTTATTGCTTGGAACTTTTTGCATGCCGATTTTGAGTCACCAAGAGAATACTTCCATATTTCTTTAAGTGGATACTTTACTTAACACTTTAGCTATCAGGCAAGTTTTTTTCTTCTAATAAATGGGTTTGCACACTTGTGCTAGGACATATTAATAGCACTGATCAATCAAAAAAAGCAAAAAGTGGTATTAAATATCCTTCAGTCTAGCTAAGTGAGGGAGTTCCTAAGAGCTTATTTTTTAGTGATAGCTGATGTAAGAAGGCAAGATTCCTTGTCATCCAGCAAGATAAGATATGCCTGAATGTAACCAAGGAAATCACCCAGAGCTCAAATACCAATGCAAAAACTGCAGCAACAACTTGTTACAACTGATCCATGTTTTAAAATGTGCAAAAAAACTACAGAGTACAGAGACTATGAGGAATTGTTCATATCACTTAATTATTTCCAAAACCACAACCCTCTGTGAAATATGATTCAAATTTTCTATCAGCTTCAAAACTTATTTTGAAAAGAGGAAGAGGATGGGGACCAAAAGAGAGAGACCCTGTGCTATAAGTATTTATTTTCTTTAGAAATGGAATTTGATTGTAGAAGGGCAAACTGCAATGGTGTATTGCTCAAATTCTGTAGAAATCTACAAACTGATCAAACTCAGCTGAAAATAAAAGTGATGGATTAAAAACTAGTTGTATTATTCAATTGCAAGGTGACAACAATCCCAAATGTGAAAACTGAACGTAATCCTAGAATGTAAGAACTGAGGAACTTCCAAATAAATGAAGACTACTATGACCATTGTAATAGGTCCTGGAGAAATGATCTTATAATTCATGTTGAATTTATTTAAGAAAAAAAACTCAGACTGGAACACAGGCAAATAAGGGATAAGATGGTAAGAGAAATTAAGAACATCTATGAAAGTAGGTGTTGAAAACAAGGTAAAGGACCAATATTTGTACAAGAACAAATACACACAAACTTGTCATACGAATTGAGGTTATAAATTAAATCAGGTTGTTTCTAGTCTTCAGAAAAGAGCAGTCTTCCTGGGAGTGCTGCGATGCTACAAACTCTGCATTCGCCAGCCACAAAACCAAAAGGCAGAAAAGCACCTCCAACTCTAGAGCATACCTGGGTGCTTCCTTCTAACACCAGATCCCAGCAGCACTCCTCACCACTAGCTTGCAGGATCTGTTCTACTATTTATTTTTTTGACTTATCTATCCCCACAGGAAGTTCCACTGGTAGCTAAGCCTAAACCAGTTATCAAAGCTCCTTTTATAGCCAGTAGAGATGCACAGTCTTCAAGGGCAAATCATCCCATTTATCTTTGCCACTGAAATATCTTTTTTTTCCTGCTGTTCAGTGGAACAGAGTGATCTCATTTAGGAATTCTATTTCTTACTCCACCGACTTCATGCTTAAAATACTCAGCTCTGTGTGAAAACTCAGTCTTCACTCCCCACCACCCATGGTGGGGATACTTTTACTCCTTTTCACATTTTGCTGCTGGCACCTTCTGCCCATCCAAATCAACTTTTTAACAGCCATTATTTCAGTAAAACAAAGATATTTAATCATTTCTGGAAATATATTCATATATAGTATAACATACAGAACAGCAATGGCATTCTTTACCCAGGCTTTTTACTAAAAATGCTCTTCAGTTTCACCTAATCAAATGATTCATTTTCTGTCGTCTCTAAGTTATGCAGTGAAACAAGAAAAGCTAATGCTATTCTTAAGACATTACTGTGCAGACTGCATGTATTTATTTACCCACAGCTACTGCTTGAAAGTTTCAGTAAGTAAAATGTATGGGGACAATCACCTCTGTGAAAGAACCGTATTAATCCCACACTGTCGTTCCTTGAGACACACTCCACATATATTCCACAGCTTTCCTCGTTAGTAGAAGTTTCTTACCCTGCTGAGTTCTGCGCTGGTGAAACAGCCTGTGCTGTGTTGATGGTGTGGTGCTGGAAGGGGGTGTTGCTGCTGGACTGCCTGGAATGCTGACCACAGCATCCTCACTCCAGCACACGGACACCCCTTCCCAGGTCAAACCCACCTTCGGTGGGCATTTTGATGGGCCCAGATAACAGAGCTGGAGGGGGAATTTACGAGTGGAAAGGGAAGCTGGAGGATACAGTTCTGCTCAGTGAACAAAAGATCAGACAGCACATGATGAGATGAGCGCAATAGGAACTTTATAACCTGAAAATTTATCCATAGCGATGGCTTGTTTAACAATATATGGATCAATAATAGGATAAGGGGAATAGTATTGATTTCCATTCCGCGTTTGGGGCTATTTGCATGTCTATAGTGTTGTGTTGTACTCAGTATGTGAAAGGACTTTGTTAATTGGTACAGCCCAGACCTACTTCCTTTACCCCTTCCAATAACAGTAATTTCACATTACACTTCCTTGAAGAAAAAATATTTCAAGCATAATCTTGAGTCACACTGCCTCGAGAACTGAAAGTGGTCAATCCTAACCTTTATCAACTAAAGCACTTTTCCTGCACCAGCTGACAGCGAGCGAAAAGTTTGAGCGGCACTGGCTGAAACAACCTCCACACCGCTCGGTGCTCTTCGGTGCGAAGTACCCCCAGCTGGCACATCGCTCAAGCCCCACCGCAAGCACNCCCCCCGCCGCCCCCGCCGCGCGTCCCCTCGGCAACGCCGCCGGCCATGGCGGGGCGCGGCGCCGCTCGCCCGGCCGCAGGTGAGGGGCGGCCTCGGACGGGCCCCGAACAACCCCGGCACCCTCCCGGCCCCCGGCCCCGCTCCTTCCCCTGCCCCGCTCCCTCCCCTGTCCCTGCCCCGGCCCCTGC
>VXAU01003751.1:508329-542462 GCA_013399695.1 Formicarius rufipectus | reverse complement strand
TTGTGTCATAAATTATTTGATGTGTTAGAAATTGAACAACACCAAATTTTCAAGTATCTTCAGGAGGTTCCGAATTTAGCTACTTCAATTATTTAAAAAACTTTAATTTGCAGATGGAAACTGCTACTTCTCAAATTAATGCTTTGTTCTTTTAAAGACAATACAATTTTGTGCTTAAAATATAATTCTATATTTAATGTATGCAATTTTTAACTACAGAATCCTGGAATTGTGCTTATAACATATTGTTTTAATAAGCATTATTCATAGAGCAATATGACTGACAAACCATGTCTCCTTTTATTAGGAATATAGATTTTTTAAAGAACAAGCACAGGAGAAGGATTATCAGCAAGTGGAAGGTGCTGATGCTGAGGTTTCTGACCAATCCCAGAACCTTCATGATTCTACAGAAAAGAATGGAGGTAAGAAAGTGAAAAATTCTGCACCAAGGAGAAGATCAGTTGGCAAGAAGTTACAACCAACTATGCAGTGGAAGAATACAGGGCTTTCAGCTTCCCACAGATAAGTAGTTATCTTTATAATTGAATTTTTCTGTAGATCTCTCTACATTGTGCTAAAAATTGGACTACATGTTATAGGTTTGCAAAACTCATTACATGTTAATTTCTAAGAAGAAAGCATGAGAAAGATGAAAGAGACTTAAGTTTTTTCTGTCATGCAGCAACTTTGATGTTATGTAATTTCCACAACAAGGCAGGGAAATGTCTTGCAATTGTCTGTGGTACTGGTATATAGTCATATTTTTTTGTGTAAAATGCCTTTTGCACCAAGGCAGGGTAGAAAAATCTAATCTAAACCACACTTTCTGATGGAGGCAAGAGAGATCCATGCTGGAAAATCAGAATTACCCTTACTACATATTTTTGATGATTTCATATTATATGAGCCACTTTTGTAGTTCTGCTTATCAACTATATTTACTAATGAGTTTATCTCAAAGTTTGAACACCCAAAGTAAAGTATACATATATTGGATATTGTTGGATGTGTCTTCAGAAATCAGAACTCTGTTTTGATTTCATGTTTCCTGATTTTGTGTTAATGGTGGAAGTAGAATATCTGAAGAAAAGCCTTTGATTGCCATCCTACAAAAAATAGTCAGTATCCTCTCAACTCTACCAATCTGACATTGCAAAAAACATATAAGAGATTTGAGATTTGATCTACAGTCATCATTTAAAAAAATTAGCTTCCCAGGGCAGGAGCTAACCTTTTCCCACAATCATTGTTAAAGCCTAGGTGTAGTGAAATTGGCTGTAATAATGAGTAAAATCATTTTTTATTGTTACGACTGTGATAGGCTGTCCGGCCCAGACTTGAAAAGACATTTTGCTTTCACAACACTGTAAGTTAGGGACATAAAAGCACCAGAAATTGTGCCCAGTTAGGCCTAGGAGTCTTTTGTAATATAAGAAAATCAAGATATATTGTATTCAGCATGATCAAAGGTGTGGAACATGTGGAAGAACTGGGCAGACTAGAACTCTTCTGCCTGCAAAAAAGATGAGAAGAAGAAAGATTCAGAAATTCATGACTGGGGATGGGAAAGAGGGAGCAAGTAGTCACTGTCTATTCTAGGACAAGAATAAAGGGCGTCAAATGAAAATGAGCCAGTGAGATCCGTTCAGAACAGAGAGAGAGGCTTCTTCATACACCACATAGCTAAGCACTCAAAGTCTTTGGCAGAGGATATTAAATTCATTTGTTTATGTGAGTTCAAAAAGCAACCAGACACACTCGTCGAAGAAGAATCCATCTAAAACTGTTAATGCATGGACAATCAGGAGTTCTTTGAATCACACTCTGCTGAAGAATGTTCTGGAAAAAATTATTTCTGGTTTTTGTTTGTTTTTTAATAAGCCCCAATCTAGTGACAAGGCTTCTAAAAAAGATACTGAAGTAGACGAGAGGAGTAGTATTGCATCTCGGAAAAAGAAAAAAAAATCCATTGGCAGTTCTAAATCTGGTAAAACTCATCAATCTTCAAAAAGGTATGGGTTACTTTTTTTCCCTTCATTTTTATAATTTTTATTTTACCTGTCTGTAGTAATTAACACCATACTAATTATGTGGCAATGTCAGTTGTCTTTTTCTAATTCTTTTATTAGGCAGTGTTCTGACACCTGTTTGAAATTTGCTTGTCCATATTAGTTTATAGCTGTTTAAAATTGGTAATTCTGTTTATTTATTTTTAGTAAAGCATCAAGCAGTCTGGAAGATGTTCATGAAAGTTCTTCAGAGTCTGAGGATGATGAACAGCCTATACATCGACAGGAAGGAACCACTGATTTATCACCAGAATACTGGGGAATTCAGAAACTTGTGAAATTTGTAAAGGTAATTAAGAAATATCGACAAATTTTATAAAAAATAAAAAAGATACAGTTGAGGACACAGCTCCTCATCCTTCCACCTTCTGTATATTTTAGAATAGCCCTGCTATGTAGTATGTTCAAATCCGGGAACTGTGGACTTTCCTATCACGCACTTGTTTTTTTAATCTGCTATTTTTGGCTTATATAGACCTTTAGATTAAACCATCTGTTCAGTGTTATTTAAAACCTAAGATGGTATAATCTCTTTATTAATTATTTGGTTTCTATTTTGCTTTTTGTATGAAACTTTCCAAGATATTTCTTTATGTGGATAATAACTTTCAAGAGTTTTTATTAAAACTGAATAGTTGCCTAAAGTCTTTCATCAGCTATGATTAATGCATGACTGAAGTAATTCTAACATAGTCTTGTGTCTGGATAGATGCTTTAGTGGACAAGAAAATGTATGATAAACAGGCATCCTCTAAAACACATGAAAAAAAAGAGTTTTTACACAGACTTGTTGAAAATCTTTTGGAACCTTTAAATATAGACACTTAAAATTCTGAATATGTCTGAAACACATCAAAACCCCAACAATTCTCTACTATTCTGGAAAACTCTAATTATGCTTTTCCCTCAGGAGAAATTCCTTTACAAGTTTGCACTGGAATTTATGTTAAGTTACTAATAAAAATGCTGTCTTGTTTGGTTTTTTTGAGTACGGAGCACACACATCCATCTGATAAAATGATGGTGCTGGCATTTGGTACAGCAGAAAGAATAAGTCCTATGAGGAGTGGCTGAGAGAGTGGGGGGTATTTAGGCTGCAGAAGAGGCAGCTCAGGAGTGACCTTATCACTGTCTATAAGTCTGGAAGGAGGTTGTAGTCAAGTGGGGACTGGTCACTTCTCCCAGGTAACTAGAGACATGATGACAGGACATAGCTTCAAGCTGTGCCAGGGCAGGTTCAGGTTGGACATCAGGAGGAATTGTTTCACTAAAAAGGTTGTTAAGTGTTTAAATGGATTGCCTAGGGAAGTGGTGAAGTCACCATTCCTAGAAGTATTCAGAAAATGATGGATGTGGCACTTCATGCTATGGTTTAGTTGGCATGGTGTTGTTCGCTTAAAGGTTGGCATGATGACCTTGAAGGTCTTTTCCAACCTTCATGATTCTATAATTCAATGCTTGTGGGTAATAAGCAAAGCTTTGGCTCCTCCCTGTCCTTTAACCATTGTGGAAGAGTAACTCAGTCTTTTAAACTGCATTCAACATACTCAAACTGCTTGTTCTCAGTTCATGTATGTGGAGCCTTGCTAGTGGTTGTAGCCAAAGAGACACAGACCAACATGGATAAAGCAAGTCTCTCTACAGTTGTCTTTTCTAGGTTGGACCTCTATATTTTATCATTTTTGCTGGGGTAAAATAACCCTTTGCAAATGTAATTTGGTGTACCATTGAGCATGTAACTTGCTCAGCTACTCCTAATGCTGAACACAGTGTGTATATATTTTGCATGATTCTTCCTATTTGTGTGTAATTACAGTTCAAGATGCTGTTTTCAAATATTTCAATTTGCTAATAGCTTGCTTTGGTCTGTGTTACGAAGGACCTCTTTGTACTTTTCTGACAGCTCAGGGAAACAACCATTTTACTTTCAGTAAAGACCCAAGGTCCTCCTAGAGAACATATTTGAAATTACTGTTAATGAATTCACAGAACTCTTTTCTTTGGCCCTTTTATGTACTGCCCTCTTTACCAACCAGACTCTTCTCTCCTGGTTACATGATTCTCAAACTCCCTTTCCTCTCTAGATCCTTCATATAGTCATGTTTAGATTTTAATATTGGACTTTATTCAATATGGAAATTCATATCTGCACTTGCATGAAACTGTTCGAGTGAAGACCGAGAACGGCAAATAGGAAAAAATATTTTTCATGCACCTTTGTTTTAGAAATTGGTATATTTTGCTCCAGCAGTCAACAAGCAAAATTACATAATGGTTTAGAATTAGAAAAAGAAAGGGAAACATTTTTGATCAAATTGTGAGTACCTGTTGAGAAGCTTGTAATACAAAATTACATAATATGAGAAGGTTTTGTTATGAAAATTCAGATGTATACTTGTTCATGTATTCATGCACACCTGAGTCTTCAAATAGTTCTTTAAATTAGATAGAAGTGAAACAAAGTATTTGAAGCTATACTTAAAATAGTTCTGTGTTGATGCTTAGCTACATAAAGGAAGAACTCCCTAGTGTCAGATAAAGCTGAAAAGAGGTGCCTCAGTGCCATACCACAGACAGTGGTTGAAATGTTTTATTGATGGAGTGCTACTTTAGCTTGCACATGGAATTCATTTTAATTCAAGAATAAATACTGCACTTCTGGCCAGACTTAGGAGATTTTTTGGCATTATTGTTGTTCATGTAGGCAAGTGTTCATGACACATGCAACATAAGAGAAAAAAAAATCATGACCATGTTGTTTAAGTATCTACAAGCACATTTATATAGAACCACAAATTTCAGAGGGCTTGTATGCCTTCAAAGGTTCTATACATTGTTTGCACTTTTGAAAAAGATTAATAAAATGCCTTAAATAATAGATGTGTTAGATACTGAGAAGATGCAATAATTATCTAAAGTAAATGTAAATCACAATTTAGCATGACTCTATAAAAATGAATTTACAGAGAAAAAGCTTCCAGCAGATTTGAAGGATACCTAGTTTTTATACCAATGTTAGATTGTCATCAGATGCTAAAAGGACAGTTGTTTTTTATACAAAGCAAACTTGCTAGATCCTATGAGTTGTGCCTGTAGGCTCTGTGCTTGTATACCTTTTCATGGAGAAAAAATACTAGTGCAAGGGAAATTTCTGTCTGATTTTTTACCCTTCTCCATTGCCCTTCCTTTTTGGGAAAGAGTACCTACGTTGGAATTGTTCCTCTGGGAAGCAGCTGCTTCTGTGGTCTGGCTCCTTGTCCTACCTTCAGGCTTCCCAGGGCTGTGAAACAGAAGAAAGAACATGTGTGTTCTCTCCATGTCTCCCCATCGACTTAACAGCAAGTAGTGAAGATATATCAGTGAGCTTGGTGATGACATTGTGTTACCCATTTTTAGGGACAGAGTAGATGAAATTGGAATGAAGGGCTGTCGATGTTTGTAACAGAATGATTCACCCAGGACAGTCTACTTCAAATTTGACATTAAAAAAAAAATAGTGCTTCTGAACTATTGGATTTTTAGAGGAAGGACTACATTTTACTTCAGAAAAATTTTATGAATAGGATGAAGGTGTCATATTTTTCAATTATCCTTTTACTATAAATGGGGAACATTAGGTAGAAATGCAGAATCTTCTTTGTGGCAGAGCTGGGGCTGTTTCCCCTCCCCACCCCAAAAAAAAAAAAAAAAAAAGGAAAATAGAGGGGTGAGACCTGGGTTTTGCAATGCCCCTGTGGAGCACTGGCTATTGCCAGTTTTTTTAAGATAAAACTGAGATTTTGAGAGGTGAATTGGGTCTGGTGACTGTGCCAGGAATAACTCGAGTCTCCAGAATAAGTCTTTAATCCCTTAAGCCCTTGTGCTACTTGATCTTGGTTCCCTGAAAGGGTGTGATTTATATGTACACCTGTGCCAGGGTTAGCTCTGGATAGAGTTCTGCAGGACCATGTCAGTTACAGAATTCATCCTTCAGTTTCTTACATGGGAAGTCATTCTACTTTTGGCTGTATTTCAGGGGTATGCTAGTGAAACCAGTCAAATCTCACACTTCATGTAAAATATCCATTGATTTCATATCTATTTGGAATTACTCCAGTGCGAAAGATCTCATTCCAAGAACAGCATTATGTTTCTTTTCTACTTTGAAATCATAGGTGAAAAAATGGGATGTCTCTTCCCAGGTGTTTGCATCCTGTGCCAGGTCCAGGAGCTGGGGAAGGGCTTTGGCACTTCACAGGAGCCATGGGTGACATGCCCTGAGCATGGCATTGAACACCAGCTCCCAAGTGCCCATGTGCCCTGGTGCTGCATAGCAGTGGATGGCTGGGAAGGAAGGATATCTTGTCATGACTCAATGAAATTTCATTCAGTGGTCAAGGAAAAGGTACAAAAACTGCAGGATACAGTGGGTGTATTCAGGGCTTCTCCACAGCTGAATTTTGGCAGGACCTTTGGAAGACTCCTGTGCTCAAACAATATTTCTGGAGCTGGCAGGAGGTCTCTCTGTAGAGAACTTGCCTAAAGATGGCAAACAGACTGTGGAGGTAGGAATGTACAGGAATAGTCCTTCTGACCTTTGCCTCTTTCTTTCTCTTCTTCTCCAGTCTTTCTTTATCTTTCTGTCCAGTCTTTCTTTCTTCTCTCATTTTACTTTGTCTCTCATCACTGCATTGCAGGGATTGTTGGTTGGACAAGACCTACTGCCCATCACTTCTGCTTCCCCTTTGCAATGCAGGTAGAGCTGAGCCAGGAGGATGTAAGTGTGGCCTCAGCATTATAGGCACAGTTTATTTTCTCAGAAAACTCAAATTTGTCAGTTAGTAAAACGCAACTGTGTATTGGCTTGCAGGAATGAGTAGTGGATCCTAAATTTTTGAGTAAGAAAGGTGCAAGTTAGAAATGCAGAAAGTCAAACAGACAGTGAAATGATTCAGGGGGACTCTGTCAGGATTCAGGATCTCAAATGTCTGAAGTGCAGGAATGTGGACAAGGAGGCCTAAACTATAACAGTAACAGGGAGCATGTTTCGGAACATTTGAGGACCACATTTTATATTGCTGTTGGATGTATGTGAGGAGTTCTTTTGCCCTCTCTATGCAAGGTTTGCAATGTGAATTGCAGTGTGATTTTCTGTACTGGGAGGGGAAGCAGGAGGCAGCCAACAACTGCTTGCACACTTCCCTACTATGCCTTAATGTCAGTCACAATTTATCTCTGAGACTTGTCATGTCTGAGGTATAAAGTTTTAGATACCTAAAAAATAGATATCTCCTTCATAAAATTTTGTGATAGAAAACATTCTCCTTTCAAAATAATTACTACTTTCTTCTGCAAATGAAAAATGTATGACTTAGCAGTTGATGTATACAGCAACTCTTTTATAAGAACCAGTTATATATTTATTACACTTGTGAAGACATTGAGGCAGCTTGCAGATTTTTCTGAAAATTTGCAAAATAGAGGATAGATGGAGTATTTTTTTACTGCTTCATAGTAAAGTATAGGTTTCTAAAGTTGTGATGGTATTGGAAATGGTCCATATTGTTAAGGTTACACTGATACTCATTATAAAAGTTGAAATCAGCTTCATGAGCAATGGATTAAGAAATCAATTGTATTTTGGGTTTGGTAGAAAAATAAATCTATTTTATTCTAAAATGCAGAATCTCAAAAGAAGACATGAACATCCCAGCTTAAGGAGTAAAATGGATCTTTAAATACTAATCCTTTACAGTGAAACTACACAAATTTAATGAGACAAGAAAAAAAATAGTGTTAGTGTTACAGTGTACCTACTGAAGTATCAACATTTGTTTGCTTATTTAGCACATTCTAAGACTGCTCAAAAGTTTTTTGGTAGTCACAGAAAAAGTCTAAAATCTTGTGTTTATGGATATTCCTGAACAGTAAACTGCACGCAGAACTGCAAATGCAAATTTTGTAGTCTTGAAATCTGGCCCTATATGTGTAATAGATACAAATATTAGTATCTAATAGCAGGAGTATAAGTACCTAATCTATGCAGAACATATATTGCACATCATACTGTTTTTTTCATGATCTGCCAATAAGAGTTAACTGTTTTTTCTTATATTATTCTTGTATTTTTCTTCATATTAGCAGGACTTGCATGAGATTGTATTTTAGCTATTAAATACAAAATAAGCATATATAACTGCATTTAAAATATTTTTTGTATATAAAATAATATTGCCACTGTGTAATGCCTTTTCTTCAGAACTGACCCACTTTGCAGGTAATTTACCTGACCTTTTTTAATAGAGCATCTAACAATAAATCTTTTCCCTTCCATGATGAAAGTAAATGATGGGGTAACATTAAGATTATTCAACTCAAGATGAAAAATAGATTTTGCTGTAGTTTGGCTAAGTAGTAGATTGTTATTTTTCAGAAAATGTATCTGACAATTGTGTGCCACTTGATAGTGTTTCTAGGCACATTAGGCCTTGGCAAACCCATCAACCTTCATGTCACTCTCTTCTCTACTGTTCATGAATGTCTCTTGCTCCCATTGTCTAATATTAGCCAAGATTTTGTTTTAAAAATCAATAAAGACTGTGATTACTGGGGGGAAAAAAAAGGAAATAAAAATATAGGAAAACTGCTTATTATAGTTATGTATTTTCTAACAGCCCAGATAGTGCTGATCATGGAAAAGAAATATTTTTATGATAAATTTACTAGGTAGAAGATATTGGCAAATGGTGAACTCTCAAATTATTATTATAATTGGCAACTCTGAAGCACTTGAATAGCTCCCTCCTCAAAATACTGTACAAACAATCATTCCTCATCACAAGAGACATATAAAATTCATAACAGCCCATTGAATTCTGACCATTAACACCAATTCTGATGAATTTCTGTGTAGAGGAGATTTAATTAATGTTCATAGGGTCACACATTCCTAAGAGTTTCATAGCTGATGAGATGAAAGGCAATTTAGAAATAAAGGGGGGGAAAAAGCAAACAAAAAGTAGAATTAAATAAAAATGAGAAAGAAGAGATGGTATGTCAAAAATTAAGGACTGAGGTAAAGAGTGTAAAATAACTGATGTTTGATTCTCCTCTTTCTGCAGGATTGTGTTCTATTGTAAAAGCAGGTAATTAAATTAATGAGCTATGGTTTTGTCACTGTAACTACAGTACCTATAAAATCATAGTGAATTGCCAGAACTGTCTGAATCTAACTTCAGGCTTTATATTCATGAAGCAGATAATCAAATCATTATCGTTCCTAAAGAATTACAACAGAATTGTGTCTGAAAGCTACAAAGAGTTTAAGTAGTGAGAACAACATTCTTCATTGTTTTTAAGTGTTCCACATTGACTAGTCTCAATTTAATCACAACTCACTATGCACACAGTAATTTCAGAAGTGTGCCTGTGTTTCAGCCATATCTTCATCTCTATTTGTTTTTCCTATGCTCTTACTAAGCCCTGTTTTTAAGTTTGTTTTATTTCTCCAGAAGATACCTATCTCTTATTTTTTTATAAACTATTGCTATAATTTGGTTTTTCATGGAAAACCTTTTTTTTCCTAGTTTCAAATGTAATTTCTGTCTGTTCAGTGCTTATAGTGTCACCAGTGTGTGAGCTCTCCAGTAGTCTGTAGAGGCAGAGGTCCTTCCTAGTTCAACCTCATTAAATTTTCTCCTCTGATTCGCTTCCACTGGTTTCCCAAATTAGTTGAATACATAAAATTAAAATAGCTGTAATAACATTAAGGCTTTTATCCTCTTTGTGAGCCAAGTTCTAGGCAAAATCCAAATTGCTTAGGCAGGTCTGACACTGTCACACAAGGCCAGTAGTACATATGTATTATGGGCAGCATATGTCTCATGTCCAAGTCTCTAGTCAGGGATTACAATGTTAAATTTAATATTAAATTAATGTTAACAGTAATGCTGTTTGTGCTAGATTTTTTTTCTTTTTTCTTTTAAGTGTAATCCTAGGCCCTTTTCTCATTCAATTCTATTTCCTTCTAATTTCAGCATGTTCTTTTAAAAAACATGTATTCTTTATTTTCCTCAGATGAAGTGTCTTTACAAAATTCTCCAGATGCAGCTGCAGAAGAAATATACTCCTAAACTTAAACTTTCACAAAGCAGTAGAAGATAAACTTGCACTGTTAAGATATTATATACTACCTTGGCCAGATTTTCTGTGGTTTTGGGGTCACCATTTCACTTCCTTCCAAGTTTGAGGTTTGAGAAGTTCCTAGGAAATATATTCTATTATTCCTAGTCCAATGAAATAAAAGTTCATATGTTTGCACATGAACTGTTAGACTCTTACCTCTCTATATAGAATCCAATTACTATGAATCAGAAAAGGAAAGCTAATGGAATGGATACATGTCTTGGAAGAATTTTCAAGACAGAATCAACAGTTGTCTAACAAAACCTTCTGGTTCATGCTCAAAATAATAGACTTATTCTTTTGTTTGGAAACTCTTTTCAATTTCATATAACAATTTATGCTCAATGTATCTGGGTCATGACATGTATGTCACTTCTGCTGCTGTGTAGGGTCAGGGTCAAGGTATTAATCTGCAATTAAAACTGCATAGCTTCTGTGCATTGGTGTAATCCAATGTGAATGTTTTGGATTTTGAGGCTTTGTGATGCCTGTGATTTTCCACTGGTTTTGCTTATATTAATCTGTATGTTTTACATACTACCAGGCTGTAGCTAAAGAATGCCAGAAGATTCGGGAAGTGGGCTGGGGAATTATTCCATAACCCAATTATACTTGTCCATAACTCATGTCTTAACAAGTTGCAGCTTGTATGTTTTATAAACTAAAATGAAAAATTGGAACTAATATTTACACCATAACATAGCTCAGAGTGTTTAGAAATTCACTAGTATGGAAAAATTGCCTTGCTGAAGCACTTATACATAGTGTACTGCTGTATCAGTAGTTCATTTAGCTTTATCAAAATTTATTTAAATTTTTAATAGTTTTCCAGCAGAAAATTACAAAAGGGTTTGTGATTTGAGAGAGTCAAGTTCAACAGAAAATAAAAAACTCACAAAGTATTAAACTAAGAATTCTGTTTCATACTTTACTATTTATTTTGGATTTCTTGTCTTATAAAAATAGCAATATTTTAATAATATTTTCGGCTGGGATTCCTCTTAAACAATGCTTTTGTTCCAGAAATTTTTTCATTCCATCTGTGATTTTTAATTAAAAAATTTCTGGTATAACAATAAAAGCTTCTATCATTTGACCTACTTTCTTTTGCATGTTACATTATGTTATTTTGTTTGTCCAGTATTTTCTAAAAATATGTTGACTTAGTAGGTTCATTCTTAGTTTTGTCAAGTATATTGCAATTGCTATTCAGATTATATGTACTCCTAATCAAAACTGGGTATATTTATACAGAAGCATAACAAAACTGCCCACAAACAGCAATTTTCTTTCGTTTTTCAGTCATAGGCTTGCTATCACAGACATGCACATTAATCTATCTATCCATTAATTACATAATACAGTAAATAAAATAAACTTTTACTGTGGCAAAATAAATAGCCATAGTTCTAAACACAAAAATCCTATTCTTGACATTGCCATGCAAAGTAAGTGAGTATTTCATGTTTTGGTTGCATTCAGTCCTGTTCACTCTAAATCCTAATGCACATTAAATAAATTAGTTAAAATACTCTTCAAATAAGTACCATATTTATAGAGATGTTTGTGATCCAAAAATTGTGCATTTCTCTTTTTATTTAATCTTGCTTTTTCTCGAGAAAATGAAATGCACTGTAATTTTATTGTAATGTTTATGTATTTCCATGCATTTATGTTCATTTTACTACAAATTGGGCAACAGATTTGGAATAATCTTCTTTATGATCTTGTTAGTGCTTTTACTACTTGTGCTCCAATATTGCCTTTAGGTTTCACTTGAAAGTGGAGAACTAAAGTACTAGGAAAGGCACTTGCTCAGTAGCATACAGGAATTTTGTCAAAGGACTCAAGGATCACTGGTATCCTGAGTTCAGGTGTGTGTGGTGCCTTTCTCTTAAAACTGCCCTTTCCTTAGTGTCAGTTGTGACAGTTTTGAAGTCTGATACAGATCTCTGCTATAGGTCAGCCCGAGTGGACTAATGGTGGCACTTAGGATGTCAGAGGGTTCAAGCAGCAGGAACAGGGAGGGGAACGTGCCATGTACCACGTTAGACGTCCCATAGCCTCCTGCACAGCTCCTGCACAGTCTCAGCAGACTGTAGAGCTAATGCTTCTGCCTGCTGGCAGATCATCTGCAAAAAAACTTTAATGGTATTTACTCTTTCCAGAAATGGCTCTAGAGGAAATTTGGTATCTTTCTTTCCTAGCCTGCTAAACTAAGATCATAATTTCAAAATTTAAAGCTTTGTATTGACTGGGAGAGGTTTAATTGGGATGGGACATGTGCTATTGAAATCTTAAGCCTGTATATTTTATTACCTAGCCTCTGTATCTATGATTGCATTATCTATTGTGGGTCAATCTTCTTTTTAAAGAAAAGGAAATATGAAAAACGTAATATTTACAAAATATCATGGTAGTGACAGTTCACAAAAAATAACAGAAAATAGGACTAGAGCAGAATGTCACTGACTCCATCTGCTTGCCTTCAGAACAGCCCTGGTGCCACTTAAACCTATTATTTCTTGTCTTACCCACACTGGACCTGGAGAACTGATGACTGTCATTGTAGCTGTTCTTTAAACCAGTTCCTTATTCTCTGCTTCAGAGCAAACAGCTCTAGGTCCTTCCATTTTTCTGTTGCAATTGTACTTTTGAGATATTTTGATGTTCTCTGGTCTTTATCAACTTTCTCAGTATCTGTTTTGAGGTGTGATACCTAACATGAACATAGTACTTAAACTTTTATCAGTGCCAAACCAAAGAAGGACGATTTCTTGTTTCTTACAGGTTGCAAATCTAGTTATAAGTCTCCCAGTAAAATTTACTTTTTTGTTTGGCAACACTGTGATGCTGATAGATGATGTTGTGTTCCATTGATAACAGCACATTCTTTTCTACAGTTCTGCAGACTAATCATGGTATCAGCCAATTCTCTCAGTACCATAGAGCAGAATCCATTAAGCTCGTCTAGTATGAAAACATTTAAGTTACCAAAGTACTTACTGACTAGTCACATCCTCAGCACAGACAATGTGTTCACTATGCCGTCATTGACACTAAGTAAACATTAGTAGAATACAGTAAAGGTTAACGGATAAAAAAGACCCCTTAATGCTTTTACCTTTCTTGGTTTTGAACCATTGACTAACAGATTTTTTCCTCTTGATTATTACAGAAGTGGCAAACAAAATGGTTTGAACTTGTGTGTTCCTTGGTAACTGTATTTTGGTTTCTGTCCTTATTTGCTGGTGTTTTTCTTTTATTTTAATTCTTATTTGATCTTGTATCTTGTTCTGTAATTCTCAGTTGTGAGGTCTAAGTATCATAACAGAGACATTACCCATACATTGCACAGAAGATGTTTTACTGGTAGTGTAGCAGTGATACTGGTTCATTTTCATTTAATTTGTGGATATATATGTTATACCACTATATAGGAATAGAGGCACATCTTTAACTAAGTCTGTGTTTAATTTCAAGCCTTAAAATTGATTGTTGATCTGCCAGTTGAGTCTATTTTGCATTCAATGTATCAGATTTCAAATGGTATAAAACATGATGCAGATTTTATGTCAATTTAATGGAGAGGTAACTGTTTCCATGCATGTTAAAAATCTATGCTGTAACTACTGCATTACTTACTGTAATGATAACTTCAAGAAACAAAAAAATAATTGTTGAAACCATCAGTAATATTTCTTATTTTGTGGAACTGATGCTTCAGCACATATGAAAAATATTTTATTGTGGTTTTATATTAAAAGCACTTAAAGTGGTGTGTTCATTTTTAAGCTAAAAATCAAATGCATATGTATTATATACAGTTTTATTTTTATTTAGTATAAGAAAAATAAATGCTATTTATTTTTTAAAAAACCTGGTCCATATTAAATATCATGTGCCAACCATTATACATGTAAGATAAGGGAATTATGCATTATTATGTTATGTATAAACGTAGTTTCACTGTAGGAGATGTAGTCCTTAAAAGAAGAGAAATCACTTTTAAGATTAGTGATATACTTCTGCATTTATGTAAAATAATAAACCCACAAGTTTTCTCTTAAAACACCTGTTGCAAAATTTTAATTATACAGAGCAAAGTAAATGTCAAAGCCCAAGGTATGTGAAAAGACCACAAATTTCATGAAAGGACAGCAGTTAGTTTTTTTGAGCTGCAGAATATTCTGTGTAGTCTTGTAATATCTTACAGATTTTTTCAAAAATAATAGAGAGTTTTGTATGTGTGGATAAACTTATTTCTCTAGGAAAACATTTGAGAAATTGTTACACTGTTTTATACCCTAGGACATATTTTCAAAGTAGATGAAAATACATTATTAAAGCAAGACACATTTCATTCTTCTGAAGTCAAGATGATAACAATGATTAAAAAAAGATAACTTATAAAACTTGTGGGCATTTTCCTTTAGCACGCTATATGTTTCAGATGTTTAAAAATTGCCTTTATATATATTTTTGGTGGGGAAATTCTGTAGATATCTGTGGTTATGAGAAATGTAAGTAAAAATTATGAAGCACTATTGGCATACCCTTTATTGATTAGCAGATGTGTTTTGCCTGATATAAGTTACTGGTCTGAAACTTTATGAAGTAGTTCTTACATTCTTTTTTGATGTATTTTCTCACTTGTGATTACTCCATTTATCTGAACTGTCAAAAGAGCATGTTAAATTTAAATACTTTTTAACTGTTTACATTTAAGAAATATGCTTCAAAAGTTCTGTTTTTGCTAGATCTATTTGTTTCAAATTAGCAAACATTACTCATTTTTTCAGTATTCTGTATTTCATTATGATGTGCACAACTAGAAAGTGTTGGCTAAAAGTCCTTTATGGATTCAAAACTGTCATTGAGAAGAGATGGGCTTGGGCAGCACAGTTCAGATTGGATGGGATCCAAAGCTTCCCTGGAATTCAGAGGCGTGTGGAAGGTGGATGTTGTAGTTTGATTTACTAGATACTCCAAGTTGTAACTTCCACATTAGTACCAGTTGGCACTGTTCATGTGCTCCAGCTTCTGTTGCAGCTACATCATAGCTCAGGCCTCCTTATTTACATGGAGCTTGGTTCATCTCTGGTTTTATTACCAGTAAACCTATATTATGGGTTCAAAAGAATCCATTGTCATATGGTTTAACTCTCTGTGTTGTGTTCTTTGATCTGTTCCTTACTTTTAGTCTAGTTGCAGTGACTGAAATAGAGCTTATTATTTAGAAAAACATCCAATCTTGACTGAAAAATTTCCACAGATGGAAAACTTACCATCACTCTTAAATAATTTTTTCCAAAGTGTAATTAACCACACAGTGGAAAACTTGCACTGTATTTCTTGTCAAAGTTTTAATAGCCTTACCTTCAAATCATCAAATCTCTGTGCTAGACTGTAGAGCTCTCTGTGATCATGCTCCTATTCATCATAGATTTATTTAGTCACAATAAGTGATTAATACCTTATTCACTTTTCAATAAACTAGTGCTCCTCATGTCTCTCTTAATGCAACTACTTTCCAGGCTTACAGTAATTTCTGTTTTTCTGCTCTGAATCATCTCCATCTTTTTCTTTTCCTTCTAGAACTGTAAAAAGGAAAATGAGACTCAGAATTTCAGTAGTAATTGCGTAAGTGCTTAAAAAGAGATAATACATAAGTTCCTATCCACTTCTTCCAATTCATCCTTTCAGTATTACACCATAATCTCAAATTTATAACCAATATCCCAAATCTTTTTACATGCTCTGTTTCCAGGATGGAACTCTTCAAGTTATATGCTATTTTCGTAATTTGCACGTGTATGACCTTCAGTTTAGGCATAAAGATAGCCTGGTTTAGGCATATTAAAAGACACTGTATCCCAATAACCTGGCTGCAACAGTAGGGGAGACACGATGATCAGGATAGATGTTTTCTGTGGTATTTTGATGTCCTGACTTCTGATTTTCACAAATGTGGGAAACTTGACTGTATAACCTATAGTAGTGGGAAACACTCTTCTTACCATATTTTATAAAAGCAGAAGAAACCCAGGACCATGAAAGATTGCCCAGGGTGAATTAAGAACAGTGCAAACACAGCTTTCTAATACTCTCCAAGCTACCACTTGTTTTTAACTTGGGAAGTTGAAAATTGAATTACATATTTATGTTTTTACTGGCCTTCAATGAAAACATTTGACTTTCACAGAATCATTTCACAACTAGTTCCACTAGTCTGTTACCTCATTTGAAGAACCAACTGCCTGAATCCTATCATACCTTGTTGTTAGAAAAGATTGTATCTGTATTAAAAGAAACATAGGACAGTCAACCTCTCTCTGTCCTACTCAATGCCGTCCCTAGCACTGTTGACTCCTGTCATATCCCTTCAAGCATCCCTCTTCTAGACTAAAAACTTTTTAGTCCTTTCTGCTCTTTTCTGAAAGTTTTCCTGTGATATAGCAACCTTCCTGAAAGGGAAACTGCAGAATTGCATGAAGTTTTAAAGTTGTATGTGAACCTTGGATTTATACTGTGGTATAGTGACCTTCTCTGTTCACTATTTTTTGCCAAATAAGTCCTAATATTCTATTTATTAGTTTCCCATCTCCCCCAGCCTTAAGATATAATTTCTAATTTTTAATGGTCAGCTGAAAAACTATAATTTCATGTGTGGAATTAGGATTATTTTTTTCTGATGTGCATCATTTCTCCTCTTCTCCTTTGTTGTTTATTGCCTTCTTAGTCTTAGCAAGTTTTTTAGCAGTTTGTCACGTCAGGCCCTGAATCATAACATTGTCAACAAACTTTGTCACATAAGTAGTCCTACCTTTTCTTGGAATGTTTAGGAGTATATTGAATTGCATAACTTCAATACAGATCCATGGAACTCCACTAAATCACATCCCTTTACTGAACTGACTTTTTGCTCCTATCCTCAGTTTCCTATCCTTTTTTAATTCTTTCCAATCCACACAATGGTATTTTCTATTATAATACAGTGACTTAGTTTCTTTGAAAGTTATCAAGGAGGGACTTTGTCAAAATCCTTATGGAGTTCACCTAGACATATCAACTGGATCCCCATCGCCACAGGCTTGGTCACTTTTGTAAGGCAGGACTCCCCGTAGCAGATTCTGTGTAGCAATAAGTATATTGTATTGTTGAAAGAATATTATATTCACTGTCTGTATTCTGTTCTTTGTTACATTCTACCAACTTGTCCAGCACATATTTTTGGCTAAAAGGCCTTAGAAAACCCTTGAACTATTTTCAGAGTTGACATCACAGTTGTTATTTCATAGGGCATTGGTAACAGGGCAGTTTGAAATAAGGGGATATATGCCACCTCTACTGAATCAACTATTATACCCTATTTCCTTTATAACTAATCTGAATATTATCTAATAGTGGCAACTTTTTATTGGTCATAAATGTCAGGGGGTTTTGACAAACATTTTCTATAGGGTCTTCAGTCTCAGAAAAAAAATCATCTGAAATGACCAAAATGGAAGATTCCTGTTGAAATCTCTGGAATACCAATGCAAAAATGCAGACAACTTCTCTGAAATATGTGTATCTTCACTGTATGTTCTTTTGCTATCTGCAAGCACTTATACAAAGCTCACAGTGCTTGACTGCCTCATTTACTGGTCCACTCACAGTAAGCCCTATTTGTCACCTGAACTATTCACTCACTTGAATATTTATGCCATTTACGGACTTTATCAGTAATTCCATTTCTTACTATATCTGTGTTACTTCACACCACAGAATCAAAACAGTCTAATAAGTTTTTTCTTTAGTAGTAGTTTTACTAGTACAAGTGAAAGGGACTAAGTTTTGTATTAAAAACACTTCACAGGTTGGCTAATTATTTGCTTTATTTTAGGTGGGTGATCCAACAGCTACTGTAATTGCACTGTGTTCAATGAGAGATTTCAATATGGCACAAGAAACATGTCAGCTGGCTGTCAGAGACACTGGATGTCTTGAAGTGTTAGTTAATTTACTTGATACAGAAGAAACTAAATGTCAGGTAAGTAGCCTTGTCAAATAGAGCTATGAATATGCCCTTTCTATTAGAATACTTTTTCAATTTTCAAAGTTACAGAGTGTAAAGAAAATTGATTTCTTTCTTTCCTCATTCCTGTATTTTTTTTCAGATTTTTAGAAAGAAATTGATTTATTTGAGTTTCAGTTTCCTTCTGTTCTCCTGTTTAAATATAAAAGATAAAATGTTTTAGATAAACCAGCATTTTAAATTGTGTTAATGTTTTTGGTAATTAAATAATATTTAACATCTGTTGTTTCCCCTTGTTTAGACTGGTTCATTAAAAATCCTGAAGGAAATTAGTCAAAATATACTGATCAGACATGCAATTGCAGATCTTGGGGGTTTAGAGATCATGGTGAAAATATTGGAGTCTCCAGATAAAGATCTAAAATGTTTGGCAGCTGAAACAATTGCTAATGTTGCTAGATTTAAAAGAGCACGAAAAACAGTGAGACAATACGGAGGAATTAAAAGATTGGTAAGCAGATATTAAAATTTGTACCCTTGTCATATGTGTATTTTTGTTAACATATGCGTTGTATACGTTATTAATGTGGTAGTGTTTAATTAAAAAGCAGTATAATATCAAACTTCCCTTTAGATATTAAATAATTGGTGGTTTTTTAGGTTGGACTGTTGGAGAGTGTTTCAGCAGGAAAACCATACCAAGCCAAAGATACTGAAACAGCACGCTGTGGGGCTTTGGCACTCTGGAGCTGCAGCAAAAGCACCAAAACCAAGAAAGCAATCCGTAAAGCTGGTGGCATCCCATTATTAGCTAGATGGCTCAAATGCTCAGATGCAAACATCTTAATCCCGGTAGTGGGGACACTACAAGAATGTGCCTCAGAGGTAAGTAGACACATAAAGTTAAGTTATTTCATAGCATTAAAACAATTGGTTACTAAAGGAAGTAATACTTTTTAATGTCACTTGAATCAGGGCAGTTATCCTATCAGAAAGTAGATGCTTTGTGTGATCAAAGTGTTTTTGAGAAGGTAACAGCTTGTAATGAAGGGCACATTTTTTATTTATATGAGGAGGAGTAGTATGTGAAAGAAAATAAATAGAAATGAAAGGCATAATCAGTTTCATTGTTTTTATCATGCTTTACAAGTTTGGCAACCTAAGATGCTATATTCTGGTTAATTAAGACATTTAAATTCTATTAAGCTAACCTGTAGGTGTGGCTAAGAAGATCCAGTGCAGTCAAGGCAGAGTGGTTTACCCTGGTGAATCAATGTGATGTCTGATCAATGGCAAATAAAGGAAAGGAGTATATGTGATTTTCCTACAGACTCCCATGGCAGATTTCACAGCTTTGAATATATTCAGTTTTTAAATTTAAATACAATTATTTTTTCACTGTGGCCATATATGTGATTTCATGACTGAGCCAGTATTGTTTAATATCTTTATCAATGACGGAAACAAGGGGATCAAGGGCATGGGTCAGTTTGCAGACAACACCAAGTAGGGTGGAAGTGTTCATGTGCTGGAGGGTAGGAAGGCTCTGCAGAGGGATCTGTACAGGCTGGATTGATGGGCTGAGGCCAGTGGTACAAGGTTTAAGAAGGCAGAGTGCTGCCATTGGAGCACAACAACACCAAGCAGTGCTACAGGCTGGGGGAAGAGTGGCTGGAAAGTGGCCCAGTGGAAAAGGGCCTCAGAGTGCTGGTCAGCACTGACTGAACATGAGGCAGAGTGTGCCCAGGTGGCCAAGAGGGCCAATGGCATCCTGGCCTGCATCAGCAATAGTGTGTCCAGCAGAACCAGGGCAGGGATTGTCCCTCTGTATTTGGCACTGGTGAGGCTTCTTGAATTACACAAATTTAGGCATGTTGCATGAGATACAAACCTGGCAGGTTTTAGGCTCAGTAAGTCTATACTGAGAAGGTGATGTTTTTGAGGGTTTTCTTATCTGGTATAACTTGAACACTAAATGCATCTCTTACAGAGATGTTTCCCTACTCTTAAACAATCATCCCCTGTTAGAATGCCTGTTGGTTAAAATTTGGAAGAAAATATCGCCAAAGGAATTTAACTCCAAGAACGTATTTTCCTAACCTTGTTGTAGGAAAAGATCTGGTTTTTTTAGCTGCTGGTTCTTTATGAAGTGGGTGGGTACTTCTTGATCACATTCTGAACCATCCTTTACTTCCTTGGCTCTGAGCAGGAAGTTTGGACACCTTGTAGAATATTCTGCATTCTGTTTAGGCCAAATGGCTACAAAATAGGCATTACAGCACCTGGTTTTATAGGTGATTTGAAGACAATTGCAGAGAACTTCTGTATTTACTTACCTTTGAGATTATCGATAGTGTTTTCAAGGCAACAATGACTTGCCACAAGACTTCTCATTATCAAACCCTAGAATGGTAGCACTGTGTTGTTATTGTGACCCATTAACTATTAAAATACTGGATTTAAACAATGCAGTTTATCTTTTTAGCCAAGTTACAGACTTGCAATAAGGACAGAGGGAATGATTGAGGACCTGGTGAAAAATCTGAGTAGTCAACATGAGGAACTTCAGATGCTTTGTGCAAGTGCTATATTTAAGGTAATTGTAGATCAGAGCCAGGATTAGACCTTTGTTTTCATGTGATTGTCAGTTTTAATATTTATTAATTTCACTATTTCTCCAATGTGTAAGAAATTACTTTATAAAAATATTGTAAATATTTTAGCTGCATATTTAATATTTTAATTTAGTTCCTACTTGCTCTTGTGTGGAAGCCATAAATTGCATAGGTAGCCAGTGGAGAGAAGCCTCTTTGGATTTTTGGTGTTTGTTTGCCCACAATGTGCACAATGTGACAGTATAAGCACTGCTACATATACAGTACCAGTTTACTGTCAAACTCTCTTAGTGATTTGTTAGCATACTCAGATACTTTGATACAATACTTATGGGGTTTTTTTCTATATTAGCTTTAACTAGTTACAAGCTAGCTTTTGAAGACATCATTTTACACATTTTTACATAATGTATATATTTGTTTTGTATAGTGCGCAGAAGATAAAGAAATACGTGACCTGGTTAGACAGCATGAAGGTCTACAGCCATTATCTGTTCTACTTGAAAACAGTGAGAACAAACGACTTCTGGCAGCTGTGACAGGAGCAATCTGGAAATGTGCAATCAGTATAGAAAATGTGTCAAAGTAACAATTTAATTTTACAAGCATTTATTACATGATTGTGTTTTGACTTTATGGGCCTCTGTTGTTTTCAAAATTGTTGCTTCATCATTCTTCAAAAACATTCTTTATAATCACTTGGACTTTCAATGTAGGTTTTATAGTACTTCAGATATTACCACCTGACCTCATCACAGTGGTAATATCACTGTGACACCACAGTGTCACGGTGGTGACAGGGCACAGTGGTGACAATGTTAAGTTCCTAGAATCTTAAGAGTCAATGGAGACAAGTGGTGCCTTTAAAGAATAGTTAAGACATAGGACATTGAGTCAGGAGGTGTACTACCAAGTACTAAATATTTGACATGTGGCCAGATCTGATATCCCCTCTCCTCTGTGTAGCTTACAAACTGGAATCACTGCTGCGTGGTAGAGAGAGTACTTAGTACCCTTTAACATCTTACATCAAGAGAGGCAGAAAGTAAATTACTTCATTCTAGGGTAGGTATCTAATACATACTAGAAATATACTGGAGTTTATACTGGATAATTAGCCAAGGTGCTGGTCTTCCTGTCTACAGAAGGGCTCAGAAAAGTAGGTTAGTCTGGAGACCCAGCTTCTAAATGAGTGGAATTAACTGATGAGAGTTTTATCATAGGTACTTATACCCTCTCTTACCAGGGTCCTGAGTAATTATCTGAGAATGTGACAGCAGGAGTTACCATTCTCCACCTTTCATGGAACAACTTAATGACTGAGAATACTCAACTCCCAAATCTAAAATTAATTTATCCTATTCATGCACCCTACCTCAAAAATAATTTAAAAAAAAAAGAACCACCAAACAAAACAAAACAGAAACAAAAACAAACAAAAAAACTCACTAAAACAAAACAAACCAAACAAAAAAACCCACCAGAAAACCAAACCAAACGAAAAAGTTCCTGGCTCCACTGCATAGGTGCTAGGTTTCCTTCAGAAGTTATGCTACTCTGTACAAAAGAATGTGAGATTCATAAGTTTTAAAGAGTATCAGTAAGGGGTCACCTCTTCCTGCAGGCCTCATTTTAGTGTACTTTGCTGGAGAAGCACATATGATAGATAAAGGCCGGATAAAAATTAGGAAGATTTCCCCTATGGGTTCACATTCTGGCTCTTTTACTGTCCTAAATGAGTTCCCAAACCGATGATCTTTACATCCTCCACTGCTGTCCTACTGCTCTTTACATTCTTGATTGCATGGTAACCTAACTTTTCAGAAGGGTGTTTTCTTCTTTTCTGTGGCCTTTGGGTATCTTCACTGAGGTATCCTGATTCTGGATCAATCAGTGGTCAGACAGACTAAATGGCTCTCTCTGTACTAGTAAACTAAAGAGGGCCAAATCTTTCAGGGTTCGGGCTCTGTGTTAGGATTATCGGTACTATTTAACTGTCAGCTCAGTCCCTTACACAGTTTGGCCTGTGCCAGCAAGCACTCTCCCAGACAATGCCCAGACACTCCTTGGGAACACTGCAAGCAACAGATTGTTTCCATTAGGCAGAATGGGTGAGGCCACCCTGAGTTGTGAGGAGAAGAGATTTTGGCCATATGGATGCTGTGTTGTGCTTCTCATCCTCAGGGCTAGAGAAAGAGCCCTTGCCTGTTTTATTTATTAGTATAGCTGTAGCCAGTAATTCTGTCCAAATGCACTCAGATTTTTGTTGGGCTACTCACATATCTTTGGCAAGTACTTGGTGCTTCACAAAGGTTACTAGCCAGGCATAGCTCCAGCTGAATTCATGTATTACGTAGTGCTGAGTCTGAAGCATTAAAACAACATCCAAATTCAAGATGGGAGGGCACTAAAGAAAGGGGAGTGAGGACAAAATGAAAACACCTAAGTAGATCTGGAGGGATGAGCTTGAGTCTGGCATGGAGCTGGAATTAACAAACCCTGCTGGTTCCTTTGGGGACACTTAATTACCTTGAAAGTGCTTCATAGTCTTTATATGCCTGGAGTCCAGTGGTGAGATGATGTGCTGACTCAGCAGTGAGCTGATACAGGTGCCTGGGCTGATCTCACTCAGGTTCCAGTTCGCGTGCAAGGAGCCCTTCTGCTTCTGGACACAAGATGGCCCGAGCCAGCAGCTCTGTCAGAGCGTGGCCTGCCTGCTGCACAGCCAGCTCATGTCCTTCCATCTGTGAAGTAGCTGATACGCAAGACAGAAAAAGTAGCCAGAAAAAATCAGTTTGGTTTTGAGTTTTAGTTTGTTGTTTTTTTGTGGGATTTTTTTTTTTTGTTTGGTTGGGTTTTTTTTAATGATTTCCTTACGTTAATGCTCTTTTTTTAATCCTGTTTATGTTTACTCTTGAAAAAAATAATTATAGGAATACTTCCAAGTTATGGTGAACAAAGAGGAAGATTCCTCTCTAAGCAAAGGTTTGGATAATCAAAAAGGAAAGTTTTGCATTTCTCAGTTACTTTAATTGTTATGCTGATAATCCATCTTGGAAAGATTAATTTTTATTGAAACAGTTCTAGTTCTGCCATAAAAATCTCAGAAATACTAATTTATTTTTTTTTTTGTATGAAAGAAAAACCACATGTGCAACAGATTCTTGGAAAATACAGAGGTTTTGTAGCTTGAGTAGACACTTCCAGAAGGTAGTGGCTGGGGGAGAAGCACAAATGAGAACGCAGTACCCTCAGATAAATTGTGTCTGATAATTAGATTAGATATAGGTTAGATCTAGCATGATATACCAAGCAGTGTCAAAAAACTTATAAAAGTAAGATAACAGTGTTTAAGTTGAATAATCCTCTAAGTTTTGAACAAAACAAATTTAGAAGATGATTGCTGCACTGAGGAAAAAGTCCTGTTCTGAAAGATGAACTTCTGAGGTTTAGCACACCTCATTTTGTGGGATAGGACCTCCAGGATTTTTGACTTTCAGTATCAAAAGTTCTATGAAGAATGAGGAAAGTATTAATATAGTGGTCAAGTCAAATTTCTGTTGACTTATTTCTCAATTTCAAATTGGAATCTAACATAATACAATAGAAGTGTCCTAGAACTGTGGGTCTGACCTTAGGAAAATGCAATGTTTGAGGCCTGAACTAAGTATAGAACTGCTCAAGGCAAAGTCCCTAAAGGCTCATATTTAGTGAAAATTAGGAGTGATCCTTTGGTTCAGAAAGGTGGAGGAGGGTGTGTTAGACTACTGCTCTAGCTATTGTTAGCATAGCAGGAAAAAGTCCTGAAGTTAGGATAGCACAGTAATTGCCAGTCATCTGGTTTGTTTTCAGCTATTTGTCGATGTTACAACCACATGTCAAGTTTTAGAAAACCCTCAAACTACTCAAGAGATTCCTATATAACTGAATTAGACAAATGTCTTTAGAAAGGTAGGCTCTATGTCACATTTAGAATAAGTGATTGAAATGGTTTACCTATATAAGGAATTCTTCAACAAGATGATTTACATACAGAAATTGAACATTGTACTTCAATAAGAATGATACTTCAATTGTAAAATTAAATTTGTAACGGTAACACACTGAAAACAACAACTTTGGGTTTGTTGCTGTCTTTTAGATTTCGGGAATATCAAACCATAGAAACTTTGGTAGGACTGCTTACTGATCAGCCTGAAGAAGTCCTTATAAATGTCATTGGAGCACTGGGAGAATGTTGTCAAGAGCAAATAAATCGAAGTACTATCCGCAAATGTGGTGGAATACCACCTATAGTGAAGTTACTAACTGCAACTGATCAGGCACTGCTTGTGAATGTCAACAGAGCAGTAGGAGCTTGTGCAGTGGAACCTGAAAATATGATGTAAGTTATTAATATACATAGCATTTTAAATATAAGAAGGATTCTAGTAATTCTGTTGCGAATGTTGTCAATTCTAATCTGACTTAAAATGATATATTACTTTTTGTGTTTACAGGATTGTGCATAAATGTGCTATATATATATATAAAAAAAGACATACATAGAATGTAAAGCTTTTTCATTTTGAGGAAAAACAAATTAACCTTTATTATTAAATTGATTTTTATTAAACGTAAAATTCAAAATTATAAAGCACCATTTTGAAGTGCTGCATGATAGGTACATGGTTTACCTTGTCCTTTTACATCTGTTCTCAAATCATAAATAGTAATCATAAGGGCTAAATTAGAGAAAGTTATTCTGAAAGAAAATGTGTCCATTTACTGTCATGAAAATAAACTTATATTTTTTGAAGTGGTGTATTACTTGTATTTTATATTTTTGTTCCTCTCCATTGTTCCTTTTGTGAACTCAGACAGTTTTGGACCCTTTTCTACCCTCTTATTCTTTAGCAAAACCAAAGAAAAAGACTGTCTTTTTATTGAGAGAGTTGTTCTACTCTTTGATTTTGTGATGTAGGTTTGTATAACTTACAAATATCTTTGAATTTTATCATGAAGTCTTCCAGTTAAATGTTGAGGTCGGCATTTACTGCAGTTACTGTTCCCTTACAGAGATATTTACTTCAAGATTCTCTGCATATTTCCCTCCTTATACATAAGGGAGGTCAGAAAGAGAGTTTTATTAAACTCCTCCTGTTCTGATTTGCATAATTCACTTGATATTCATATAGCGGTGCAGGGAATTCTTTTTCTGAATAGAGCTTTTGTTTTCATGCTTTGGCTGTCACCCAGTGGCAAAAGGCTGGATGGTACACAACTGGGTTATATGATGGTACACATGGGTTGTATGAGCAGTTAGCCGTGTAGCATAAAAGCATAAATAAATGAAATCACTTTCATGACATCTCACTAAAAATCAGCCTTTAGTGTAATGTGTTAACCTAACAGAATTAGCATTGCAAATGCCATTAAACATAAATTGATATGTATAAAACCTCAGATATATTCCATACTCAGAACTGTTACTTGTAGTATCCAGTATGGATACTGGAATGTGTTCAATATAAGCATAAAAATAATACAAGTTGCTGCTAAAATTGTGACAGAACGAAGTCCATCTTGTTTTTAAAAAGGAGATAGTACAGGTTGTTTGGGAAAACAATTTATGGAGTTTGTGAAGAGTGAACAAAGGAATCACATGTTGAATTTGGTTCATATAAAAATTTTCCTGTTGAAATTCTCAACTCTAAAAGAGTTTTTAAAGTATTTTAAAACATGAACAAGTAAGCAAGATCTTAGATAGGAGTAGAATATACATCTCACTACTACAGAAAAACTGCTACACAAAGTTTATTGCTATTAGCAAGACTGTGACATGTCCCTGATGTATTCCTCTAGCTAGGCTTGTAGTACTGGAAGAGATAAAGCTGCTGTCTTCTCCCAAAACTGGATTCATCCAAGTAGGGATTAGTTTGATACCAACCCAGCAAAGTTTTTAAAAACAATGCTTAGTTAAAATATTGACAACAGTGTAATTGTTATTATGTTTAAATGATATGAGTGCTCTGTCTCACAGGGTTAAGAGCACTTAAAAGCAACCTCCCCATGCACCCCTCACCCAACCTCTCTCTCTCAAAAAAGAAAAAAAAAAAGTAAATGGGTTGCTCTCCCTTTGCCTCTTCTCAGATCAGTACAGCAGAACCTGATACTGTGTCTCCTCATTCAAAGTGCTCTTCTTTTGGGGAAGAAAAAGTCACCAAAGACTTGAAGGATATACACACACAGTCTGTAGTAGGACTTTTCTCCATTTGCAGAATTTGTGCCCAAAACAATAACAAGCCTTGTTAGAAACTATTGTGGAGTTCAGTCTCTTTCTGTAGATATTTTCTGAAGTTCTTAACCAAAAAGACACATCCTAACAAGGATGTGGAGGCATGCCAAGATTATCTTCTAAAAAGAAGCAAAGCAAAGACACTTGTGGCCTGTAAGCATATACAGATGATGAGAACTTCCCACTGCAGGTTGATACTTGGCTGTCTATTGTCTTTCTTACTTATTTAGATGGAACCCTGTTACATTCCTTATTTCATAATCACTTATTTCTCAGAATGGCATGACAGGTTGTAGGTTATCAGTTCTTCCCTACTGTTAGCCTTTGTCTTGACAATTTGGCTGTCAGATCTCAAAGATTGTTTTCTTTATCATCTGGTACAGACAGGCTCTAGGGTTGCTTTTTTAGTTTGGCATTACAGAAGCTTTGAAAACTATGAGTTTTCTGGGTTCTTCTGTGTTCTACTAGTACATATGATTTTCATATGTACTAGAAACCCAGAAAAAAAAAAAAGCAGAAACATTTAAAGATAAGTTCTCATAATTGAGAATTTTCAGATATATTCTCACATTTCAGTACCTGCATGTCTGTTTAACAAAATGTGGCTTAGAGACTAACTATTCCATTGAGCAATCTTCTATTATGAATGTAGTTATTCCTGGAACAGTAGGTATGTGGAAACCATACAGACCAATAGTAGAGCTTCTGTAATTTCTGTGAGTGATTCAGGGATATGGGATGAGGAGGATAGGATTGTTATAAGAAAGAAAATATTAGTATGGATTATAAAAACCTGAGAGTGTTCTATGAGGCAGTGCAGTGAAATTCTGAGGGAAATGCTGTACAATTCTCTTATGTTCCATGGAGGAAGCCTGCACTCACAAAGGGAAACTAGTAGATAGGCACAGATGAATCTACATTTCCTACATTTATTTTGTGTATTTTATTTTTGCCATGTTTTATAGTTGACACTCTAAGTCCAACAACTATTGAATGGAAAGTTGTCATTGCAGTTTCCAACGCCATGCTTGCCTAGTACTCCTTTCCAGGCTTCAGAGTTCTTTCCTACTCTGGCGTTGAAGTCACCAAGGATTATGATTTTATCATCTGCAGGAACCTTTTGGGAGAGGCAGAGCAGGTCACTGTAGGTTTGGTTAGAATATCCTTCTCTTAGATGGATGGCCTTACAGGGCTAAGCGAGCACCATCTGCCCAGGTTTGGAGTTAGAGTTGTCCTTCTCCTAGGATGGTTGCCGGACGGCTGACGAGCCCATCCTGTCCAAGGACACACTTTGTCTGACCCTTCAGTTGAGACCTGACTAGCACGGGAGACCCTACTGGAGGCACATACCACCAGCAGCACAACTCACAACCTCATAAGGGCATGCAAGCTTCTCCCCCACAACAAGGGGGTGTCCGTGGAAAAGGATGCTGCAGTACATTTTTAGTGTATATTTATCTTTTTGACGAACTTTTAACAACTTTTCCTTTTCTCTTACTAAAAACAAAGGACTAGTGCTTATTCTTTAACTGCCACTAGTTTTTTCTTTCGCCCTTTCCATTTGAAAACCCATAGATTTCATCACTAGTGTTCAAAACTGAGGGTTTAGAATCTTATACACTGAAATGTACAATTATTTTAGCCGAACAGATGGAGTTTGAGTCATTGGTATATAATACTATTTATCAAAGTAGTCCACAGCAACTAGTGAAGTTTTAAGAAAAATGCTAAATTGTGGTTTCAAAAAGGGCAAGATTACATTCTGCCAGAATTAAACCCTGTAATCTTACCAGTGAGCACAATACAGAGTCAGTATAACTTTGTTTATTTACATTTGTATTTGTGGTCTAAATTGGCAGGCAATTAAACTAAAGTTCTCAAAGTTCTGGCACATGACATTGAAACAGAGAAAGATGATAGATATGACAAACAGATGTCTTGCCGGCATGTACATATGTGTATTTAAGCAATTCATGCTGACCTTTCTACTGGAAATGTTCAATATTAAATTTTAATTTGAAAGTGAAGTACTATTTCAGATTAACAGCTGTGCTAGTTTCAGATATATTAAAAAAGGAAAGTAACTAGAATTGTGACCCATGTCTTGCTCATGATGCTCAATATTGTCATGATGTCAGGATTCTTAAATAATTTGAAAAACCTTTACTAAGCAATTTTTGCCTGTGAACAGACAACAGAAATCATTAAAAAAGGTATCTTGTTATCTGCACTATCAAATAGCAAATAGCAATGCACTGTAACCTAAACATTCCAGTTATCTCTGAATAGGTTTAATTGCATTGAAATTATTTGACCTATTCTGTATACACACCATATATCAACTGTTCTGTGTGGAAAGCAGGAGGATGTTTTGGTCACACACCTTGCAGTTGCCTTTTGGTAGGAGTGATGCCAGCTGCATATCCCTTCACCTCTGCTCTAATCATGTCTGTCCAGCACAGGAGTGCCTCTGCTCCAGCCAGGTATAACTGCCAATGCAACTACTTTGGTCATTTTGAGGAGCAGAATAATCTACACCTGTTCTAAATTATATCAGTGTTCAAATAAGATCAGTCTATGACAAGGTACAGAGCTTTGAATTAGAAGAGGTGGTCCAGTTCTATTGTGAGGTGCCTTGGCTATGTTAAGGAATAGAGGCACAAGCGTTCAGTGTCTGGGCTCTTGGGTTTGAACTTCACATATTTATATATTGTTATGTACTTATAGTGAAGCACCAAACAGCAATTGTCTACAATAAAGCTGACATTTCTGCTATGGATGAGTTTCATGCCTGTTAAGGTTTTGACTATTAATAATAGTGTCCTGTATCTTAGATACATTACATACATGCAGATCAGCTATTCTATAAAGCACTAAAATATTTGAATATTATGGTATTAATATAAAGATTTTTGTATCAAATGAATACCATGGATTTTTTAAGTTTTATGTTTCTCTTCAGCTTTCAAAGCAAATATTTTGCATTTTTATTAAAAAAACCTGTATTTTAACAGTCCCATGAGTGATCGCTTACTCCAGATTGAACTGTAGTTTAATTTTATCATCAAAATGTTGACCAATTATTACGAAATACATAATTTAAATGAATGAAACCACAGAGTGACTAATGTGCTAGCTTTGGATAAATACAGAACTGAATGCCAACCAGAGTAAATTTTATTACACATTTGCTTGAATTTATTGTGGTAAGGAGCTTTATTACAGCATCTTGCTAATTATATTATAATAAGTTTTTGGAAGAAAATTAGATACAAAAACTATATAGAAATGCAAATCAGAATATTGTTTAACATTAAGCCATCAGAACTGAAGTTTTCAAGATGACAGGTCTATTTTCCTCTCACTTTATTTGTAAAGAAACCAGATTGTGTACTTTGTCAACTTTAAAAAGGAATTTTTCACATAGGAAGGAAACTAATGTCTAAGCACTTTTATAGAGGAAACATTTTTCAGGACCATTTATTTTAGTGTTCCCTTTGCTCTTAAGGCAGATATGCTCATTCAGCACCCATTTTCTTCATCTGCAGAATTGTGCAGTGAAACCATAGAAAGATGAAAAATTAAACACTTTAACAATGCTTTCTTAATTGAAAAATATATGCTCTCAGCAAACTGAGAATAAAAGGGTTTGCTCTTGCATGGTGATTACACAGTGATAATTCTTCCAGAATGAGAATTTAAGAGCATCATTTATGTATGTAGAGTTCTTTTTAGTTGAGATAATGTAGTGTAACTGAGAAGGCAGTACTCAGTAATGAACAATGCAATTTGGAGATTTCTTGTTTTGTCTGTACTGTTTTCTGGTTTGATTTCATACATGTTGAATGGTCAGAGAACCACATTTTCAGATATTCTGAGGTGGGTTCTGTTGCATCTAAGACAACTGGTCTTTCTGGTCTTCAAGTAAAATGCAAAACTCTTCTTCAGAAAATGAGCAATAGAGTGAGGCTAGTTTACCTTGAAACACTGAAGAGAAGACAAGAAAACTGTCAAGAAAATTAAGGTAAACTTTAAATTGAAAAGGAAACTTTAAAAAAGTGGAAAGGAAAGGTAAATCAGCCTAGATGTTGCTTTTTTAAGTATGGTGGAGAAATCTGAACTCAGTGCTTGGCTTCTGTCTCTTAATTTTTATATACTGGTTGGAGCTAGGTCATTTATATTTTGCCCCTCTTGGGATGAAGGACCTCATGTTGGTAAGTGATCAATATGCACTTGACCAGAGGACAGATTCATGGGTTCTTTTTTAATTAATTCCAATACAGGAAAAAAATTCCTTGTGTTTTCTGAAATGACAGGAGAGTAATGTTAAAATTGCTTAAAAGCCTTCAGGATTGGGAGGCAATTCAAAGCTTGTTTTGAAGCTTTTACTTGAATCATCCTTACTATGTGAACATATATGTGTAACTGTGTAGTTTGTGATTATGCTGTTTTGTTTTGTTGTGTTAAAACTTCTGAGATTGTCCTTTGAATGATCATGGTTTTCTTTCAGTTGAATTGTAGCTGAGTATGTAAAATAATAAAATTGTCAGCCTTTAAAAAATTTAGTGTCTTAGCTTAACCATAGTTTTGTGCAAGAGGCATTATTATGAAAACAGTTGTTTAACCAGTTTGCATAAAAAATATTATTAATAAAATCCTGTCTTATTTTAAACAGCCTGCATGTTCTTAATTAATTTTTCTGCTTCAAATGGTGATAGGATTACATACAATGTTCATTTTATAATTAGTTTTAAAATTTCCTGGCAAACCATATATGGTGAACACAAATGACATGTTTTATTTGCTGTTTTTAAGCTCAATCTGTATTCCAGTTTCCCTTGCATTTACAGTTAAAGATGTAAGCACATTGTATGCAACTGCATTTTTTGCTTCTGAGGTTAGACAAGGAAGGTGTACTTGCTTTTCTTCATCTTCAGCGCATCTGCTTTGAGCTTAACACAACTTTTCTTTTTAAAAAAATGTATATCAGTAAAGGCTATTAAGTTTTGCTTGACTGTCTTTTCCATTTAGGGTATTCACTGGAACCTAATGTGAAGTTACGATCCCCAAGCCTGATCAATATGTAAACATAATGCAGATGGTGTAGAGATGATTCTGTTTATAATTCATTTCTCAGCTCCTCATGGAGATACTTTGATTACAGTGTGTTTAAGTAATTATAACATAGTGCTCAGTGTTGGTCTTGTTAGTAAGGAGCACATGGGAAACAAGTTACACCTTATTCCTGCCCAACAAAGGATGCTCTGTGGTGTGACCATTTTAATTTCTAATGCTAGATTAGAAACATAGTGTTTTAAAATATGTAATAGAGCAAGGTAAATACATTAAGCATAGACTGAATAAAAAGTTAAGTACATAGTTTTGGGCATAAATATTTGTTTTGGAAAGTATTTGTTACTATATGAAAGAAGCCAGTATGCTCGAATTCAGATTTCACTTTGCATTCAGATCGTTAAAAAATCACATGCTTGTTTTCACATTTATGAGTTCTGGTTATAATGTAGTTTACTTTATCTTCGGTAAGAATTTTGAATGACAGTGCTAGAAAAAAGTAAACAACATTAATGAGATATCATTAGAAAACATTCTCTTTACATCATTTGTTCATACCCATCTGGTATTCTAAACACTGTTTATTCATTATGTTGATGGTGATTAGCTGATAATAAAATAGAAGCACTTGCATAAAGCAAAACAATATATTAAAATCATGCCTATGTTTGTTAAAGCAGTGTTCTAAACAAAATTGTGTAATTTGAGATTCAACATTACCCACTCCATAATTAATTATCTTTTTTTTTGTTCTGTTTCTGCAACAGGATAATTGACAGTCTAGATGGTGTTCGCTTGTTATGGTCATTGTTGAAAAATCCTAACCCAGATGTTCAAGCAAGTGCAGCTTGGGCTCTTTGCCCTTGCATTGAAAATGCTAAGGTAAGGTAGTATTTAAAGTAACAGTGTTGTTACATATATATATATATGCACATACAATTTTTATATTTGAATGATTTCCAGCAATATTTTGCTGTTTGCTAATTACACTCTCCTTATTTCATTCTGTTAACTTCTTAAAAAAGTGAATAGCCCTCCGTCTAGCACTCATTATATAATATGTTTTGCTTTTACAGTATTTACTGTATTTGGAAAATATATTTTAATAACTTATCAGAATTTAAACTTACTGTTCCCAAATAAAACACACTGAAAACAGAAAGCATCTACTCACAGACTATGAATAGTACAACTAGTTCTAGTTGTTCTCCACTATGAGGTACTTCAGCTATGTTCTCAAGAGACCATCATTTGATTTCAGAGCATATTTCAGACTCGGTGCCAATGTAATCCTTAGGTTTTCTGCTCAGACTGCCAACAAAAAGTGCCAGTTGTGAATAGTGGTGGTTGTGCAGGTCAGTTGTGTACAGAAGACTGAGTTATTCATGTCACTTGCCAAATAGAGATAAAATGGTGAGTATAAGCTGCAAGTCACCTTCTGTGAATTCTCAACATTGACCTGTGGTGGAATAAATGGGCAAGGTTTTGTTTCCCATTAGAAGTTTCCTTGAACACTAACTTAATTCCTTAATCCTTGTACTCTAATAACTTCCATTTCTAATTTATTCTATAATTGGTACAACTTTCGCATCTTTTCTCTACTATTCTCAAATATGTGTTCTTCTACATATAATTTAAGATACTGAAATAAGGTAAAGAATGAAAATTCCTTCTGAGTGCTAGGTATCCTTAGCATCCTTTGCAGCCAGTACTTCCTGTTTGGACTGAACAATGCATGGCTGCTATGAATTTATATAGATACCAATATATGGATAAAAATATTGTGAGAATACTTGGTCTTGAATTTTATAACTTGAGCATTTTATGTTTCTTCACAATGATTTCTACAATGGCAACTTGCCATTTTTCAGACATACTGGTTATTCTGCATTATCTTTTCACCGTTTTGGGGG
>VXAU01003751.1:326161-508292 GCA_013399695.1 Formicarius rufipectus | reverse complement strand
TTCTCCCCCCCCCCCCCAAATATTCATTCTAGTGTAATAAAGGGTTTTTGGTACCTAATGATGTGGTCTATACATGTCTCTTCTGTCACAGTATAAATATACCTGCCCCTCTCTTGAACAATATTACTATAATTGAATGTTAAAATACTACTTGATCTCAGTATGAGTGGAACTGCATGTTGCGAGAGTTTCCACTAAAACCAGTTTTTCAAAAACTAAGTGAATAGAGGACAGCTACTGAAATTATAGATTATTTGGATTTTTTTGCTTGTTTTTTTTTTTTTTTTCCCCAGGGTGTTTGATGAGTGCAAGCTATGTACATCCTTAGTGCAGCTATACTCCTTTCATCTCTCTTGGCTGCCTGTCCCAATGCTAATCTGTGACCCCACAAAGAGTTCTTTGTGTAAGCCTCAGGCCGAGTGGCACACTGAAACAAACCTACCAATAATACCCTTTCCACTGACACTGAATAGAAAGAAATATGTATAAAGCAGCAATTATAGCCACACTGTGGAAGTGCAACAACTGTTTCTATCTAAAGAAAATTCTGATTTTTGTTGTTCAAAGTTATTGTTATTCAACAATTTGCATGATCTTCAAAGAAGCAATTTGGTTTATGCAGTGCTTGATTCAAAACCAGTAATAAGTATATGACTTTAAAGGATTGTGTGCATTCTGGCTTTTCCAAGCCTATAGATGGGACTGTAAACTGTGTTTCAAATAGCTGTGAGCATGGAATCCAGATTTGTTTTCTTTTTGTGTTCTTTTGTGGAAGGTCTAGTGGTTCTCTTCTGTGTTGTGGAGGCTCATAGATGAAATTGAACTCTTAATACTATCAGACATTTTCTGTACAAGCAATTCAAAGGTTATTTTTTGTATTTACAACTTGGAAGCCAGTCAATCATTCTAATAGGGCAGTTATTGTCATAGTGTGTGTGTGTTTCTCTCTCATGCACTTACTCTCACCATAAGTGGTTTAAGACTGGAAAGTCTATGATTGCTGTTTTACCATTAGGGGATAAGACACAAAAGACCAAGATTTGAATTCTCAAGAAGTTTTGATGTTTGTCAGTTTTGATCTTTCGGGTCTAACTAGCTTGCCTGCCGTTAGGCAATTAATTGCAAAAGGAGAAGAATCCCAGTTCCCATAGCCCTAGATTATATGTTGACAGTCACCTTAGAGTAATTGCTACAGACTGCTTCCAATAGAATAGTCATATATCAATATAGTATAGCTAAGTGATATTGTTTGTTACAGCACTTTGATAATGTTGTGATCTTTGGTCCATGACAGATCTGTGACTTTTTAAATAGAGAATATAAATTGTATACTGTAGTACACAAACTTGTAAAACTCTGGCAACCATAATATTGGTTTGATATCAATCATCACTTCATATGCCAGGATTAGTTCTAAATATGTTTAGCCTAAAGAATTTCTTGTGAAGATCTTGCTGTTAGGGATATAATTTGTTTGGTTGAACTCTCCTGGGACAATTTGCACAGAACCTGAAAGCACTACTTTTGAGTTTTCGACAAATATGTCATGATTTTGGATAAATTAGTTCATACATTTCTTTAAAATCTAAGACATAAAGCAACATGAATGTAATTCATTCAAAGGAATTATCTTCATGGAAGCAGATTCTTATTAATTAGTTCCTTACTTCCAAAAGGAAACATTACTACTGCAGGCACATTGGTAGTGAAAAAGTGTAAGTGCAGTGTCCAAGAAACACAAATGATTATGAAAAATGGCTAAGAGAAGTCTACTCAACCCTGTTGATGTTGGAACAGAAATACTGGGTTATGATGCTTCTTTGAAAAATGTTATTTGCAATGTTCTCCCAACATACATCAGCCCAAATAGAAACATTTAGAAAAATTCTAAAAGATGTCATTTGGGCTATTATAAAAATCATCAAAAGGCATTTTGCCAATAAGAGGAACACTGCCAGCTTGAGTTTGTATGAAAATACCTACTTCCTCACAGAGTAACCTTCTACTAGAACCTTTAAATAAATTAAAAAAAAAAAAAAGGTTGTAGATTCTTATTTTCTGTCCTCATATTTAGTAGAGTTTTGTATGCAAACATTAGCATAGGTTTGGTAATGTCAGGCATCATGTTTTTCTGTCCTTTTTTACTTGCATATAAGTTTTCAACTTTTAGTTTTAACCTTTTTATAGCTACAACTGTGAGGCTTTCTTAACTTCAGCAACCCATCTATGTATAGAGTATGTCAAAGTAATTTAAGTAAGCCGTCAGAAACTGGGGGTTTGATAGACCAGGAAGTTATTCTGTTTTCTTAGAATGTGCTTGTAAAATGACATCTCACACTTTTCTAATAAATCGTGATTTCCACTGCAGTGGAATATCAGTGTGATGAAAGATGATCAGCCATCTAAAGTTGTCTGTGCATTTCCTGCATAAGGGGAAAGAGAATATCCATGCTGACAAACAGAAAACCAAACCCAAATCAAAACTACACCAGGTTTAATAGGTAAAGGTCATGAGATGGGTATGTGTGAAGGTCAATTAATCTTCAGTCTTGCAACAGTATTATATACTGAGGAAGTGGCTTCTGCAGCCAGCAGTCTGGAGTTAACCTGTGGGTGGAAAATATGCTGCTGATGACCTATGCTATGTATGATTCTTACATAGATTTTGCTTGTTATGGAAATTTTAACATAACCATATGTATAAAACCACAGAGAGCATTTCTTTACTGAAAGTAACAAAGAAATGTAGTTGAACTTGGAAATTCTTATACAACAAAGAGTAAAATTATTTGCTGTTTTAAATTAAGTTGCTTTGTTTACACATTTTACTAATTTAAAACTGTAGTGTGTAAAGATAATCATGCTCCATAGTGCACACAGCTGTTAATTTATTTTAAAATTTTAAAATTTTACTTTAGCAGTACCAATACCTTTTTGTTTATGTACCATTCTTTGGTTAAGCCTATAATATCAAAATTCCCTACTTGCATACCTACAGCCTTTTCCAGTTTCTTTGTTTTCTTTACTGTGCTTCCTGCAATTCTACACAGAAACCTTGGACTTCAAACTTAGTACTCTTACTGCTCTCCTTCCATTTTCCTATTTGTTTTCTATAGAAGTATAATTTTTTACATCCATCATACCTACTTCTCTGTATTTTTTTCTCATTTTATGCAGCTTTTTATCCCTAATACCTGAATTAAACTTTGAAAGCATACTATCAGGGAGATAAAAAGGAATTTTTGGCTTGCCCCTCAAGCCTTCCAGAGAACCAAGGTCCCTGGAGATTTAGGAAGCCCAGGAAACCAGACCTGGCTTGGTGAGTCCATAACTGACTACTGTGCCTGCAGGGTACATGCAGAACCAGCCCATCCAATGATTCTTGACACCGACTGCCTAGTTTAGTGAACCAACTACCAGGAGTTGTTTGGGCCTCCTATAGACATGTGGGAGAACCTGAGTGGACTGACATATATTGCCCTGAGGTCCTTAATGTCTACAAATACAGGAATCCAGTTTTTGTAAAACATGTAACCTGAAAGCTGTGAAGCAGTGGGAAACTAAGGGTGTAGTCTGTATCTCCCTCACAGAGGAGTCTTGGGTCCCAAGTTCCATGCAAAGCAGCTGCCTGAGAGCTTGGAGACCATGAGAAGCCAAAACGTTCAGGAGCTCCTGGAGACCTGGCTTTCCAGCTGTTTGGCAGCCCATCAGGCAAGAAGTCATGGATTGTATGAAAACTAAAAGCCAAGCAGCCTGGCAGGCTACTCACCAGCCATCTGGCTGACAAGAGAAAAGATGAAGAGACGCATTGGTAATTTAGCCTGCCTTTCTGCCTGGTTTCTGTCAAAACTTTTCATGAAGTCGTTGTGTTCTTATGGAAGGTTTTGGTTCCATTCCATTAGCATTTTCAGAAGGAATACTCCTGGAAAATATTTGACCTGCTTTTCTTGCAGCTTAGTTTATAACAGCTACACATGCTAGTCAACAGCTTGTCATGTAGCTTCTGTACTTTTAAATCAGGATCACTAATTGGATTTTAAAAATCTAGAAAAGGTTTAAACTCTGTCCTCCTCCAATTTTTTTTCCTCCCTTCTTTGTTTTTCCTTTTTGTCCATCTCATTCTTTTTCCTCTCACTTGCCACACAGGACTTTCATAGATCTTCAGGCAAGAAAAGAGCACAGAGATCATTGTATTTCATTTGCTGCATAATATAAACAAAAATTTTCAGTTACCATTTTATCTAGTGCTGAAGCTTTTGATTCAACTAAAACATATTTTATACTTCAGGTTGCTTGTTCAGATACTCAGTGGTGTGTAATGATGAGTGGTATAATACGATATGATTGCCTTCTTATATACCACTCTCTTTCATGGAACCGTGCCAGAGTTGCAAAGACACAAACCATAAGAGTAATAACAATTTATTAGTTTGTGTTGTCACTGCACTGATTGTTTAGCTAGACCATCCTCAGAACATTTCAATAATGCTGTCTTGTACCTCAATGATATACAACTGCGTATTAGTGATGACTATCTCATAAACATAGTAATAATTGTATCAAGTTTTCTTATACATGTTTGAATTTAATTAAATGCAAAACCAATGGAAACAATGTTTAGTTTTCCCATTTATTCAATGTCATTTGTTTCTTGTGCTTTCATTATTTACGTGTTCCTGAAGATAATCTAAACCAACTAAGACCAAAAGTGGCCTCAAAGGACTCAAAGGACAAAGTTTTGCTGCTTCTGTGAAGAAAAAAAAAATAAAAAAAGGGGATTTTGGCATTTACCCAGGACTAAATTTAAGGTGTAATCTGCCAGACTGAAAAGTAAAGAGAACAATAGACAAGGACTACTAAAAGTTGCTTTAGTGACTATGTAGGCTTTCCCCTCCCACACTATTTTTTAGACAATATGCATTGTGTGCATTCTGAGGCTGTACACTTGGATAAGGGATTTTACTTTTGTTTATTGAAACTGTCAATAGAAATATACTTGCAAAGTGTTTAACTGTGCTATGGTTAAATCTCTAAAGAGCCAGGAGGGAGGAATTCTGCTCTTACAGGCTATAGAGTAGTGTTGGAACCATGTTAAAGTGACTCTGCTTTGTTGCTATGGCTTTAGCTGCTTCAGTGAGATAGAGAGGACAGGAAAATTCATTTTGTTTTCGATTCTTGTTTTCCCAACACATTGCATTTACTCAACACAGAAGAAAAGTTGTGAGATGTAGTGAAGTAGTCTCATCTTGCAAGATGTTTCTTCATCTATTCTGCTACAATGGAAGCCTCCATAGCTGTATAAACAGAAATAAAATTAGCCTTTAAGTATGAATGAATTTGATTAATATTACTAGAATTATTTAATTAAAAATTAATAGAAACTTGCTTATGTAAATTGTTTCCCATTTTCACTGAGCAGCTATAATATAGAAATTTCTGTTGCATTTCTTTCTTTTGAATTTTAAATTGGTTTGTACATCAGGATGAGAAGTTATTCAGTTGGCAATAGTGAATGGAAATAGACAGCTTCCTTCATTTAAGAAAAGGTAGTTTAAAGAGGGCTTTTGATAACTAAAGTTTGTTTGCACAGCCATACCATCACTTTTTTGGGCAAAAGCAATTCCATTTGACAAATCAACTTTGACACCTTAAGCTTTTTAAGATGTTGTAAGAGTAAAATGCTAGTTGTTTTTTAGTGGAGAAACTTTTGTCTTTAGAGTGGAGTATTTTTAAAGATAAACACAATGTGTTTTTGTAATATGATGTTTAGCTTTAAATCTTTCAAATAAAGAAAACAGTATTCACTTTGGAAGAAATAAGAAAGGAAATAAGTTACAAAAGAATACAGTAGTTCTTCTACAGGAGCTCTATGCCTCAGCTTAAGACTAATGAACTTTATTTACTTAATGGAAATAAACACAAAAAAACATAATATGATAATGAGGGAACTCAAAAATTCCAAATATTCTCCTTGTGTAAATACTGCAAAGATTAAATGATTTTTCTGAATCTTTCTGCAAATACCGTAATAGTTTCTGCTCTTAATTTAAAAAAATGTGCAAAAGTGGTCTGTCTCACAGTATTTGTGCTCTTGGCTGAAGCTAGTATAGAAATAAGTGAAAAGGGAAAGGTAACTGAATTTTACTAATCATGCAGTTCAGCAAGATGAAAATATGTAATTAGAGTAGGGGAATCAGGCTTTTATTAGCACAGCAGGTAGCTTTACTGACCTCAGCATCTATGCCAGATAGATGTTTCTTTTACTGCTTGAGATTGCAAAGTCCTCCCTATGAATCAGATTTTAAAATAGTATGTATCGTACTTTCTGAGGATAAAAACTTTACAGTCCACTAGTTGGAAGGTATGGTCACATGAAGTCATGAAAAATTCTGTTATCTCTTCCTGTCTTCTTCAGCCACTTAAAATATAATTCAACAGTCCGTGTTTTTTATATGTCACCCCAGGATAAATATTAAAAGGTATAATAATGATGAAGATTTAAAATGAAGTTATTTCCTGTTAATACAGTAAAGCCTTCTTCCCCCCTTGATTTTTTAAAAAATATTTGTATTGCTTCTTTAAATGCCTTTGTGTTTGGCCACTTTATTCAGCTCAAGAAATATTGTTAAAACAGATGCATTCAACCTATCATTAACACATGCAGTCAGATGTATACAATAAAATCATCTCTTTTATTGCTTATGAGTGATTTTATCAATATTTTTCTCTAGAAAGACTTCTATTCTTACTGTGCTATTTTTTTCCCTGCGTAATTCTACCTAAGAAACCTTGTTAGGATAACTAAGAAGTAAGATTTTGTTATAATAGGTTAGGGAGGAGGCCACCTGGATAAAATGTACTTGGATAAATATGAAAGCTTAACACACACTGATAGCTGAAAATTACAAACTGTTTGGGTTGTCAAAGTTGTTTGTCTGTTAATATAGAAGGTAGAATCTAAGGACTGTGTTTATTTCTATTTGAAACACCGAGTTCAAAAGTATTTCCAAAGACTTGTTGTACATTATTTTTCCTCTCTTATGATAATAAAAAGGTATAGATGAAAATGCCCGAGAGAATTTGGAAACTAAAATCACAAAGTTACTTTAAACTTTATACTATGAGCAGCTATCTGATCATTAGTACAAGTATACTCAAAGAACATAGATTCGAAAGAATTCAGTCCAGACCTCTGAAATCACAGGCACAATTTCATATAGTCTCTTAATTATATTTGAAATATGGCAATTGTATATAATAAATACACATATTTCAGTTATTTTAAAAAGTAGAAATTTACTGTACAAAGCAGGTATGTACTTTTGCTAAATGATACCAAAAAAAGTGGCATTTGTTGTTTAAATTTCTTTGAAAAAAAGAGAAATCTTGTACATAATGGACTTTAAAGCTCTCATTTCAGTCCTTCTTTCTGTTCATTGTTCTTCAAATTTCTTGCCATTTTGCTTTTCTCTTTGTCTTGCACAGACCACCAGACTACACCCACAATCACATTTGGGAAACTTTCCTGACATGTGGTTTCTGCAGTTTCCCTCTGCTTTTCATCACTGGTAGAGGGTTCTGTCCTTGTGTTTAGCTGGTTTCACAGATGATTGTTGAAATCCTTTTCTTTTACTTACTGCTGGATTATTTATATATTATTCCATCATTTTAATTGAACTGTACTCTACAAAACACGGAAAGTATAAGCTTGTCAGAAGAGATATTTAACAAATAATGTCGTAATCACCTGGAAAGACAACATGTACAGGTAGGAAAATATAAAATGTACATATTGGTTCATTAAGATGAAATTCAGGCTGTCTTATCTCTTCATGGAACATCTTTCAAAAGCAGTAATAATAATAATGCACAGATATCTGAACCATGCAGAAAAACAGAGTATTTTTACATGCCTCTTTCAAATCTTAGACATGGTACTGTAACATTTACCTGTGGAACAGAGGTCTTTCTCATCTGAAAGGTTGAAAATCTAACAAAAAATATCTGGCTAGATTATAGACTGTAAAAAGTAGTTCTGATAAAGCACAGATATCTATGCTTACTATAGATCTCCAGTCAACTGATGGGCCCTTTCAAGCAGAAATAGTGATTTCTCCAGATTGCATTGCAGTACTTGAATTTCCATCCACCCCTTTTTTAATTACTGTGTTTACAATGAAGTTTCTGAAAATGCTGCTGAATGTTGCAGTGTTGTCTTTTAGGCTCCATATAACTAGGCATCCTGAGAACCCTTCCTAGATGTTTGTTGGCAATATGTTGCTTAGTGTTACCCACAGATTGAATAACCATGTTAAAAATCATTGAAAGTAGAAGACACTTTCCTACTTTGGCTTTGATTCTGTCCACAAAGAAACTGAAAAGAGATATAAAATAATGTAATCTTAAATGGTGGAGCATCTTACCAAAGAGAGCGATATATTTCCTGTCAAGCACCTCTGTTTTAACAGAGTGCAATGGATCTTGGTGTACAGCACTGGTCAGTGACTGTGTAACTTAATCAGTTAAGAAATTGTGCTTAAACAAAATTTAGCTTTATGTCCCATGTGCTTTTAAGGGTACATGAAGCACTGTGTGTTGTGTGTCACTTCATCACATACTGTCAGTTCCTCTTTGCTTGAGGCAGTCAATTGAATTTCATACATGTTAGTTCAGTCTCACAGTGCCAAAACTACTGGTTTTCTGTTTTACATATGACATGTAAAGATGTGCTTGATAATATTAATTCACTAATAAACACAAGAGCAGGAGAACAGGTGATGGTGTGTCAGACCAAAGGTTCACTGACACAGTATTCTGTTCCTCATACTGGCCCACAAAGGATGCCTAAGGAAAAGTAGAACAGGACAAACTGTAGTCTTGGTTCCCTTCCCAGACTGCTCTTCCACCTTCAAGAAATCCATGGCTCAGGAAATTTCTCAATCAGAGAGAATACTTTCTTATTGAATAACCTTTAATGGATTTTTTTTTCCTGTGGATTTATCTAGCATAAAAGCTCATATGAGCCACTGCAGTCCTGCTCCGAGGGCTTCCAACACCTCAACTGTGCTTGGTTTAAAAATAACTGATTCTGAACATACCACCTGCTAATTTCATCTCATGCTCCCAGTTCTTCTCCAAGAAGAGAGATCCCAGTGTGCCCTTTCCGTTCTACTCAAGATTCTGTACACCTGTGCCATACTCCTCCTCCTTTTTCTCTTTTATTGCCCTGAGTGTCCTAGTTGGTTAGTCATTCCTTCTACAGAGCCGTTCTCTTGATTATTCTTTCTCTAAATCTTTTCTTATTTTATTATAACTTTTTCAAGATGGAAGAGTTGCACCAGGTCTGCCCATTGCATTCAAGATCAAGGCATGCTGTTTTCTATTTCATTTCTAAGGGCATACTTAGACATTTTACCAGTGTAATTTTTGTATTCTTTATTCTAACACTGATTTTTCATACTCTGAGGTGCACCATGGTTCTCCCATAGCTACTGGCATGACTTATATAACTCCCCTCTTTCACGTTCCTGAATACTCAGTTGCATCAATACAAGAAAATGATATTACCACTCCTTTGTCTTAGCTGTGAGACTTGATGTAGGGAATAGAAGAAACTATGAGAGCCTGAACAGGAGTGTCTGTGGCTGTGTTAGATGTGTTATTGACCCATTGGCCAATATGATACAACCAATAAAGGAGGCTTGTTCACTTCAGAAGTGACTACTTTACCTTGTGGTATAAAAAATTATAGATATCTGTATTTAGACATTGAATTTCTGCCTAGATGGTGGTATGTAAAACAGTCTAACTCTCATATGTCAATCAAAAGAGTTCTGAGTTCTAAATTAGCCATATTTGTTGGTGAAGGCAACACAGCAATAGCTGCAGTTTTGAATAAATATGTCATGCCAAAATATTTTTTTAAATATTTGCATATAAATATGGATTGAACATTTTAAAACAACATTTATTTTGATTCTAATTTAGGATTCTGGGGAAATGGTTCGATCCTTTGTTGGTGGTTTGGAACTGATAGTCAGTCTTCTAAAATCAAAGAATAAAGAAGTTTTAACAAGTGTGTGTGCAGCCATTGCAAATATAGGTAAAGATGAAGAAAACTTAGCTGTTATGACAGATCATGGAGTTGTCCCTCTGTTGTCCAAACTAGCAAACACAGTAAGTAGAATCTAAATATATTATACAAACTATCTGAATTTCTTATATTACACCGCATTATGCCCAACTAAAAGGTTATGACAAAAGCAGTAGATTTTGCAGTAAATACAGGGAAGACCTGTAGAATCCTTCCTCTATGAGATGTATATCGGCCATGAAAACACTTTGTGTCTGGTACTAAAATTACTTTGGAAGATGAGCTTCATTTTAATACTTACTGTTGTGGGATACTGATTTTGAGAGGCGCAGGTGCCGTATGAAGAAAGTACAAAGGACTGAGAAAACAGCAAATCTAAACAAGCAGAGAATCTCAGTGATGGGACTGTATTTTATATTTTAATGCTGTCTTATCTAATCTCCAGTCAGTCCAAAAGTAGCTTTGAATTAATGTAAAAAATCACTGCACTTCCTACAAAAAGAACATTAAGAGACTCATTGCTCTACACCTTACAACTCTCTCAAGTTTTAATTGTTAAATTGGGACTCCTTTAAAGATGTTTGAGAATACAACTCTGCTTTCCTAAGGATTTTTTGTTATCTTATGGTAACTTTAATGTATTATGGTTTTTTCTTCTTCAGAATGATAACAAATTAAAACGTCACTTAGCAGATGCCGTTTCCTCCTGTTGCATGTGGGGCAGCAATAGAGCTACCTTTGGAGAGTTAAAGGCTGTGGCTCCTTTGGTACGTTACATGAAGTCAAATGATCCATCAGTTCAGAGAGCTGCAGCTCTGGCCTTGTATCAACTTTCAGAGGAGCCCAACAACTGTATCACCATGCATGAAAATGGAGTGGTGAAGGTGAGATGGGAAGTTTTTCTCATTTGGGGTTCAAATTAGTGAAGGTGTTTGGCCTGGTCAAAAAAAGAGATCTTTAATTTGAAATAGTTCTCTGTGCCTCAAACTTTCCAAACTTTTTCCTAAAAATGTGTGGTTTATTAGTGAATTAGCAAACAGGATTTCAGTGCTAAAGATATTTCAGTTAGGTTGTTGTTGGGAACGGAAGTATGAAGTGGACATTTATTTAACTCTGACCTAGGCTGGTATCACATCACATCAGAATTTTGTCATTTTCAAGTGATATTTGCAAAGTAAACTGGGTTATCTTAATGGATAGCTGCCTAATATGGCAGAAAGTCACCTAGAAACTGAGTGTAACTGCGTTTGGGTACAAATTAAGATATAATACAAAGGCTTAGTTCATCCAAAGCTGTTTCAGTGAACTGTGCATTTACCTATAAAAATTCTTATTTAGGAGTTAAGAATTAATTCATTCTGAGAACCTTACCCTAGAAAGAATTTTGTCTCAAAAAGATTTTTCTAGCAAAGTCTTATGTACTAGATGAAGTCAGAAGAGTTATTCCTTCGGCACAGGAGAGATCATTATTACAGCTGTAGAGATGGAGATAGTAAGAGTTCTCAATTTTCATAAATTCCCTGAAAAATTCATTGTATGCAAAGTTCATTTTACTTGATGTTCAGGTACATGTATTGACAGTAAGAGCTGACTTATGATGCAGTGTTATTATTAATGTTGATTTTATGCCTGCAGTTAGGATAGTGCACTGTATTGTGAGCAGTTTCAGTTCTGGCACAGTTAATGGTCCTGCATGATCAAACAGTTATCTGTAGTTGGCTTTAAAGGATACACTGGTCAAAAATATTTAACTCAGTTTGAATGCCAGTACTTGAACTTAGTAAAATCTAAGCTGCTTTACCTTCCTACCACAGTTATATTATACTGCCCATTATGCATTAAACAACCCAAGGAATATATATTGTACTACAGCATTAGTGATTGTTGAATTTTTAATGTTGCTTATCTCTCCATTCAACTCACACAACCCATTTTCTGACCTCCTGTCATCTGTTGTTTTCATTCATTTTATTATACAGATTTTAGGTTTTGTATGTTGTAGCACAATGAATATAAAACCAATTCTGATGTTGCACTTTTATCATAGTTCCATCTCTGTCTAGGTTCATCTTTATTTTTCAGTCCTAGTTAAAGTGTTTTAACCAATTAAAAGCATTATTTTGCACTTAAAAATAAACAGGGATGTACAGAAAAATATCACAAGTGTTTAATTTTTTTTTATTATCCCCAATATTCTGGACTGGCTATAATATGTTTAGAGAGAGAAAATAGAACCGATAAAAGAAAGACCAAAACTGCAAAATAAGAAAACTTGGGCAATGTTTGTTGCATCTAACTTTTTTTCCAGGATGCATTTCTCATTTACTTGTATTTTTGTAGTACAGTGAATAAGTGTTTGAGTGTGGATTTGTGTTTGGTTCATTACAGAACCAAAGTGGAAGTGCCTTTCGTCTTACAACTGATGGGTGGCCTGAACACACATGTATTTGTGTCATAAAGCAGATATGCATTAGTAGTATGATGGGAAGCAGCTGCATTTTGGTCCATGTTGAGACTATCAGCCAGGGTAGCAGTTCTGCTGAAACAGACCTGTAGTGTAGGTTAAACAAGTTGAACATGAACCTGGTGCCCTGGAAGAAGTGAAGGCTAACAGGATCCCGGGCTGTCTTAGAGGGAGCAGAGCCAGTAGGTCAGAGTTCAGAGATTCATGTTAGTAAATTATGAAAATCCTGAACCATGATCTCTTCTCCCTGGGCCATAAAATTACAAAAGTGCAGTGAGAGGTCATCAGAGCTCTCTTGAGCTTTCTTACCTGTCTGGCTTTGATAGCCCTAAACCCTAAATAAAGTCTGATTTAATTATCAGTTACCCTGCTGTGATATTTCCAAACATTTTCTGATGCTTATGTGTTGTCTTATACCTAGAATGGCAAAACAAAGTGAAGGAACAAATAGGCCTTTTTGGACTACACATCAGACCAGTGTGACACAGTGTTTCCTATACAGTGAGGACAAATCAGCGCAACACAGTGGGCACTCTGAGAAACTATGTTCCATTGGACCTTTGATAGTTTCTCCAGATGTGCTGGTTCAGGTGCTTTTGTTCTGTGTTGCCAGAGCTGAGTAGATCACAAAGCAAATCAATTTGTGCACGATGACAGCTGAGGGCACAGATGGTCAAAGCTTATGGGCTTGACTTCTGTGCTGGCTCTGTTGGAATTGCCATCAAGAATCAATCACTGGAGTTTCAGAAAGGCTAGAGAGGCATTCCCAGATGGCAAGAGAGTGGGTGGAGGAGATGTAATTGCTGAAATGTGAGAGTCAGTACAGTGCTGAATCTTGCCTGGTGTATTCAGTTGGTCTACCCAGCACAGGTGAGACAAGAGTTGCAGCACTGTGTCTGTGCTATTGGATATTTTTGTTCCGTGTTTCTCAGCGATGACAGAATGTCTGGGTGTTTTCATTCTTCTAGCATCTCCAGTGAATAGTTGACTGAAAGCATACTTTTTATTAATATAGGAGTTGTTATGTACAGGTCTTTCCAAGACCAATCATTTTTAATGGAAAATTTGTTTGGGTTCCTTTGATATTTTTTCATCCTTTTGCCAGATATCTGGTATTTCAGTAATCATGGCCAGTTGGATTAATGTCACAGCTGCTACAGTTCTGACTGGGTTGCAATACATGCACAATCCCAGGTGTTCTTTAGCACATATTCATGTGCTGTGTTCACATGCACAGAAAGTCTGATGCTTCAGGGAAACATTTACCCTGTGTGAGTGACACAATTGCTGAGTGCTTGAACAGTTGGTTTAAAAAAAAAAAAAAGCTTTTTAAAGCATTAGACTTTCTGACCATTCCCTATCCAATGTGTATATACACGTTTTTGTCCAGGAAGCCAGGAATAAAATTATACAGGGAAAGTAATTTCAACCATATTCTTGTATTTCACATTTTGCCACTACTTCAAACAGTGTTGCTAATCACAAAACATCAGGTGTACGCAAACATTTGTTTAGAATAAATCCATGTTCTAAGTTTTTGCCTATTTGTAACTGCACCCAAATTATACTCAGTTTTCTCAAGCAAGTCTATACGATAAAAGGCTTGGGAAGTGATTTGTGTGTGTCAGCTGCCATGTGAAATTCTGATTAGAAACAGAGTGATTTTGGAGGAAGTTTATAAAGGCAGTTTATGAAGTTTTTCTTTTATGTTCAGTTCCATGCTCAATGTTCTTATGACTGGAAATGGAACAATGGTTATGATCTGTGACAGATGAATCAATGCTTTCTTTCTACCAAACACCAGAAAATATTTCCTCTTTCTGAACTAAAAAATCACGGTTGTGCTGGAAAATAGGTTTGTATTTTCAAAGACCCAGTAATGACATGTGGGACTCTAGACAGCAGGAGAAATTATGTTGGACATCAGACTAAGGAACAGGTATCATTTGGAATTCTATATTGGAGATAGCTGTCCACAAACCAAAGGAGAAGAGAAAGTCAGTGGAGACTGGCAGTTTATAAACCAGGAAAAGCAGGAGTAGCAGGCAACATCTTCACAATTGTAGTCTGTCACAGTTCTGGGGAAGAGAAACAGGAAAATTCACAAACAAGAAGCCATCACCACATTCTTCATGGAAACAGGAGAAAATCTCCCTTAAAGCTATTGCAGAGGAACACAGATGCCTACCTATATTTGACTGCTGCTGAAAACTTAGAAAAATCAAATTCACTCATGAAAAGATCTCTAACTGTCCACTAAAGAGTACAGATTTTTTTAATAGGGTTGCTCTTTTAAGATGAATTGTAGAGAGACAGTGGAGGAAATGGAAGACTGAGAAAGTGCAGCTACTTTAGTAGTGAAAAAATGTCTAAACATTTTTAAGGGAAGAATTCAAGTAATCTGAAGATACTAAAAAATCATTGTGCTAGAGACCATGTCAAACTAATACAATGCTGCTGTGTGCTACAGTCACTTTTTCTTGGTTATGTTGTCAAGCTGTAGATTGGGCTTGCTCCTGAAGTGAGTAAGTAAGGATACTGGTTTGTCTGGAATAGGTACTTATGCAACTGCTCATAATATATCTTCTAAAAGACTTCAGATATTAAACAAGAGTCATAGTAAATACAAGGGAAGAACATGTAGTTGGTCATTCTTGCTTTGCAAATGGAGAAAGATAAAAGGTGACCTATTGTGGAAGTTAATTTCTGTTATTGTGGAAGTTAATTTCTGACTTTGTAAGTGATACAAAAGATCCATATAAGTGGAATATCCTTATCATATCTGCATAAAGAAAGCCTAGGAAGTTTGAATGGCCTCATCACCTTCAGAGCTGAGGCCAGTCTTTTCTTATGAGCATAATGAGACCTCTGAGGACATTCTTATAGTAATGAAAAAAGTAAGAACAAGGGAAAATAAGCAGCCAAAGTCAGGCTGTGGAAGAACAGAATTCATCAAATTAATAATTCATCTTAACTTTAAATGTTTACGTTTTGCACATGCCAAACTGAAATAGTCATCCCAATCCTTCTAATAGTCAGGGAAGAGGAATAGGTTCTTTACTGTGATTCATCTCTCTTAAATTGGACATTTCTGCAAAGATAAGGCACCTCAGTTTCTACTGGCAATGTTTACTGGTCTCCTTAGGCTGTAATGGGGGTGCAGGTTTAAAGGCCAGATCTGCACATATACACTGTAGGTATCTTGTGTTTTGTGGGGTGAATCCCATCCCAAGGTAGTGGAGAACTTTTAAGAATGAATATACAGTCCAGTTCACTATTAGATAGAATAGTGAATAGACAGAATTCTGACAGAATTCTGAATAATACTGCAATAAGAAAGAGTTATTAAAAAACTGATTTTTCTTTTCTTAAAAGAGTACATTTTATAAGCTATGATGGTGATGAAACTCAATCTGTCCAACAGTAACTGAAGCACACTTTGTATATGATCTAATAATGCCAGATGTTTTAAATTAGTGAATCTAACTAACTTGAGACCAAGGATTTTGAAAGAGATGTTTGGAGTGTTAAGGATGGATTCCTTTCAGCTAACTTTGGCCACTTTTAGGTATGGAGTTTAAAGTAGTCTAAACTAAGATAGATTCTGTAGTCAATGAAAAGAGAGAGACACCTGCAGACTTATCCTAGTTGTAAATAGATGCCCAATTTATCTACAAGGAATAGACTCATGAAAGTGCCTGATTTTCTCCACCAGGTATAGAAAGGACCTAGATGACTAACTCAGACTGAAGAGCCAGCTTTCAGACAGCTGAATTTAAATGAATATTCTCCTGAATGTTGATTTTCAACAAGCTTGTGGTACAGGGGAAGTTGCAGTTCTGGGAGAAAGATAATGTGCCAAAATTTAAAACACCCAAATAAGATTATAGTCTGGTAAACTGGACATTATGTTAAGTAATCATAGGTATCTATGTTGTAATACTAGAAGAATCATTTTAATATCCTGGTCTGACTAGCCTTGCTCATGCAAACCAGAGACATTGCTTCATTTTTTTCTGTTTGGAATAGTGTATATCTTTTAGAAAAACACTGACTCTTTACTTAAAAAATTCTAGCGATGGAAAATCCACCAGAGCCATCAAAACTTGTTCCAGTAGTTAAATACCTTCCCCATAAAAACATTTGCACCTTATTTGTAGCCTAAGGTTTGTCTAACTTTATCTTATGCAATTGCATGTATGATTCTGTTGCTTGGGAAACTGAAAAGCCCTACTTAACTTCTGTTCTCATATAAATCCTAATTTAAAAAGATCTAATTTCTTGTCTCATTGTCATATTTTTAATTAGCTAAGCAAGTGTAATCAATTATGAAATTTCTGTCTTTTTAATTCTTTAATTGTATTCATGTGTTAGTTCTGAAGTTTTTATTTTTGAACTTTTTGTTTGGATTGAATTGCAAATACTTCAGAACAGAGCTCAGTATTCCAGTAATATCTCTATGAATACCTAAAACAGGTAAAATAACTTCCCTGTTTCTATGTAAGCTCTGTTTGAACATCAGAGATTTTCATTATTCTGTTTGCCACAGTATTGCCCTCAAAATTTGTATTCAGCCAATTTTCTACTTTGATTTCCATGTCTTTTTGGAAACTGTTCCCCAGGGTAAACCTTCACATGCTAAAATGTTGGCCTTCATGGACAGGAGTAAAAATCACCAGTGGATTTAGACCCTGTGATATAAACTGATTTTTTTTTTGCAGGAGATTGTATCAGATTTTAATTGTTGTACATACACTTTATGAATGTCAGGTGACAGCTCTCATTTTTGTAAGAGTAATTCACAATTTAAAAGCAGCCACAAAATGTATTCAAGCATTTTATTGTTTTTGAGAGGAAAATTTTAAGAGGCCAACATACTGGCTCTTCTTGTCATGCCTTTAAAACAAAATATTGCCTTTCCACAGTAGAGGATTTCAGCCTTGGCAGAAATAAGATTCATTAGAAAACTGAAGGAGTTCACTGGCTGAGAAAGTGGTAAATACTTTTGAATTATGTAGACACAAGTGGATTAAGGCCTGTGAAAAGAATACCAGTGGCTTTGACTGTAAAGTGTGAAGCTAAAAAATGCCTGCCAATGAAATTCTATCTTTGCAAGTGCACAATCTCAAGGTACATAAATATTCTCAAACATTTAGGGAGGTCTTCCCAATGAGGTGATTTTCAGGATCTCATACAAGGATGTCTGGGTGTTTTGGCTTAAAGTTCCTCCTTTAATTCCAAACTAATTAAGTAAGAAATAGTAAAGGTATTCATTTTTCTATTTAGCATTTATGACTGTGTGCTGTGATGATGCTTAAAGGCATTGATCACAGATAAATAGTTCACTGTGCTAGGGAGGGATGTGTACCTGCATGAAGAAGATGATCCCGAAAAGCTTTCAATTCATATGTAACGCTCAGCAAGGTGGAGATAAACAGATAGTAATGGTGTGGTAGGAAAAATATATGAAGATATTTGGTTATATTCAATACTTTGAGCAAGCCAGGATACAGTTACTCCTAATTCACACCTGCAACTCAGTTATCTACAGTAAAGCATAAATATCAAATAGTGACTGCCAGCTTTTTGTTAAAATCTAGAACCACTGGATACTAGCCAGTGACCCAGACTTTGAGGCACTTTCGACATATGGGAACCATAACTGGTGCCATTGGCAGGTTTTTGCGTGTGCCTGTACTGAAGGCTGCATGAAGTCAAAGTAAATTAGTCTCTGTTGAGCTTTGCATTGTTCTGAGCTGCTTTTATTTTCCAAACAGATTTATTTAAAGATAGTATTCTGTGCTGCACTCTAAACAAGTCCATTTTCTCCTCTTCTTATTCTGTTGTCCAGGCAGAACTGATTACTTTTGGGCTACAGGAACCATTAACTTAATGATGAAGGCAAAAACCTGAAATGCCGAAGATCTAACTTACCATTCATGTTCTGATATTTTTTAGCACTGAAATGTCTATCCAATGTACCCATATATAGAACTGATCTTTAGCCTTATTCTGTGGTCTGATCTATGGTATTATTTGCCCCAACATGGAAGTGCTCTGTTTTCTTAATATTACAATATATTAGTAGATGCCTTGTATAATATCAATTGTTGTAGCTTATAAGAACGTCATCAGGGATGCTGAAAACTGAATTTCAACTGCTGGATACAATAAGGTGGGCAAAGAGAGACTCATGCTCTTAAGAAGGAGACTTGATTTGTAAAATCTAAGATTTTAATATTTTTTTAAAGACCACATTTGTGTCATTCGGTGGCAGAGAGGAAAAGGCGAGGTCTTCCCCTGGTGCTCTGACCCAACTGGGCTCCCAGGATTGTTCAACAACCTGACATTATTGCTTTTCTGTTTGCTGTTTTTTTTCTTTAATGTTAATCTGAAATGGGCGGCGGGTGTTGGCCAAATGGTGTAAGTCACCACCCGTGGAGCCAGCTCCTCCTCTGAGGACGCCGGTTCAAATCCCGAGGAACTCGTTGTCACCGTCCGAGCGTGCTCGGCCGTGGCAAAATGAACCTCAGGAGTAAAGGGGGTGGGGCCAGTTTTGTGCACACTGTGCCTCACCTAAAAAATCCATTGTGCAGGCTTATCCCAAGATCTTCGTTCGCGAAGTCCAGCCAACAACAACAGCCTAAAGAGATTCCTGGGGAGAAAGGTGTGGGGGGGTGGATGTGTTCAGTCTGAGATTGTTGTTTGGTTGGTTTTGTTTTCGCCAAGAAGGCATAACAGCTGTAGTGCATTCTCTGAATTCTATGTTCAGTTAATAGGAGTTATTTGTGCTTTTTCAGTTCAGTTCATAGTGGTAGAAAGGTCAGGCTTGTCCATTCCCTTGTAATAATCCAAGATATAAAACCAGCTTGTTTAACCATGATTTTTGAAAGTAATTGTGAAATGTAGTTTTCCTATTTGGAAGGGGTTTTATACTTCTTTATAATGACTGTATTAAAAAATACATTACCTGTAATTTATTGTGCAGAGCTTCCAGAGAATTGGTCATTGTTTGCTAAAGTCATAAATCCCTGCAAGAAGTTTTGGCTAACAATTTTATACGCAAAGATTTTCATAAGGCAATCTTTGTGAAATAAATAGATGTGAATTACAAAATATGGAAGACAATTACTAGTAATTTCTACTGAAAACATTATAAACTCAACCTTTTATCATGTACTACATATATCTAGAGCATAGAAAATGAAATGCAAAAGCACTGGCACCTACTTCTTTAAGAGTATTTGGCAATGGGGTTGGTTGTTTTTCTCTGGGGGGCCTTTGATGAGAACACTGTATAAAGAATAAGGAGTTTTTCATTATTAAACATGGTTTATGATAATATCTTCATAAATCAGAATATTTAATGAAATTTCTATGCAATAGTATTATTGGGGTATAATAGTATGTATTTGAAATTTACATATTGATATGGTTGTTTTAAATTTAGAAAAACATCCGTTTTATCTGTAATGTTTCACTTTATTCAGGCTCCACAGTTCATGCTGGAGATATGGCATGTTTGGCACGTACTCCAAACTGATGCCTGTTGCTTTTTATAAATTAGTTGTTACAGTTCTTGGACATCAAGAAAGAGGGCACTAGATTCCAAAATTTCTGTTGTCTGCAGGAAGTATGACAATCCCTTCACCCACAAGTGTATTGATCATATCACACTTAAATTTTGGATATAAGAGATTCCATAAAACAAGTCCAATACTAGCATGTTTTGTTTCATTTCAAAAGGATTGATGAAAATTGACAGTGTTACACTACTGCAATTTCTACTGTGCTAGCAACTGCCAGGTGTGAACATTTTTCTTAACATTTCAGCTCCAGGAAAAGGAACCAGTAACCCTTTACCTTCATAATAAACAAAATTTTATCATTCATAAAGTAGTGGCACTTATATGTAAAACATTTTGCTTTTACTAGTTTATGATTTTTAGCAAATATTCTGTTAAAATCTGGCTGATCATGAATGGGAAAAAACAGCAGCCTAAGGAAGATCAGCTTATCTTTGCCCAAACTGTGCTTCAGGAGATCTCTAATTTTGTAACATTTGGATAACAAACCTAGAGACTGGCATAAAGCTCCTCCTGGCACATTTTAAACATCTTTTAGTCTTATAAAAAGAAGCTTGTCCCACTAAGCTGTAGGTTTGTTGGAGCTATTTAACAGTAGCTGTGCCCTGCAGCTCTTTTAGTGATAAATGAGCCATTTCAAAAAAGTACAATTGCAGCCAACTGTGCAGAAGGAATCATTAAAAAAAAAATTAAATAGACATTTTTGAAGCTTAAAAACGCACAAACAAAGTATGTTAAATCCAAATATATGCCGCTCCTTTTAATGGAAAAGATTGCTACTGGCTAAGTCTGCCAGCTTCAATAGGTGTGCCAAAAAGCCAAGGAATCTGGCAGTGTCCACAGATAGCAGTTCCATCTTTCATCTATATTTCTTTTCTGTATTTATCTTGCTTTAGAAAATGCAGAGAATGTCTTTTCCTTCCGACTTGGCACTATTTCCAAACCACAGAAATAGACGGAGCAGCTTCTTGCAATTGTTTAGCTCCCTGCACCAGTCTTATCCTTGTGACTATGTGAATCATTTCTTTCTAATTTGGCAATAATAAGAAAGAAGAGTACTAAAATATTTTTATGTTTATGGAATAATATCTTAGCTGAACTGTCAGATTTAAAATTAGTTTTCTTAATTGAGAGATACTGGGCTTAATGTGTAAGGACAGAATGCCAGGTAATTATTTTTGACATTCAGCTGATCAGAAATAGTTTCCTTGTATGTAAGGAGCTATTCAAAGAAGCTGAACATAAGAAATACCAAGAACAAAATTCTTCCTGTAAAATCAATCACTCCATTCAGTTTGGCTTCAAGCCGTAGTCATTGTAATCTCTTTAATGTTGCCATTTCAAAGAGCACTCTGTGGTATCTTTTAAGTAATCTGGCACATCTTACTGATGTCACTTTCAAGGTAAAGATGTTAAGGAAAAGTCCATTTGCAATGTGTGGATAATGAGATGGGGTTTAGTGTTAATGTTCCTGGTCAATGTTCTGCATTTTGGCATCAAATCTACAGACCTGACGTGGCTGCCAGGCAGCACGAGGCTGATGAGAATTCTGTCCTGACTTGAGCAAGGACAGGCACAGGTTATGAATTGCTGATGCAATTATGTTTATTTAACAATCAGTTGTATGTAAAAGCTAAAATGTATCTTCTCATAGACTATGACTGAAACTCCATACAATTTTATTTTCTTGAAAATTTGATTTTATTAGATTTTGCACTTATCAACAATCAGTGCAGAATTTCTTGCCATGGTTTAGGATAATTTTTGTTTTCTTAAAGATTTGAAGAAAAACATGTAGTGCTAAAGTAAGGGAATATTAGCCAGTAACACTATTTAGTTACCAAAGGAGTCTGATGGACTGCAAATTGTATGTTATTTTTGGATTTAAGGAAACTGTAATACTACATAGAAGGTGTCTTTAGTTTGGTATTAGTCTACTCATTGCATTTGTGTTGAAAGTATAGATAAAAAAAAATAAATCTCTACATGACATAGGATTGAAAAAGCCAGGACTCATAAAGGTGCTTCCTTACAGCCATACAAGTATGATAGTTCCAAGTACTGGAGTCAGGCTAAGACACATAATTTAGGGCTCTGTGGCAACACAGAAAAGTTAAAAATATCCAGAAGGTCCTTAGAACACCTGTAAATCAAAACTGCCCCTCTGGATGTCCTGTCTTTCACTGATTCTTGCCTACTGTCTACCCTGACCACAGATAAGTGGGATGAATTCAGGTTTATTTGCTCTGATTTTGTATCTGTGCAATCTGCACAAGTCCAACTAGACTGGATTAGCTCCTTCTCAAAATTCCAAAGAGATACAATTGCTGAACTCCAGAGGCATTATAGGTCAATGGAGTGTATATGTATCTAAAGAAGGTCTGTCATATTTTTGCACTGGATTTGCTGGACCCTCATTGTATGGAGAATATTTTATTAGCCTTTTGCTTCTCAAAGCATTTTGTCTTTCTATCAGTTGTTTATTCTATTTGTGTACAATAATCCTGTTGCTATTTGGAAGGATGCAATTGATGGTGCTTGGATTTTAGAAGAGCATTCAGTGGCATTCTTCACAAAAAACTCGTAAAGATGTTGAAGTGTTGTGTGATGAGAAAATGAAGTCCTTGAGGGGATAAATAATTGGTTTAAAAACAAGGATTCAAAGCACAGGAATCAGGATGATGTTTTAGAGCCATGGGACCTTGCCATTCAGTGTTTCATAAATGATAGTGCGAAGGGTGGTAAGGGACAAGGCTGCAAACTTTGCTAACAATACAGTTCTACATGGTAGTGGAGACAGAGACAATTGCAAACTGCAATTCACAGTGCTGAGCCATGCAGGTCAAATCTGCTGTGCAAATCCATCACAGCTCAGTACAATTTTTCCTTTTCATGGCAGTGTTGGTTTTACTACGCTGCACAGTATTGCACACTACATGTGCAGCAGATGCAAAGGAACTGCCAGTAACTGTGTGTTAGAACTAAAAGGTGTCTATAGGTTTGGGTGAGGCAATAAAGTCCCCACAAACAATTGTGACAGAAAAAATATCAGTGTAACATACATTGAAGCATGGTTGGGGCACCCTGAAAGTTTGGGACACCCTGAAGCCCTGACTTTGCTCTGATTGATCAGGCTCTTCCTGTTAATCTTTCTGTTCTTGATCTCATAATCCAAGAATTCTTAAACCAGCTTCCACATATTGTTTTAGTTAGGTGGCAGAGAGCCCCAAACATACTCACTGAAGAATGTCCAACGTGCAGTTAATAATGTTCGTGTGCTAGCCTTAGCATGGTGGAATAATATTTTGGGTAGCTCGTTAACTAACCTTTCCAGTCGTTTCATCCTACCTGAGAGACAAAGTAATTGCCATATCAGGTTTATAGTATTAATTGTGATTCTTTTAACCTTTTGCAGTGGTACCATTCAGCTAGAAGATCCACATGATTTTTTTCTTTCTATATTAAAGCAAAGAGTTGCATGGGTTTAGAAAATTAATCTTCACATCTTCCCCCGCATGCTTTAACCAGCTTTAGCAGAGCTTTTATGCATGTGCTACAACCTCCACTTGCCCAAGCAGAACTCTAACTTTCTTTTTATAAATCTAAAAAAGCCCAAGAAAATGAATAAGCCAAAAACATCTCCAAAACCTGAGGCTTGGGTTTGAAATTGAGCAGTTAATAAAAATATTGAGGAACAGGCTTTTGCTCCAATTAGAGAAAAGTTTTAAGTATAGCTTTTATTCATTAATTTCTCATTCCTTACTGCATAGCTACATCTTTAGTGTGGGAAGGAAGCAGATCAAGGCCTCTAGTATTTCCTGGCTGACACACAAAAGTCAGGCAGGCAGGTATTATTGCCTGTTTGCTTGCAGGCTACATAGTATTTTTAAAAATCTCTGATCTCACAAAGCTTCCAAAATGCAGCAGCCACTCAAGCACTTTGTGGCCAGAGTCCTTGACTGGTTTTTGGAGAGACTTTTTGCTTATTTAAAAAAAAATCTAACTCCCCTCTAGATAACTGTATGCAAATCACAAATACTTTGGTTGAATATGACCTGAATGGATTACTAGTTCAAGCCACTCCCTATGTTTTCATCACCAAAACCCAAAGTGTTCATCTGTCACAGTAACTGTACATGGTAATGTTTTTCCACAACACAGACTGTAAAAATGCACAGAAATTTCTAGCACTTACAAATATATTTTATGAGCACTGAACCAGACTCTGTTCATAAAGGAATGCTCAAATGACTCAGAAATTTGGGTTGATTATAGAAAGTTGACTCCTCAGTATAAATTAATTTATTCCTTATACTTTTCTCTGATAACAAATGAAAACAGTTTGAGAATCTTGAGAAGTAACTGATAACATGCATTTAATTTTCTGATACCATACATTTAAATCTACCAGGATGAATGAACACGTGGACTGTAGGTGGACCTTTACCTATGAACAGTCCCAGCTCTTTTCTTGCTTCATCACATTCAGTTGCATATTTGTATGAATAAAGCCGAGCTGTTTATACCATCTACATTTATTTACCCTGTTTCTAACTGAACATTTTCTAGTACATTTACTAGTCTAAAACAGACTCTAAGTTGAACAGCATCACTCATCTTCCAGTTTATATAAATATATGCACTGTTGCCACCCACACATATCAAAATATAAAGATTATAGAACAATTTTCTTGTGTGCCACAAAAAAAAAAGCTCTTTGAAATAGCCTGGCTCCTTATTTGAAATAAATTCTATTGTATGGATCTACATCCTGCTTTTATCCCCAGACTTTGATATGTAAGGTTTACTAGCAAAAGCACCTCACTGGTTTTGATTATAATGATCGTATATAGGGAGACAGGCACTTAGACCATTGGACCTAAAGCTATATTAACCTTAGAGATCAAAATCAGTACTTGGAATTGAATACAGAAGAGAGTTTGAAGTCAGTTCACACATACCAGTAGATATAACATACTTTAAAAATACTGGTACAGTCAGACTTTGTATCCTGTTCTCAGGATAAGTTGCCCTTGTGAGAAACACTGCAAAATTTGTCTCAAGTCTGGAAACTGTGGTGTCTCTTTTCTGCAGTTCAGTGTTGTCTTCAGAGACAGGCTAGTGAGAGTGCATTTCAGGAATATCAGACAAACCAGAGGGGAAAAAAATCCAGCATGTTTTCAGGTCATTGCTGAGAAGTCAGGCAGAACCCTTCAGGGTTAATGGACAGCTTAAACCTCAGGTTTTTTCCCCTGTGACTTGCTGCTGATAGTTTATTTGCAACTGGTCCTTATTAACTTTAATCTTTATGTGATTGCTAGGGATAGACAGACAAAATATGCATATTCATAGCAATGTTAACAAATTCAAAAACTAGAACTGAATTAGCAATTCTTCCTCAGTTTCCTGTATGACCTTCTCAGTAATATTTGAGTAGAAAAGGCAAGGTAAAAGTAATGATCCTGTAAGATGAAAAGGAAAGCAAAGTGTGAAAAATCAGGAAAATGTGGATAAAAAGTAGGAAATACAAAGAAGAAAGATTTCTCAGGTTGGCAGCAACATAAAGGAAGGATAGTCCTCAAAATGTTAATGAACCAAAGTAAATTTAGAAAGGAAAGGAACACCCATGACATAAGTTTAATGTTTTGAATGTTCATTACACGTAAGTAAACAGGTTCATGTTTTAATCTTAATAAAATTAAATTCTAGTGACTTGAAAAAAATTTTTTGAAAAGTCACTCTATTGAGATGATAAAAAAGTTCTTTATTCTCTCAATCCCACTAAAAGCCTTTTATATGTTAATCTTCTTTTGAAAACTACAATGAAATAAAAATAAAATAGAGAAAGTGGTTTAAATAAAAATATGCTGTGAGACCCTGGGTTTCATCACTTCTGGATTATCAGATATGCCTACTGTTTTTTGTGGGATGAATTTCATATCCCATAGGACTTTTTGTACATTGGAATGTTCATGATGACTGAATTCTTTCTTAATGTTGCACCAAACATCTTACAGCTGAATGTAGATTCAAGATGTCTGCCTTGAAGGACTCCAGTTGGTTGCATTCCTTTAAACAAAGACAAGAAACAAACTTTTATTACTAATTTTATTTAGCTACATTACTTTTACATTATATATTTATATTTAATTAGATTTACATCTGAAATAGCTGTAAATATTCCTCTGAAGTCCTGTAAGTTGCAACCTGAGATGGGAAAACCTCTAGTGTATTTTAAAGTGGTCTGCAAATAAACAGTTTTTGAACAATTTTGCATTTCACCATTAAGCATTTGGGTCAATTTCTCCTTGTAACTGATATTCACAGTTCCCTGTCCATTTATTATGTCTTTGCACAGAAGGAGGACATCCTTCTCTAAATAACTATATAAGAAATAGACAGTAAAACAGATGAGGTGGAGAGTTGGAGAGTTTTTCATTTTTTGTAGTTATATAAACATTTGCAAGTATGTGTATGTACCATAATATAATTCCCTTTAAGCATTCAGGCTGTAGGTATTTCTCCAAAGTAATGCAATGCAACATTTAACCTTATTGGAGAGCATGAGAACTATATTCTTACTTTGTATGTCATTATTGTATGCTCAAGACAATTTCTTTTCAAGAGTGCTGTTCCCACTCAGATGTGTTGGAGAAATACGGTCCTTGTCCCAAATACCTTTCAGTTTAGTTGTAATACAGGAGGTGATCAAACAAAACAGACAAAAAGGGACAGAAAGAAGGTAGGAAAAATGAAAAAAAATGCAACTGTACCCAGAAGGATTTTAAACTTCAAATCTGTCATGGTGTAAAATCAGTGGAAGCTCACAAAGCTGTGAACTCTAAAGAAATAGTAAACGTCTCATGATAAGATACCCGTAATCATGTTTAGAACACTTCACTGAAATTATCAAGCCCTACTCTTCTTTTTCCCATGTTTCCCAGCATTGTGTGGGATTCATTTTGCCAACAGACATTTTGTCACAGGCAGTCACATAGGAAAAACAACTTGCCAAGGATAAGTCACCTCTCCTAAGTACTGAGATAGGTGAGATGGTGTAAGTGCACAAAAACTGCAGACAAGTTTGTTCTCATTCTGACTTAAGGACCTGCATCTCTTTGCAGAAAGTGCACATGTTTTGCAGCTTCTGTACTCTTTTTCCCTGGTTTTCTGAGGGAGGAATGGAAAGATGAGAAACAAGACAGTTCCCAGCCAGCCTGCTGGTCACCATCATGTTCAGGTATACCTTAGCCCAAGCTGCATCTTTTAGACCTCTGCATCCCCCAAGACATTCTTGAGTGTCTCCAAAAGGTTGTTGTCCTTTTTTCATGAATGCCAGAATGGAGATGTGTTTCATGGGAGAGAGAAAAGGCAGAAAAATAAGACAAGAAATTAAAAGAAGCCAGGTGTAAACTTCCTAGGATTTCTTCCGCCGCAGTCAGAGAGCTTCAGTTCTCACATTTTACATTCAGAATGAGTGAATTAAGTTGCACCAGGGGTTACTCTGACTTTAGTCCCAGGGAGGAGAGACCTTATAAAAGAGGGAATCAGCACCATGTATGTCTGCCCTGCCTGTCTTTTGCTGTTACTGGAATTTCTTGTTACTGGATTTTGTATGGCTGCTAGCTCAGAGTGTTCCCTGGTGCATGGGACTTTCTTTGAAATCTCTTCTCTTTGTATGACACGAGAAAAAAAACTTTTTTAAATGACAGCAAACACTCCAAAACTTACATCAGCATCTTCTTCTTAGGAGTCTGGATAAGGTACATGTTGTCTTACCCTTTCATTCAGCTGAAAGGAGAAATCAGGAAATTGGTCTGAATTTTAGTTTAAAAACAGTGACTTAGCTTAACCTTCATTATGCTTCGATTGTGGAGTGTTTTATTATTTATAATTTAATTTTATGAGAAGTATTTTCGTAGGAATACGTGTAACGTAACACTCAAACTAGGTGCTTTAATATTTTCCAGTGTGCAATATGGTGTTGAAAGTTAGAAAATGCAGGCTGGATCTAGACTGATGCTTTCTTGGATAAGCTTCTACCATATGCTTTTATTTAAAGTATTTTTTTCTTTTAGGTTAGATTTATAAAAAACATGTGAAAAATGTCTTTTCTGAAAAAGAAGTGTTACGCAATTAGAAAATCACAGTGCTAGGAATTTAGCATCCTTCAGGAAATGCTGCATGTAAAATAAGTCAGATACTAAATCTAAATTTAAGGGAAAAAAAGACAAGTCCTACCACCAACTGTAAATGCAATGTCAATCTACAAGATGTTGTACTGAAGCAAATGTTCAGGAATTTTAAGCTCTGTGTGAACTCTGACTAGCTTCCAGTATAGATATGAATCTTGTTGGAGGAGTTTATCCATATTTCCTTCTGATTAGAAAAAATCAAATAAAATATGTTTTACAGGGCAGAAAACCTAAAGGAGCCAGAACAAAAAGGGCATTAAATATTTTTTTACAGTTATTCTTTATCCATAATTTTCTTTCATGTTCATGGGACTCCAGAGTATTGAATAGGCTGATCTTTAATCTATTTTGTTTATTGAATAGGCTGATCTTTTATCTGTTTATGTTCAAGGAAGTCTCTTTCCAATTGTGTTGTTCTACACTTTCTACTGTTTTGGAAAACTTGTTGTAGACACATTGCGTGACTAACCTCTTATTTAAAGATTGTCACATGCAAACCTCTGTTCTTTCTGAAAACATGACATCCTATGCTTCCTGCTTCTCACCTCTGAGTCTGGAAACTGCAATGACTGTGACTGGAGGAAAGTGAGTAATTCTAAGTTATTGTAACCAGCACATGGAGACCATCTGAGATTTTGTCAGATTTGGGGTTTGTTGGTTCAAGACTTACCTATGCACTTTCTGCTTTTAAATCCCCTTGAACTACTTTGTTTGTTGAAGAGAAAAATTCTGGGAAGACATCTTCATGGGAAAGAGAATTTCTAGTCCAGTTTTATAACTGTATAACTCATCCAGGGTAATGGGATTTTTGACAAGTTCTTCTGTTGTTGCTTGTGTTATCTTGTTTGAAATAACACTTTTTCAATTGGTTATTTTGTGGTTGTAAAGATACTAAATAAAGGAAGATGTGCTTTCAGGCAGTGGAAGGTTAGCATCATTAGCCACCAGTATTGTAATTATCCCCTTACCTCTTACTACTGCCTGGAGCAACAACAGCATTTCTGGTTTTGTTACTCCTTTGCTGTGCCTGAGAGTGTAGCACCCAACAATAACAGTTTGCAAAGTGTGTCTTCAGAGCAAGAATTCCACCTTCTGGTCTGGAGCACCACAGACTGGTTACCTCACACTGGCCTCTGAGGACTTTACAGAAGGAGTGCTTTTGGAAACCATGTCTGGGCATAAGAAGGAGAAGATGATTTGGAACAGTCAACTTAGATTTACCAAAGTTAAACCTAGTTGCCTTCTATGTATATAAGTTGATAGGTGATAGGAGAGCAGTGGATGTCATTTACCTTTGCTTTAGAGAGGTTTTGAACACTATTTCCCACAGCATACTTCTCTCCAAGTTATAGGGTATAGTTATAGTCTACCTGTGTGTACCAAATGGATTGAAATTGGTGGGATGACCAAGCTCAGAGGGAGTAGTTAATGGGTTGTACTCTCCCTGATGGCTGGTGGCAGGGGCAGTGCCAAAGGGCTCTCTCTGCTGGGACCTGTCCCATTTAGCATGTTTGTCAGTGACCTGAGGAAGGCAATGGGCTACTTACTCATAGAGTTTGAAGTGACATCCAATTGCTGGGGGAGGAAATTGGGCCAGGGGGTTGGTTTTGATACAGTCAGGGAAAGGGTTTCCCTTCAGAAAGGCCTAGGCAGGGCTCGCATCAGTCAACAGGAACACTGGGAATTTCAGCAAGGAAAATACAAAGTCCTGAAAAGGTTTGGCCTGTGTCCTTGAAGTGATACAGGCTAGAGGCTGACTGGCTGAGGAGCAGTTTTACCGAAAAGGGTATGAAGATTTTGGTAGACAGCAAGCAGAACTTTAGGCAACAATGTCCCCTAACAGCAAAGAAGTCGCAACACTAGACTTATAGCGGGAGGGAAGTGATTATTCCCCTCAGTACTCATTAGAGCACACCTAGAATATTGCATCCAGCTTTGGCCTCTGCTGTGGGAAGGACATGGATAAACCATAATAGATTCAGCAGAGGACCACTAAGATGTTCATGAGCATGCCTACAGGGAGGTCAGTCATCAAAAAGATGGAACTAGGCTTTTCACAGTGGTGCGTGGCAAGAGGATGCAAAACAACAAGCATAAACTAAAACAAGAGTGACTGAACACATGGAAAAGCTTTTTCTCTACCAGATATGTCAAATTTTACAAAAGGTTGCCAAAAGAGGTTGTACCATTTCTATCCATGGAGTTTTTCAAGATCAGACTGGATAAAACCCTGAGCAACCTGCTCTAACCTTGTATCTGACTCTGCTTTGAGCATGACATTAGACTAAAGACCTCCCGAGATCCCCTCCATTCTGAATTAGTCTATGATTGTGCAGGCCTAATATAATACCACAATTCTGTGCTATTTTGAAGCTGGAATAGTAATAGCAAAATCTTAATTGTTCTGAATATTCAAATGATCTGGCTGTGCATTGCTCTTGCTTTTGGAATGCAGAAATGCTTCATATGCTCTGTATGTTCTCCAAACAGCTTGTATTTGTGCTTATTTGCTGGTATGACGTGCTAACTGTGCAAAAAATATTGGACTCCTGCCTTAGAATATAGATACCTGCCAACAGAAAATGAAGGCTACATGGTGCTGCAAATGCTTTCTCTGTCTATGGAAAGTGCCTTTTATGTGCCAGAAAGAAGCATTTATACCACATGCTTTTTTACTGCTTCTCACATCTGTTAACATTTACATGTGTCAGAAAACAATACCTGAACAGTAAAGGGAAGGGATACATGAAGTTCAAGGGCATTTCATCAAGAAAAAAAAAAACGACATGTTATACTGTAGTAGTGCATTGGAAAAAAAAAAGAAAAACAAAAAAAGAAAAACATTTCTTCGACTTGACAAATATATCTAATATGTGGGTGTGATTTGTGTATACTGTCTGTCTGAACTGAATGACTGAAACTGCCAGTAAATTGAATTGAACCCATGAAACGGTCAAAGAGTGACAATCAGAAAGTGAAAGAATTATAAACATCTTTATTAAAAAAAAATAATTTTTTTTTCATTTAAGGCAGAATTCATGTAAAAATCTTCAAAGTTGGATTCCTAAATACAGAATTACCTACTTCTATTGAAATATTTGGCATTTTTGATAATCTTATCTTCAGATGTCTTTTTGTTAGCACGGAAGGCGTAGCTGACAAATGTTGCTGTATATCCTCAGTCCTTAGAGACAGCTACTGTACTGGACAGTGTTTCTGAGACTGTGCCTTTGAAGTTGCATTGTGAAAATCCCAAGACACAGTGTAGTGCAGGATTTTGTATGATGTGGCAGTTCTTACAGATGTTACCACTGGCAAGTGATTTAGAAGAACTGCAATTTGGAGCACAAGTGATCTTTGATCCCCTGAACTCGAAGAGAAAAATCAGTATTTTATACCTTTATAAAAACTATTGTTTGCATTAGTTCCCTTTCATATCACTAATTCTTTAGGCATCTGTTTGGATACTCTGAACAGTGTTGTGTGGCATTCTGTTCTTTGATGCCTAACCCTCATTTTCCAAAATGCATCTGCAACAAAGAGCACGGACCCTCCTCTACAGCTCTTGCTATTGCTTAATATTGAGCTCTCCATGGAAAGTGACAGAAAAATACCTGTTTTCCTAAGTCTTCTGAGTCTAGAAAGAAGTGATGGCTAAAATAAGAGATAACCTTGAATTGAGTCTTACGTAGCTTGTAGTCATAATAAAGACAAATGTCAATTTTTGCTTTTTACTGTATTACTACTAGATAATGTATCTCCAAAACATTATTTTTTTAATGAACTTCTACTTTTTTACATTGATAACAAGTCTTATATGAAATTATTATCAGAAGCTTGTGTTCCACGCTCACTACACTGAAAAAGCCTTGCATTAGATCTGTGAAGCAAATAATCACTGAATAATCATGTAGGGCATATAGGTTTCATTGCCCTCAAATTTGAAACGTAGAGCTTTACCAAAACCACCATGTAAATGGTACGTTCATACATATTTTTGCATTTGAGTCAGGGATATGAAGGATCTATAGCAGTTTTCCTCCGTAAGTTACACAAGAAAGTTGTGAGGCACCCAAAGAATCATTTGCTAATTAAAGCTGACATGGCAAAAGGCAAGGAAGAAAGATCTTCATCCAGCGCTATTTCTGAATTAAAAAATAGAAGTTAAGCATTTGATAAGACTTGCACTCTGGTCTTTATGCATCGCAGAGCAGCTTTATCAGCACACAAAGACATCCTCCTTAGTCTTAGGGCCACTCAAAGTCAGTGGTGAACCTTCCACTGACTTATCTGGTTGCTTACCTTGGCCCAGGTTTTACATACAGTTGAGGCAGGGTTACATAAAACTTTCTCCTGTCATTTCTTCTCATGTCATTTTACCTCTGGCATATCCTTTTGGGAGTGTTCATACTTAAGAATTCTACTACCTAGCTATTTGGGCCTAGACATCTGATTATAGTAATGGAAATTATAAGAAGAAGAACTGCTCAATAAAGTTATTATTAATGTTTAATTGACATAATGCTCTTTCTGACATAGTTCAGGACTATCACAGACACTATTACAAGTTACATGTAGAGGTCAGAGGGTGAAAGGTGACTGGCAAGAAGCTTGTTTTGTACATTTGGCTAACACAAATACTTCCTCAAGTACAAAATGCTTTGATCTCTCTAAGCAAATGCCATATGTGTGCAGCTGTGGCCCATGCCTCACGACTGCTGGAAGGTTAGAAAAAGGTAGCATATGAATTTGATGCCTGCATTCAATTTATGCTTTTATATTTAGCAGTTCATAATTTTGTGTAATATTTTAGCTGTATGAAAAATATGCACCAGAGTTGAGTGATAACAGATTTCTCTGTGGTTTGACTCAACATTGTTTGGGTGAATACAGATTCCTAAGTATTGCAGACTGAAAATATAGGTTTTAATTAGAGCTGTCTGAGCTTCAAAATACCTGAACGAACATTAAGCCTGGCAAATTTTCAGAAATCTGGGAGTTGCATGGACCTTATTCAAACTAAGCAGGAGTCTTCTCTTTTCCAGCTATATTGCATTTGCAGTTGCATCACTGACTTGCAACACACTGAAGTGAGATCCAAACCCATTATTAATGGTTTTCTGATATGTAAAAATGTTTTATCATCAAGGCCTGTCTTGTGTCATACTCATGTTGAACATTACCTTACTCCCAAGAACTTTTCACTGAAAAATTTGAATGACTTCCAGAGTAGAGGCTTTACTCCACATGACTGAAAAGTTGAATCAATTCCAAAAGTTTTGTGCCTTTCTTGAGCTTTTGTTTTTCACTTTTACTTGCAAATGTTTAAGATTGATATCCCTCAAGCAGTTTAACATGAGTGGTTTGCTGTGACAATAAAGAAATACACTGCAGTCAATGGGACACAAGGGTCCGTTCACGTGGATCCAGTTTCATGATCAAAACTGGAAAAAAAAAAGCATGGCTTTTTTTATTAAAAATCTTGAGCATGTACAATTACACTGGTATACCTTGGGGGGAAAACTGTGACTCAAATAAAACGTGCAATTTCTGCTTAAAATTAAAAAAAATCCAAGTCACAACCAATAGACAGACATGGTACAATAACTGGAAAATAAGACATCAAAATATCAATTCACAGGGAAAAATACAATAAAATATAAGGAATTGCACTCCTATGTGCATGTTAATATATATTTACACTAAAGTATGCATGTAATAGTATACATAAATACGTATATAATACAGTGGTTTTAATATGATTGTTAGTATTTTATTTATTATGTGCAGGGTAAATTTGTGCAACTGTTCCAGATATGATTTGAACATTATTGAAATAATAGCACACTTACTTGTATCTCTAATGCTGTTTCTCTTTTGTGTTTTTGCTAGCTGCTTCTGGCTATGGTAGGCTCTACGGATGACCCTCTGCAGGAGGCAGCAGCTGGTTGCATAGCAAACATACGCAGGTTGGCTCTAGCAACAGAAAAAGCAAAGTATGGCTGATGCTTTAGCAGCTCTTACCAACACACTTGTTTAGCAATACAGCTACACTTCCATATATGAGTACTCTTTCTAGTGTCTGTATGTCATAGCAGAACTCATTTATATGAGGATAATTTAATAAAAACAAATCTGTGGAAACTTATGTTTGTTTTTATATTATTTGTTTGTCACACCTAGGTTTGATAAAGCGCTCATACCTAATTTTTGTGTGCCTTTTAGCATTACATCTCTCAGAAGACTCTCAAAGACATTTCCTACAATTAATATGCCTGTATTTTAATTCACTGTAGATATACATGTTTTTGCTTATCTGTGACATTACAATAAATTTTCCTTCACTGTGTCTATGGTTTTGCAGTGATTTATTAATGTCTAGAACAGTTCCCTGCATCTTAAACTTGTCTAGTCATCCTCTCATTATGTTTTTCCATGTTGGATTACTTGTGAGTCACGGGAGAGACATCTAGGCATCTAATGCAGACACATCTATCTCACATCTGGTGTTATATAAGGACTGCAAACAGCTGTAACATTAGACATCACTCCAGATTTCCCATTTCTACCAACATCAAACAAAATAGTGCTTAATTTTCTAAGTAGCTGATGAAATGTGTTTTAATTAACATGTGTTTAATTCAGATTAAAATTTACTGGCTTTAAATGAAGAGTAGGATATTTACATTTGCACATTGTTTTTCTGTGTTTTTTCATTTTTAAACTGAAGACAACATTGTAGTTGTAGTTATTGATGTAGTTACTTTATTTTTCTACATAAAATTACGTTCAGAATTAGAGTTGCTTTCAAAAAAGCACAGAAATTATTACTCATATTATAAATTACAGACCCACTGTACATACCATGCTCAACAAATGATACTAAGGCATTTCTTTGAGAGCAGACACAAGCACAGACTGCTGACAAAACTAAGAAAAGCAAATATTTAAATAACTTGCATTTGTCAAGAACTGGTTGCTGATTTTTTTTTTTTTTTTTACTTGGTAATCAACAGTTTCCTTGTTTTGGAAGCATTTTGTAATTTCATTATTTTTCCTCTAACTAGCATGACTTCTCAAGGCAACTAATTTTCCTGCTGACAGGAGCTTCTATGGAACACAATGCAAATCCACCTTTTTATATATTTTTTTCTGAAGCAGACAAGAGGACTCATTTAAAATTTCATTTTAGAAGACTCATGAAATTCTGAAAAAGGAGAATTGCATTGAGTCCTCAGAGAAGGTGTAGAAACTTTTTTAAAGGAAATTAACTATGGACACGTGCTAATAGTGTGGAGATCAAAATCCAAGTAGTATTTTCTGATCAGTGCAAACACCAGCATAATCATGGGGTTGTCACAAGTTCCATCAGTAACCAGTGACCAAGCAAGTGCTATTTTAGGTATTTTCCAACTCTGCCCCACAGGTCTGGTATGTTATTTTGAATAAATGTGTCTGTATTATTATACTGATGTCACAGCTATAGTAGTATCATATGCTTCATCCCTATACCCAAAAATACTTCGAAAATAAGTGCTGATTGCCAGATTCATTTGGAAGAGGAGAGGCTTGATTTTATTTTTGTCTTTTCTGTGAGAGAAGATGTAGATACAAATAGTTTATCACAGTCTCACTTATGAATAACACGTAAAATGGTGGCTTATTTTTCTAACTGTTGAGGGGGAAAAAAACTCCCTGAAAATAACTGCTGTCCTTAACATGACCTCTCAAGGCACAGTTGACTGTTTAGCATGGATTTCAAATGGAATAAGTTCTAAAGTAAGCTTAATTTTATGATACAGGTGTCAGGGCAATAAATGTCAGTTCCTGACAATGAAATGGCCTCAGCTTGCCACTCTCACTCACACTGGTAGCCCTTATGCCTCCAAGTAGTTCATCTGAAACCTTTATTTTAAGACCTCAGACAGTTAATCCCAGACTTAAGATGACTTACTTGTGCTGTTTTCTTTTCCTTTACCAAGCCTACAGTTTTTAAGTTCTGTACAAGGAGAAGAATTGTTGAAATCGATACAGATTGCCACACAGGCAAAGGACCAATATAAAAAAAAAATCATCTTTTTTGCCAAAACTGGTGAATTCCATGTAATTAATATAAAGAGATTTAGTTGTTGGAAAACGAATAAATGAATGTGATCCCTGGCCCCTCTGAGTGGTGCAGTACAACTTGTACATTTGAAAAGCTTCCACTTTGTCCACAATTCTGCGCTGAGTTTCACAGCACTGCAACCCTCTGAAAAGGCATCTGCACAAAGCTGGATCCCACTTGCCGCTCACAGACCTTCTGGCAGTGCCCACCAGCCTATTCAAGCCCTGGCACCAACCCGAGCAGCCGCTGCCACCCAGGCCCAGCGTTCCCACCGTGAACATCCAGGCACCAGCCAGCTCCCACTCCCCGGCTCCTGAGCCTGGAAGGGAAATGCCTTCACTCCTTGCTCTTTCCACCAGCTGCTACTTGTCCATGTAAACCTGTAACCTCTTAGGAAATACATACCAAGTGTGGCAGTTCAGTATTACCTTTAGAGCAGAACAACTGATGTACAAAATTATTTTAGTTGCAAAAATTTAGTGATGTTAAAGGGAGAGTTGGCCTCTGTCCTGTTCATTTGCCATAGTCTGCTGAGTCTGCTCCCTCACTGTGATTCCTCTCCTTTCACAGTCTTGTAATATGGGGGGGGGGGTTTCCAGTTTATTTACTTTGATGTTACTGTCAGCAGGGAGTATCCATCACTTTTCACAATTTCGGGAGCCAGCTCCCAGCTCTGCACAGAGTACCGTTCTCCAACAGGCATAACTTCTCTTCACTGGCTGCTGATTGTCAGCTTTGTTCCTCAGTTACATTAAAATGTTGCGGCAGGCGTTGGCCAAGTGGTGCAAGCCCCTGCCTCTGGAGCCACCTCCTCCTCTGCGGACGCCAGTTCAAATCCTGGAGGAACTCGCTGTCGCAGTCCAACTGTGCTCGGCCGTGGCAGATGAACCTCAGGAGTAAAGGGGGTGGGGCCAGTTCCGCACACACTGTGCCTCACCTAAAAAATCCACTGCGCAGGCTTATCCCAAAATATTTGTTCAGCAAAGTCCAGCCAACAACAACAACAACATTAAAATGTCAGAAAACGTGGAGTCCAAGTAGGAAAAGTTGTCACAAGAAAGTGTTGTTTTGAGTATGGAAATACTAGAGTTGAGGAGAAAAAAGAGTAAGAGAAGAAATCTTTCACCTTTATGCAATTATTTCTGGAACCTTAAAGGCCTACCACATCTTTCAGTCTACACATCTGTCAGCAGCAAGATAGCTTTTCTTCTACCAGTCCATGACTTTATGATTTATTGCTTGGTGACAGATAACCATTATCAATAATTTAATTTTCCCAGGATGTTCAAACTACACATTTGAATCTGGGATTTACATTCATTTCCTCTTGTTCATGCTAATGACAAGTGCATGTGTTCTGACACACAATATTGTCTCCAAGTTGTTAGAGAAATATAAACTTCATGGCCTGGTTGCAATGAATCTGAGATACATTAAGGGCTTTGTTATTCTGCTCCATCACCAAAACTTTCCTGTGGCAAATAAATGAGCTTGAGACTCATAGACTGTCTTGAGATTTGACTCACTAATTTGCTTTAGGTTAACTGATCACTTTGTGTGAAAGCATGGTACCTTTTCGTTCCACACCTCCTAAATGAGTCAAATGAGCTGCTGATGCTGGGGGTCAGATGTGAATCATCCCAGAAGACGGAAATAGATAATGTTAGTTTAAGAATTTCATCTCATAATAAATGAAATGGTTGTTCCTTGCACATTTCCACCAAATAATCGTTGTTTTACGCATTACAGCAGGATTACTGTGATGGAACCATGTAATGTGTTTCTTCAGCAGTGGAATTCAAGTTTCCATGCAGGCTGCTTGCAGAGCTGATTACAGAGTCAGAAGCTGACTGCTCCCCAACTGCAAATTGTAGTTTGTCTCCTCTTTAGCTGCTTCAGTTTTGCCACACACTGCTTAGCATCCAGAACAACAGAAAAATGCGGTGTTGCATCTTGGCCACTCCTCAATTCAGACAGTCCAATTGTGGAGTGTTCAGTGACCTGGCACAGGCCAGGATTAGTGTGTTTGCAGTCACAGACATTGGAGCTGCAAGTTACATTGCACCGTTTCCGAAGAAATTAATTTTACCAATTATTGTTCCCTCCCCTGCTTAAACAGTGATGGTCCTCAATGTTCAATATTTTGCTGCTTTCTTTGACTGTTGAAGACAGCCATTTGCAAGAACCTCTTCCTTGGGTGCAACTTTCATCGTCACATGTGCCTTGCCTAGTTAACAGTTCGGTAGTATAACTTGCTGGGAAGTATTTCCATGGACAACATCACCATGGCTTATATTTATTCTCTTGACTTGTTTCTGTGTTATCTGTCAGACACCTTTCAATAGGCAAGTTTCTTTCTCTTTTCCATTTGTTGTCATTGGTGAGCTATGTGTTTCCATCCTGGTCTACATGGAGCAAAGTACCCTTCAGTTGCTTGATCTTTTACAATTGCAATCAATTCTACTTTGAACACAAATGTTTTCTTTCTGAAAGGCTCATGAACTCATGCAAGGAATCATCGACTTTGGCTACCGCATAATATGATGTGGCCTAATCCTGCTACTTTTGTAGTTCTACAGTGACACAAAGCCATCTTCACTAATTTCATGTGTTTTCTTCCATCATTTGGAAATCCTGATGTGATGACAAGATGGTTGTTGGCCAGTCAAAACCTTTGCTTGTTGTTACTTTGAGTGTGTGTTGGAGAAGGACCAAAAGAATGACATCATACTAATTCTGAACCAGGAAACAGGTCATAACCAGCAGTTTTCGGTCAACTCCCCATTGCACTGGGATCCTGAATTCCTTTAAAGCTTCTCCATTCTTCATGAGGTGAGAAACTGCCAAGAAGCTTTTGGAGGTCAAAACTGTTGTTTTCAATTGGTAGTGGTGGTAAGTTTTTCTCTAGTCATGCTGTGTCTCACCCCACTTTTACAAGGGGCTTGGTGAATGTAGGAAAGGAAAGCTGAGCACCTGCAGTCCAGTGGGTGCATCTGTCAGCAAAGTTATACTTCAATGGCCGAGCCTTGAACTGTACCTTCTAATACCCAGATTAAATAGCTAGGGATTTGTGTCCTGCTTCTGATAAAAATTATAAAAAATCTTTCATAAAAATGGTAATTAAAAAAATACAGATGCTGATAAAATTAAAAACATATGATATGGAATCAAAATGATTTAGTGTTGAAAAATGTCGGTTGATTCAGTAGTAGTTAAACTTCCAAATAACTTGTCTTGAACAAGCAAATAGTTATAAGCATTTGGCTACATGTCTTTTTTTATAAAAAAAAGTGAACACAGATCATGTTGCTGGTTCCCTCTACCACTAACTGGTAAAGGCTGTGCTATAAAATTAGTGCAGTAAACCACTCATCTTTCCAGTTGCCTCATTCTCTTCCCCAGTTGACAGCATTTTGGGGCCTCCTTGGCTCCTCAGCAGAAAGTACCAAGTGCAGTTCTGTTGCTCTAATGAAAACATACAACAACGTCTGGGAAGCCATAGAATGATGCAATAACTGTACTGCTCTGCTTCCTTTAATGTGATGAAGCTTGCATATTTGCCTGGCTCCAGTGCTTTACTCCTGCCAGTATTGTACTGTAAAGAGACTTGGCAGAACACGTTCAAAGACTGTTCGTGGTTTTTCACTCAGCATTAAACCGTCCAATGACGGAAGGGTGGGGGAACACATATTGGGACAAACAGACACTCAGAAAGTCAAAAAGAAAGAGGAGAAGGAGGCTGGTGGTGGATGGTCAGCAGTTATGTAAACCTTGGTTATGGGACTGGAGTTGATTAGGGCCAAGCTGAGACCCACTGGAGGACAACATCACGTATTAAACCAGTGGATCTTCTCTGACCACTTTCCAGGGGACGATCAGCCCAAAAGAAAAACAGGTCCTAATGTTCTGAGAGAAAAGATCAGTATTGCTTCACTCTCATAACCAAAGTCGCTCTGTCCTTGATAACTGCACTTGGTTATAATGGGTGCAATAGTCAGAGTCCTTAGGATTGCCATTTTTTGTGCTGTATTTGCCCAGTATGGGGTAAATTCCTGGCCACATGGTTCCCAGTCTTGCTCTGAAGATCTTCATTGAATTCACTTATGGCTGACTTTTTTTTAATTGCACCATTTGGCAAGAAGACTACTTAGTATTTACTCCTGTGTGAGGTTAGGCAGGAAAGTATTCAAAGTGGAGCTGGTGCAACTCTTAGAGAGAAATATTTCATATGCAGTTGAAGATGAGGGGCATAAATATGTTCAGAAACAGAAGTTATGGTCAGATTGATGCCTCCTTCCAGCCCGTTCCACAACTGTCTGTGGTGGGGTGTCATGTAAAAGGAAAAATATTTGGAAAAGTGGACAGCTTTGGTATGCTTCCCAGAATGTAATGACTAGGTAAATGTTTTTCAGCACAGCAACTAAAGAATATAGGTGACTGCCAAGCACTGGGTCTGATGTGGCCTGAAGAGGTACAAAACAAAGAAGAGTGATTTGTCTGAAGAAACTGAGGCCTAATTATTTCCAAACTCAGCATTAAAATAAAACAGCAAACCAAAACAAAACTAATTTCAGTCCCCTCATGTTGCTTTTCAGATTTTTGCATGTCTTTAAGATGCATTGTTGTGGACATGCTCTTTTCACCAGTCAGGATTTTACTAGTATGCGTGTAGACTCATTATTGTGGATGTTTTTAAATCAGCAGTTACTGAGATCTATGTTACGATTTTAGTTCCACTGGCAATTACTGATATATAATTACAACTTAATCTCTTCTGAACTTTGTAGGAATGTGTAATAGAAGCCACCATAACTTTTGCTAGAACTGAATTTGAATCATGTGTCTCCTCTCCATATGACTGCCACATCTACACCCACCATCCCAAAGAGCTGAATTATATTTCAGCTTTAAGAGAAAAATACTCTGTTCTTTGTGATGTATATTCTTGCTCTGGGAGATGGGAAATGCAGGCTCAAGTGCCCCACAGTCCCCTCAGAAACTCTGCAAGTCTCAGTCTCCATCAGAGAAAGCAAAAATGAGAGATGACCCTTATGGCCTTGGAACAGTTATTTCATGTCATGGACAACTACTACATCTAGGACAAAGCACAACTGAAATGCTGAGGCATCAGAAAGTGCTGGCCAAAATGCTGAATTCCAGGAGCAGCTTCAGGGATATGAAGCATCTCTTTGCAGCTTCAAGCAAGTGTGTAAGTCCTGAGAGGGCTAAGATCACAGAGCCTCTCTGCGGGGTTTCCCAGTACCACTGGCCCCAGTGGAGATGTTAGCACCCTGCAGCATTGGGCAGGGGGTTGATAAGCAATCTGGTCTCAGGGCTTCCATTGTGCATCTGGCAGAGTGTGCAGGGGATGCAGAGGCATATATTTTCACAGCAAATCTAAGTGGCAGTTTAGAAAATCCAATCCAGCCAAAAAAACCCCTTGGAAAATCCCACAGAATGAATCAATAAAACTGTCTAAGAATTTAATCCAATGAGAAAGTTAGCAATTGTCAGAAGTTCATGAGATTTACATTTCTAAATTAAACAGGCCAACAAAGTAACAAGACTGTCCTTCTGTAATCAACTAGTAGCAGTTTACAAAGTAGTAAGAATGTGGAGGGAATTTCATTACAAAATGTGGCTGCCACCTGCAGGTACCCCTTCAAGCTTTCAGTCAGTAAAGTATGTGGAAAAACAGATGAAATTTCACTTTGCTGAGACAGGTAACATTTTTTCTTGGCCAGTAGCAAGTGTGATTTGGGCAAATATGTCTAGATTAACCACAAATAAAATGATGGCAAAACAATAGAGCAAGAGCCAAAGGGGACTGCAGGCTACCCCTGAAGAGCTCCCAACAGCCAAGGATGTGCTGTGATGAGGAACACTGTCCCTGGGCAGCTCTGGGCGATAACTAACAGCACAAAAATTCCAAACATGGATTGTAGGATAGGACTTCTGCCCAAGGAAAATTTAAGGGGAGGGATGGAGAAGTCAGTTTCAGTGATTCCCACTGATGTGCAGGTATCCAATGGGCTCCAGCCATGGGGCAGCACAACTGCACTCATACTCCACTTGTCACCTTGCTCCTTTGCTGCTGGGCCCAGATGAGTGCAGCTGAACTCTCAGCTACGGGGGGGGTGCTGGTCAGCCACATCACTGTGTGGAAGGAAGTGAGGTGGAAAGAAAGGTTTTATTAAGGAAGGACTTTAGTAAGATGCAAAGAAAGATGATTTAGTTTCTTAGCTTGATAAACACAGATTTGGGGATTCTGCACAGTGGAATAGCAGCCCAGACTGCAAGATCCAAAGGGGCTTAAACCGATGCTACATCTAGTCAGAAAAGGGACATGTGCCCTGTACCCTCATGCTGCTCCCCTTTCCATAAGTACTCACAAATATACAGAACTCTGCCATGAGAAGAGAGTTTCAAAAAACCTTAAAGAAATTTTTCTTGCAGTGGGGATCCCATCACGATCTGAACCAAATGCCTTCTGTGTGTTATGGCATTAACTGAATTTTATGGGGATGCATCTCAGGAAGGCATTTCTTCAGCCTGTCCTGACCCCACTGCAGTGAGACCTTGAGTTTGACAGCCCTGACAAGCAACTGAGCTGCAGGGAAAACAAGAGGACTTGAAGAACGAATATGTGCACAGGCTGTCCTGCCTCCAGCTCAAACTATTTCCTTCTGTCTCAGTCTGATAACTGTACAGTCTCCCAAAACCTTCTCAGATGACTGCTGTCCGGCAGATCCCAACAGAAGCAGGGTGAAAGAAAGCTCACAGGCTTGGTATCTCTCCGAGCAGTCTCAGTCTCTGGTAGATTAGCAATGCAAACAAACGAAGCTTGGAACTAGCCAGGGACTTCTGGCAAACCCATGTGTTTGTGACTGCTACCTTCATGGGATTCGATTGACATGACTGTGTCCTTTCCAGGCATTTCGAGCATTTCTCTATTATCAGCTGCCTGGTCCAGGGCTGCAGAATCCATCCAAGGGAGGACTGAGGTATGAGGACTGCTTGAAGCAGCTCCATGGGTAAAAGCCTTAAAAAGCTGGATCTTTTGTGTAAGAAATCCTATTCTTGGATGGTTTGTAAATGCTCATTGTAAACTATCTAGTGCTGCTGCCAGACAGAATTACCTTAACCGGGACTTTATGGCTCAAGCCATGGAGAGTCTGCCACAAAAACACAGGAACAAATCAAAGTGCCTTTTTTTTGGAGAAAGCACTCCAAGTGGGCCCAGGCATGTGAGTCACAGCTTTTTACAGGGCAGTGGCCATGACAACATCGAAAAAGATCTCACAGTTGAGTTCTCTGAACTACAGAGGTCCAGTAGGTCTCCTTCTCAAAGGCTTCTCCAATAAAATCAGCAGTCTGTCACCTGTGCACTGCGAAAGGCCATCTGCTCCTCCCCAGATACTGCATCCCAACCAGTGGAGACAGATGTTACAGGCCTCCGAAGGAAAATCAACAACTGTTGATTTTAAATACTTGTAGCCAGGTGGGTTTAGACCTGTTATTGTCCGTAAAAAGGTGAACAGCAAAACCCTCTACTAGGATTTGACTGCTCCAGAAGTGCCCTCTGAATTTGAGATCCTAGAATTCATGATTCTGCAAGCCCTGAGCTATATCCTGTAAGTGACCCGACGTTTCTTGGCTTTTCAGGCAGGTATTTTCATGCTCTGATTCACCCATCTGGAGTAAGACACTAATATCTCAGCTGTCCTTGTGGAGAGTGCCAGCAAAGAAGCAGAGGTCTCCTCTTCCTGTGTAACCATGACTTGACCCTCTCCAGCCAAGACCTGATGGGGTGACAGCTTTTCTAAGGAGACCAAGTGCTTGTGCCAACCACCTGGTGCTATGTGGTGATCTGAAGTTTGCGACTAGTGACCAGATCAGTTGAGACAATCTGGGCCTTCCTTGCTTCCCTGGGCAGCTCAGAATTCTGTTCAATTCCCCTCCAGCTGGAGACTAGTTCATGGGCGAGCTGCATGGTTCGTCATCAAGATAAGCCTGCTAGTGGCAGCAAAGGCGTCCCTGCATGGACAAGATGCTTACCACACCTCTGTGTCTCCCTCCTTACTGAACTGGTGAAGAGAAAACATGGGCAAATAAGGAATCCCCTGATCTATGAAAGCAGGCTGGAATATGCCTTATGGAGAAGATGAAGTCCAAAAAGCCTTAGCTGACCTCCTCTGCGCCCTGGGAAGCACAAACATTCAGACATGTGGAAAGCCTTGCTTTGCAGAGAGGTCCATAACCCCACCTGATGCCAACACAATGCCGTGTGGGTGGAGAGCCTCACTCCAGGAGAGGCCAAACTGCTGTCTGGGCAGAGCACATGTTTAGCCTATCACTCTGACAAGGGACAGGAGCAAGTACTGTACAGACACTGCCAAGAACAGGGGAAGGCACAGCACCAAGATCTGCCCTGTCCCTGCCAGGGCTGTCAGCCCAGTGCACATCCCGCATTGGAGGAGACCCGGGGAGCAGGCTACAACCCTGCTTTGTGCTTGTACTTATTCCCAGTGTTTACTCTGGCAGCTGAAGCAGGTAACTTTATACCATTTCACTACTTTGTGGAAAGACTGTGAAGTGACCAGCACCTGAGCTTGTTGACAGCTTTGAAGGAAACAATCTAATTATGCAAACCTGAAACTATTCTGTCCTTATCCCTTGGGCACTTCCCCAATGATGGCAGTTGCTGTCTTACCCCGGGCATCCGAGGGCACCTTCTGTCCAAACCCAGCAAGCACTAGAGGCTTAATATTACACCAGTGAGGAATGCTTGCATAGCCAATGGATAGCCAGTGGGATAGCCAACATTTATGCGTACAATCAAATCTGCAATTTGGGTCTGAGCACTTTGTCATATTCTTGGCCTGTGCTTAAAAAGAAAAAGAAAAAAAAAAGATGAAAACCCACAAATCACATTTAAGCTAGCAGAATGATTTATTAAGAAAAAACATTGATGGATTTTTGAAGTACTGAAAGCGTTGAAATAGTCTGAATAGAATGAAAATTGACACAAATTTTTACCACAATGCAAAAAGAACTTGAACTATTCTAATAAGAGTTTGCTTTAATGTTCGTGCATGTCTTCACATCCTGCTTTTGGCAATGGCCAGAAAAGAACTACTGAAATACTGTGAGAAAAGCTGTTCTCATGTTATTTCTGGCCCTGCTGTAATGCATGAAATCAGGACATCTCATGAGAGAGACTGATATTCATGATTTCAGTCTATTTTTCAGATAAAAAAGTCTGAATATATATCTAGATTTCTGGGTTTAGTCATGGCTAGGTCTTGAAGAAACAAGTATCCCTGAGGTCACAAGTCAAATAGTCACAAACCAGAAGAAACTATAATAGTTATATTCAAGCAATTCTGAGGAAAAACCTGTTAAGCCAATATTCACTTGCCAAGCTAAGAGGTATGGCTATGCATTCTCAAAATAACCCCCAACGCCATCAGAGAATTTCTGAACATTATTCATATAGCGGATGGGTTTTATGATAAAAACTAAAGTGCTTGGCGACACCAGCGACTGTCATATGCTTGATTCTATGTATGTGTGGTTCTAATCTGTCTAAGAATCATTTTTGATAAACACCTCCAGGATGCAAAGAAACGAGGACTCTATGAACTGTATGTTTTCTGGTGCCACTGCCAACTCCGAATAAATACACTGTGTGTGTAGCCAAGGTCTTGGAGAATTATTTCCTGAAAACTACTTACTTTAGAACCAGAAGGAATTAATGAAGATGTGCCAGCTATTTCCTTCACTGGCTTGCATGCCTCAGCCTCACCAATAATAAATAGTAACAGTGTTTACATGAGTTATGCTGCTACACCTCATGTTTTGCACCCTGCAGAACCCATCTATTCTGTACACAAGCAGGAAAGCACAGAGTATGAGTTTGTTGCCTCTCCTTGGGTATCCACGTTCAAGGCTGGCAATAGCTATCAAGGATAAACTGCATTTTGAGTGTCCAGCTTTAGCCTCTGCTAAAATAGCATTTCTGTATTTTAAAACTATTAACAGAGGTTTAACCCCAGTTCTACTAAAAAGGAGATAATACAGTTATCAGCACTGGTTAAACAGATTAATAGGATTGGCCTGACTTTTTGATCTGCTTGAATAAACATATTTATAATTATTGGGCAACTTTCTGAAAAATTTTGAATCATTAGAGATTTATAAATTATCAATTATGTAAGAGCTAGAGCAGCTAGGGAGATGGTTTTGTATGACTGCAAGCAATAAGGAAGGAGATTTTCAAACTCAGGCCAAAAACATTAATCGCAAGTCATTTTTAGAAGAATCTTCCAGCAACCTTATTTTATCCTCAGATTTTCTTAGGCTTCCTTTGCAGGAAACCAAACCACCATTGTGTGACTCCCAAACAGAGTCGGAGAAGCAGGATTCCATGTCCTGGAGGGAGTTCTGCCCAGGCAGCTCTGGGTGCCTGACCCCAAAGAGCCTTTATAGAAACTGGCATTAAATTTGAGGCTTTCCTTCAAGACACAAAATCCCCTCATACACATCCATGTTGCCGAGGCAACATGCTCTGACTCTGCCTGTCCTCTTCAAGACCCAATATCTACTGGAGGAACCTCTAGACAGAAAATCATCGAAACCCTGACTCAACCGCATGAGGTTTAATGCTGTGTAAGCAGCCAAGAGGCTGAGGATAATTCAGAGGTTTTTTTATGCAATAACTGGAGGGCCATCAAACTGAAGCATGTTATGACTACTTCTCCCTGTTTAAAATCCTAAAAGTCAGCCTGAATCTTGTATGCTCTCTGTCTTGTCTCCGGAAAACGCCTTAGATTTGGGGTTGAAAGTGAATACGCTCTGGGCTGACGTGTTGGGAGCTGCTACCCCGTGCAGAGCTCTGTCAGTACAAAGGAAAGAGGAAACGTTTCTTCTGGTATTATTAACATGTCAGTAGCAGTGATAGATTCCAACTGAGATCAAGCTCTCTTGTATTAGCTGTGTGCCAAAAGCAGAGTAGGAAGCAGAGAAAAGGGAGGAAGCGTTATTATTCCTGTGTTACAGCTGCAGGAGAGAGGCATGGGGATTGTGAAATCCTCAAGGTCACACAAAGCTGCGTGCGGCTCAAGCAGGGAATGTAGTCAGCCCCTCACAGTTGCCCCTTCCATCCCCTCAGCCCATGCATGTCTCCCTACCTTGCCAGGTTGGTTCACATTTTCGGGTATTTGTGGATGATCAAGAGTTGTGGCTGGTAGATTAAGTCCCAAGGGATGTGTCCCAGGCAGGTGCCACATGAATCACGGTGTCCTTGCGCATTACTGCACCACCTTTCCTCTCACCCACAGGCACATCCTCTTCTCTTCCTACCCAAAAAAGACACACTTGAGCAAAAATTCCTCCTTGTTTCAACCATTCTGCAGATAATAACTTCAAAATTATGGATTGATCTCTCCATCTGTACTATTGAAGGATATTGGTGGCCAAGTTGCCAGACCATATGCTTTCCAGTCAAGCTAGAACAGGAATAAATAGTAGGGAATTTAATAACACAGTGTGATATGTTTATTTTTGCACAGGTGACTAAAGAATAATTAGCTTTATAATTATTATTGCTACCAACTGTTGAGCATTTATGCTTAGCTTTTCAAAGCAGTGATTTCTGCAATGTGACTTGCACTGTTAATTTAAATCCAAACAAATCCACATTAATTTTCCAAATGTAGAGCCGACATCATCATCTGAGATACTACATTAAATGGAACTGAGTCACTCCCTGGCCAGTAAGGACACCAAGGATGTGATTTTCCTCTGAGAATATTAAATACAGAATTTAAATCTCTATTAAAAGAAACAATATTATTAAATTAATATAATGTATAACAGCATAGCAAAATTACTAATTTTGATTATGTTGACGCATTACACATAATTAAGAAAATCATCCTCTTTTGGGACATTTCAGTTGGTACTGGTACAGAAAAAAAAGGACTCATATACATATTTAAGGTTTGAGTCTCTGGCTTTGTATTCCTTGGGGTTAAGCAAAATGAACAGTGGAGGACACATCATGCAGAGTGGAGCAACCCACATAGCTTTGCTCGATAGAGGGCAGAGACCTGAAGAAACCAGGCAGGCCATAAGTTCCATGAGTGGAGTCTCCTATGAGGGGCACACACAGATCCCACTTGGGTCCTAAGAGCATGAAATGGAGAACAGCTCACACATATAAATGAAGCTTAATAACAAAGACGCCTGATCTCAAGACACTGACTCTGTCCCGGGCCAAACTGAAATGCTTCTCCTACTGACCACTTCTTGTCTTAATTAATACTGCATTACACACAGTTTTCTGTACAAGGGAAAGCATCTGGCCCCTCTCTGGAGCCCTTTCACCCTCTTGGCTTGTCACAGAGCCCCAGCAGAACCTCAGCTAAGGGACACTGGGAAAACATGTCTCCTGTAAACACCATGGCCCTCCTCCTCCTTCTTGTGCCCCCTACACACAGCACCTGATGCACAGCAGAGGCCCTATGGAAAGAGTTTTGTTTTACATGGCCCAAGGGGATGGAAACCTAAAAAATGCAATAAAAATGGAGGTGGAACGGAGCAGTGAGAAAAAAAGACCCTGAGCACCAGTCAGAAGATTGTTTTTCTGACTCTTTGGGGTTGGGTTCACAGGGAAGGAGAAATAACTGAAATCACTGGTTGGAGACCTTGTTCTGTTTTTTAATTTTTTGTTTATTAATTCTGAAGACAAAGCACATAAAGAAAATGCAGAACAGAAATGAGTCTCCCACCCTTCTAGATGACACAACAGCAATGTGTTCAGGGTTGTTAGACCTGCAGTTTGTCTGGGGTTTTTGCCACCACTAATCTCAGTTTGAGGGTCTCACCAGGGATGCCACCTATAGGACCCCATGCTTCTTAAAAGGAACAGGGGCCAGCAACTGCCCACTGCAACTCCCAAAGAGACACCTGCCCTTCCTCATGTTTGTAAACCCAGTTCCCTGCCTTCAAAATGGTCTCAGTCTTCCCACTCCTGGCAGTCATGACTGAGGCCAAGTTCAAGGCACAGCTTCATGGTTAACCTCTTCTTACAGCTGAAGCTCCCTGGCCACTTCCCCTTGCCATGGCATCACCCTGGCTCTGGATTTCATTACTGAATTGAGCTAGAACGCAGATTCCAAAATGTCAGTGTTGTAGCACTCTACAACCCAGCCCATGCCCTCAGCCTGCTCTCTTATAAGACCAAACAGCGTGCAAGCCTTTCTGATTTGTGGAAGGCAAAAACTGGACCTTCATATAAGGTAATCTCCTGCATTTGTACAGAGTCTGGTGAAATTCTTGTATTAGGATTTCTTGTCAAGCAACATGTGGTCCACCTTTCTGCAGCATTCAGCAGCCTGCAGGCAGCAGACAGCTCCCTTAGCGAACACCCTTCCTGGGTGTACATGATAAGAAAATATCTGAATTGCATTGAATGCTACACTGGAGCTACAGTCTATCATTTTGTCTCAGTCCAGTCTTGCTGTACCCGGAGTTGAAACCAGGTTTTGGTTAATAGTCAAGCCTGCCAGGTTGCTGCTGAATTTTCTCTTGACGCCCTCCTCATTTCACCTTCCTGCTGTTGCTGCCCTCCTTGCTCACAGAGCTCCCCACAGTCTTTGGCCCTGCAGTTTGACAATATTATCTGCCGCAGCACCACCACCAAAGCTGCTTTAGGAGCGATTACAGATCACGTTAGTGTGTTTGATCCCTGCATACATGGTTCCATTTCAACACACCTTACCAGTTCCTCCAAAGCAAATACCCATAAAGAAAAAAGACATTTTGTCTTTCAGGTGCTCCTTCACTGCTGTCGAGAGACCTTCCAAAGCTCATTTCTCCACAGGTCTTTGCATGCAAAAAGGCCTATAATCAGGTGGCAACTTCAGAGCCTATCTTTGCTTTCTAGTAGCTCAGAATAATTATACCCCCTCTCAGATTTTGTATGTCTGGTATGACAACCTCACTGCTCCCAAGGATGGAGTACTTATCCCCCCTTATTCTAAGCCGGTGGCTATTCTAGGCATTGATCCAGCAAAATCTTCAAAGGTGACAATTCTTCCTTCCTATACTCAACAAAACTCCACATTACCAAATTTAACTTCACCCCTACATTACCTCACCCAAGTGCTCTGGGAGCTACCAGACTAAGCATGAAGAGCCCCAGCTAAAGCTACTCTGCCAGATCTGACTCCCTGTAGCAGTAGAACAAACCCCTTGAGACACCATTTCAGCCAGCTTGGTTGAACAGGTCCATCCTTGTCTACATGTGCCTCAGGACTTTGCTCAACACTGATCCAGCTGCTGACAGGGATGGCAACAGGTCTCTGCAGCTGCTCTCCCTGTAAGTGTGGCTATTTTGCAGTTTAGATAACACTCCATTCTGTATAATCCTAAACAAATTCTCACCTACCCCATTTCTCAGGCTCTTCAACATACGTGGCTGAAGTTATTTAGCCACCCAGCCTGCCACAGCGCAGAGCGTACCAGGGACATGAGGAAATTCTTTGAATTTCAAACATATATGTTTACCGTGAAGGAATCCGCAGCTGAAGGGAGGAGCTGTGAGAATGCAACGCGAAGGAAATGGTTGCTGAAAGCATTTAAAGAATAACCAGAGCATGAAGCAAGGGACAAAAGCAACATTATACTGGAAGTGCAGACCAGAAATGAGGACCGTATTTAGAAGCATAGGTGGGACCCTAGTGAACTGAAGCTGAGACTGGGGAGGCTTAGTTTAGATATCAGGATAAAGTTCTTCACCCAAAGGGTGATTGAGCACTGGAACAGGTTCCCCGGGGAAGTAGTCACAGAATCAAGCCTGACAGAGTTCAAGAAGCATTTGTACAACACTCTCAGGCATATGGTGTGATTATTGGGGTGTCCTGCACAGGGCCAGGAGTTGGACTTGATGATCCTGATGAATCCCTTCCAGCTAGCATAGTCTGTGATTCTGTGAACTGGTTTTGGATTGCCCTGGGGTCATGGCTAGAGAAGGGAAAGTAGGCAGAGCAGCTCACAGCCAGCCCCAGAGGTGTGATATGACCTCTGAAGGGTGCCTGTCCACCACAGGCAGCTCAGCTGGGGCTGGAGCTTCTTAGTTGTCTGGAGCAGGGCTGGCTCTGAGGAGCTCCATCACTTGCAGCCTCAGGAGCAATTTCTCCTCTCAGCTTGACAGCACAGTTGATTTTTTCCTGGCTTTTCCAGTGAGACACATTAGGCCTCAAAGCACCACTTTTAGGTCCTTTCTGCACGATATCCCTTGGAAATGTGCCTTGCTGCCACTTTCTGGCATGCTAACTTGGCCTACCAGCTGTCTGAAGCTGGGCACGCAAGCATGGTCTGGGAGAGGGGTGTTGCATAGAATGGCAAGGATCTTCTTGCAGATCCAGCGTGGCAGGTGCCCGAACTCCTGCTGCACCCCAAGCCCCCGCCCCACTGTGGGATGCACTGGAGCCACAGTGGTCCTGCCCGTTGGCACTGCACCATCCCCAGGGGAGCCGGCTGCAGGCAGCGGTATGCGGCTAGCAGCTATTGACTTATTTTTCCGTGCATGGCCGGGTAAGTAACCTTAATTAAAAACATGAAGCCCACAGTTTGTATCACATTCACAATGTTAAACAAGCTCTGGAAATAGAAACACTGTTTTCATTTAAGCTTTTCAACTGTGATCTAAGTAATAAAATATGGAGGGGGCGGGCGTGTGTGAGATTTACATGTGATGATTTGGGAGATCTCACTGCTTTAGAGGCTTGTAAGGCGCCGCAGTGCCAACTGCTCCTGCCACTGCCTCGCCACGTTTGGCAACGCCTGCCCTGCACAGACTTTTGGTTTTTTCCAGAGCCGCTTTCCAAATGCTGATTTCTTCCATCAGCTCTTGTTGCTGTGATTTATTCTGGGTGTGGGTGTGGGATCTGCCAGGCCCTCAGCAACCTGCTGCCCTGGCTGACCGTGCCCTGCCCAGCTCTGAGCAGGCAGGCAGGTGAGTAGCACACACTCCCATGCTCCTGGAGAACATGGATGACCTCGAGGACAGCCATATACTCTGCAAGCACAGACAACAATCCCCCAAACCCAAGCCCAAGCAGCACCATCATCTGTAGACACAGGGAAGGATTATCTTTGCCTTCCCAAATCCTCCTAAGCCACCACACAGGGAATGAGCATCCATTCCACCATGGGGGACAGGCAGGAGAGGAGGATCTTCCAAGAGCACTGCTTAATACCCTGACAGTGCGTGGACTGCCTCTGCTCCAGAGACTGCCTTAGTCTGCAGGGCCGACAGAAACCTGCTGTGCCCCATCTGCACTGGCCTCCAGGAGCTGGTGACCATAGCCTGCGCCTGCCCTGCCAGAGAGATTGGAAGAGCAGAGTGGGAAGACAACAGGGCAAACAATTTCCTGAGGCTGCAAATTATTGAGATCACCTTCCAATTTCACTGGAGTGAGCAGGAGCCCTCAGGAGTTTGTTTTTGTTCAAACCTCACTTTCTCTGGCTCCTTTTGCTGTGATATAATTATAATAATACTTCCCAGGTCATGAACAGTTCAGTTGGGCATGACAATGATTGGTACTGTGTGTTTTGAAAGGAAGCCCCTAATCATCATGTTAGCACAGATCAACAGGTGATGTTGAACCCACAGTGCTCCCTTACGCCTCTTTCTTCCCCAGCTGTTTCTGAGTGCTCTGGCCAGGGCACTGTGGGGCAGCCTTACCAGGGCTTTGCCTGAAGGTCTGTGGAAATGTGGGATACAATGCCTGCACAGAAGCACTCCCGTGGTCATTTACACCTTTTTCTACCCTTTGTTTTCTCATCAGGGGACTGGCAGCAAGTTGTTCACTGTTTATTTCTCCCACCTCGGGGACAGCAACTTTTCTCCCTGAACCATGGGGTCTCTTCAGTGCATTGCCTTTCTCCAACCTCCCTCCCGCTTTCCTTCAGCAAACAGAGAAATCACAATCGGATCGGTGATCCCCGAAGCCAAGTTGCCCCTCTTCCAGGGACTCTTTCCCCAGTGCGTGTGGCTGTATGACGTCGCAGACACCGAACGTGGCGTCACACCCCCGTGACGGAGAAGTGCGGGGATAGGAGTGGGTCGCAAAAAGCACCCCACGGTGGGACAGAAACAGTGCGGCTGATCCCGGGGTGGAGCACGAACGGGCGAGCAGAGGTCCTTGAAACGGAGCTGCCGCACCCGCAGCAAATACCTGCCCCCTCCGTGCCCATCGCTCCGGCGCCGAGCCAGCGGAGAGCCGCGCATCCCTCCGTGGTGGCATCTACAGCCCAGGGAAGGGACAAGGCCAGGGTGATGGCGCGGGGGAACACAAGTGGTAGCAGCTATGCCGACTCAGGTCCTTTGGGGTCACACTTGCGGGAACAAGGACGGGGACAGCGAGGCGCCTTGGGGAGCGTGGGGTCGCGGGTAGTGCACGCACGGGGGTCCGTGCCGCGCACGTCCCGTCGGGCCCGCGGGCGCAGACGGCTGCGCCGCATTCACCCGCGGCGGTCAAATAACGTCTGAATTACATCCTTGTAAATATTGACTGTGGCCATCTTCGTCGTTTCTGCGCACAGAAAACCTAAATGTTAAGCCCGGCGGGGCCGGGGCCGGGGCCGGGCTGCTGCGCCGGAGGGCGGCGCGGGGTGCGGGGGGTGTGGAGTGGCGGGGCCGGGGGAACCGGGGCACGTCCGTGGGAGTGGGCCGGGGCGCCCGCAGACATCGCGGGCAATTGAGCATCGCATCTCTGCGGGAGCGCGCCGGTTTCGCCGAGGATGCTAAAGGCAGCGAGCTGTCTCCCGGCTTGGGCTATGGGCTAATTTATGATCCTTGGGCGGGGAGAAGGAGGGAGAGACGACACACAAGAGAAGACGGAGAAGCGTGGGACGAGATGTTTCCTGGTATGGCTTCATTAAACGCCGGCGTTAATGAGTGGCACGGGGCTGCGGCTGCGCCCGGCGACCCCGACGAAGGTCTCTCCCGCGACCAGCGTGACACTAGCCAGTGTCATCAGCCGCCTTCCGCGGGGGACGCCCCCATACAGACGGTGGACTGTCCAGCCGTGCACTGCCGCCCCCTCGGATGCCCCTGGCAGGACTCCTACCGCCCCTCCACGCACCGCCCCTCGACGCCGCGCTGCCCGGGCGGGGCCCATGCCCTTGCCGGGACTGCTGGGGTACCCTCGCCGGCAGTGACTCCCCCCGGGGATGGGGAGCGGCGGTCCCGACAGTGTGAGTGGCTGCGCGGCGGCTGTGCCTCCGGGGCGCTGGCCCTGCGCATTTGGTGGTCGTTAAAAACAATTTGTTTCCCTCCCCGTTTGGGGAGGGGGAAAATCATTCCGGGGGAAGGGAGGGGAAGGGAAAGGGGGAGAGAAAGGAGTGAGAGAGTGAACAAGCGAGAACGAAATACCAAACCCGACAGAAAATCCGCGCTCCTAACTATAGCGACACGGAGCGAGGAGCGCGGCGGAGGCTGGCGGTGAGGTGCGAGTGGGAGCATGCCGGGCCGGAGGAACGGACCGGGATTGGGAGGAGGGGTGGGGGCCGTGGGAGCGGGCCGGTCCGTGGGAGGGGCGGGGTGCCTCCCCCCCATGGGTGGGCAGGCGGCGCCCGGTGCCTTCGCGCTGCCCACCCGCCGGCCGAGCCGGGCGGGTCTCGGCGGTTCGGCGCGGCTGCCCGGTGACCGCTGCCGCCTCCCCGCAGCGCACAGCGAGCCCCCGCACCTCGGAGCCGGCGGCCAGCACGACGGCGGCCCCCAGCCCCACAACATGAACACCATCGTCTTCAGCAAGCTCAGCGGCCAGGTGCTTTTCGAGGAGGACGCCAAGGAGCGGGAGCGGAGCGGCCGGCCCTACGTGGGGGTGGTGGAGGGCCCACACCACGCCGAGGTGCTGCTCCCCGATAGCCCGTCCATCAAGGAGAGCCTCAGCCTGCGCAACCGGCGGACAGGGTATGCCGTGCGCTCGTCTCCGCGCCGCGCACCGGCTGCGAGGGTGGCCCTGCCCGTGCTGCCGGCGCTCCCGGTCGCCGCGTCGCCGATTTGGGGTTGCGAGATAGGTTTCTAGCTGGGTCCTCCCCTGCCTCCCTGGGCCCGTACTCTCTGGGACTCTTATTACACAGCTGTGGTGGCAAATTCCGGCAGTAGGTGATACGGGGGCTTCCGATCGGGCTGGAATGTACCAGACAGAGCGCTCCTGTCTTGCTGCGATTGACCTCCCCTTCTGCCTCCAAACAAAAACAAACCGGGCACACCGGGGCTCCGCCGACTTGTTCGGGAGCTTCATGCAATTAAAGTCCGCAAAACAGAGGCGCCAGGCGGGACGTGTGAGGCTCGGGGGGGGCGGCGGTGCCGTGGCAGCGAGTCGCGGCCGGGGCTGGGGCAAGCGGGCGCTGCGCGGCCCCGGCACTTGTTCCACCGTCCCTGCGGGTTCGCGGCGCGCCGGAGCTGCATTGTCGGTGCGTTCCCGGGGATGGGATTTAGAACGGACTAGAGCGATGCTAGTCAGGGACTGTTTTAGTGATGTTAGGATACGTTTTTGCTAAAACGGCTGCTGAGGCTGAGCCGCCTGCGGTTGCTTTTTTCCCCCTTCCTTTTTTTTTTTTTTTTTTTTTGATGCTGAAACAGGTGAAATAGAAGGTGATGAGAGGACGTGCGAGCTCTGGCGCGTTATCAGCCGTAGCTCGGAGGGCTGAACTGGCGAATGCTTACCAGACATTTCGGGTCAGTGTGACAAAGTAAAAACCGAGGAGCGCGGTCAGGCGGCTCCGAAACCGAAACGGAGGAGTCCCGGGAAGCTGCTCTTACTGCCGAATTTCCACCTTAGAGATTGCATCAGCTCTCGGTTTTACCGGCAGTGCTGGCCGGGAGGACGCGGGTTGTGTTTCACTGCAGTGTTCTTACAGCCGACCGCGGCGGAGCGGGGCTGTAGAGGCTGCCCGGGGCGAGGCAGCGCCCGCGGTCGCTCGGCCCGGTCCGGCCCGGCCCGGCCCCGCTCGGCATGGCCCCGTGGCGCCCCCTGCCGCCACCGCATGGAGCTCCCTCCGCCCCGCGCAGCGCTGCCGCCTCTGGCCCTAGCTTCTGGCTTTTCCTTCGGACTCACTCGGTTTTGTTCGCTCACTCCTTATTTTAGGAAGTTTTTTACAAAGGGACACCTTTGCCTTTTTGTTTGGTTTGTTGTTGTTGTTGTTTGGTTTTTTGTTTGTTTGGTTTTTTTTTAATTAAACGGAACCCGGGTTTCGTTCCCCCGGTACACGCCGTCTCCCTCGGCAGCCGTGGGGCTCGGTGGGCTGCCTCACTCGCCGCCGGCGGGGTTAGCGGCGGCACGCCGGCTCCCCCAGGAACACCGCTCGCCGCCGGCTTCGACGAGGCTGCTCCCTGAGTATCACCGGCAGATAAATCCGGGCGGGCGGTCAGGCTCGGCCGGCCCCGGGGCAGCGCACACGGCAGCCGTGCTGTGCGAGGCGCCCTGGCCGCGCTGGAATCCCCTCTGTGAACAGACCGGCCACACGCCTTGCAGGTGCCGGGCACCGCTTCGCAGCAGCGGAGCCCTGGTCCCGCTGAAATCCCTGCAGGGCAGCCGGCCGGACAGGCAGCATTATCGCTGCCATTCATCCGCTCTGGGTCTGCTCCCCCCAGACCCTCCAGGGGAGCTCGGGGAGCTGTGGGCATCGCCTTCTGCTGAGCAGCCGGCCGGGTCGAGGGTTGCGACCGTAGAAGGGGCTCGGCTCCCTGGGACAGGGCGCACCCCCGGGTAGGGCCAGACTCGGGCAGGACCCCTGGGGCTGGTCCCCCCGTGGACAGGGCGCTCCTATCGCGCCCACGGCAGCGGCCGCGCTGTGGAATCCGGGTCCGGGCGAGGGGAGGGGGCAAGTGCCCCGCAGCCCCGACCCTCATCGCCCCTTCTCCGCGGCAGGGTGCGGCAGAGCGGCGGGAAGGTGCGGCACAAGCGACAGGCGCTGCAGGACATGGCGCGGCCACTCAAGCAGTGGCTTTACAAACACCGCGACAACCCATACCCCACCAAGACCGAGAAGATTCTGCTGGCCCTCGGCTCCCAGATGACACTGGTGCAGGTAAGGAACTCCTTTACTCCACCCTTTCTGAGGCATTTCATGGACGGGTGAGACAGGGACAGCATCAGCCAAAGCTCCTCTGTGAGCTGAGCAAGGGTCTGTGCTGTGTATCAAGGAGTATCAGTGCATCCTGCAAGAGCAGGGGTCCTGTGTACACCCTTCCTCCACCGTCCCCAGGGCTCCCCTGCCCCAGCAGGCATCTCTCTCCCAGGTAATTACTGCATCTGAGCTGTCCTGGCTGGGGAAGTGCTAAAGACAATCAGCAAAAGGTTGCCCTCTTGGAATAGATATCATCATCCTTTCATTCATAAATACAATGGAAATACTTTTGCTTAGTCTTTAAAAATGTTCAGGTTAAAAAAAAAAATCTCTGATGGGAGATTTCAGCACTGAATGGGAATTGCCGAGGAAATTGTAGGGCGCTACTATTTTCCCTTTCGAAAAGGGGCTAGGATGAAAACTGTTCTATTGTTCTGATAATAATTGTCATCACCTGGTGCACAGACATTAACATTACCATACACACAGTGTGCAGCAGCTCAGCACACAGTGACTGCACTTCACAGTCTTGCAGGAATTATTACTGTAGTGTAATTAGACATGGGGAGTAATTGTTTTGCTCTCAGGTAATACTCCCTTGAAATGACTGCTAGTTGTCTTGCCGTAAGAGACATAAAGTTTGCTGGAAGTGTTTATAAATCTTATTTCTTTGTTCTCTTTGCCATCTGGCACTCTATTGAAATATGTGGTTAAATGCTATCAGTTGCCGAGTGATGCTATCTCAGTCTGGATGCTGAAAAGATTTATGCATCGTGAATAATCGAATTTCCTTACTGCAAGCTACTGGTAGGTGCGTGAAATGAAACCCATGTGGTTGCAGGATCAGGTCCTTGGCACTCTGCCTGACACATTATGTGTCACTTCGCAAAGGACACAAAGAGATCAAAGTAGCACTGAGTATTAGAAAAAGCAGGTGGTAATTAACTACTATTATTTTGAGTGCTCCTTCAAAAAAAAAAAAAAAAAAAAACCAAAAAAACCCCCAAACACTATGAACTTCAATTCTAGTAATGGAAAAATGGGAAACTTACACTTTAGTACCTCACTATGAAACGACTACATTAGAAAAAACACTATAGCTTTGACAAAAATAATATTAATGTCTCAGAAAATGCCAGTTATAACTGGAAGATATAGTTAAAACAACTTTTCTTGTTTTTAAAAAATATACATAAAAGTTTTGCTCAGACTTTTAAAAATACAATTACATGAACACTATCCTTTCAATGGAATAATTTAATAGAAGTACCTTATTGGACTATGGCTTTTAGAATATTCCTGTATTTTTACATGAGATTTAAAACATACATCCAGAATACTTGTTGGGAGAGTTTCACATTAATGATGCCTTGAGGAGTTCTGCTGTTCTCTTATAAATGCCTTGGAATGAACAGACAAGGGAAAAAAATGTTGGTGGGTTTTTGCAGTATTTCTCTTATGGCAGCTTTGATAAATCCTTGTGGGAATGAACTATATTAGCCTCTATGAAAACATCAGATGAGCCATGGCGACTACTCCATGGAGTTCTGTGAACTATGTAAGGTGTAGAATAAAATTAAACAGAATCAAGGAGGGTTACATTTAGCTCTCTCAGACCCACGTGACTCTAGTGAATGTATGCTGAAGCTGAATTTGAGCAACCTTGTTTCTATGTACTGTCATATTTGAACGAGCTGTACAAAGAGGCACATCTATCTTCATGTAGAGCAGCACACCATCAAAAAGAAATCCCAGGTGTTTCTTCCATTGTTTGGGTGCAATACCCTTTTAACCTAGGAATACTATTGCATCTATATGAGATTTAAATGAGTATGTCTGGCAGCAGCAGCAATTCTTGAGCCTGGAAGAACAAAACAACACATATTCCACACCTACTTTTTGGATGCCCAGAAAAAAGAACAAGACTGTAATTCAGATGAAATTCTTTGTCCTCTAAGGAAGAGCAGGCTTCGATCTCAGTCACACTGGGTATATCTGAAATAGCTTCCCTGAAGGCTGTGCTCCTTCAGCTGAGTAGTATAACCAAGGACAGGCTGGGATTGGGCTTCAGTGTCTGTTGGAAAGCTTTGCTTCTATCCCAGTAGGGGCCTTTTGCAAAGCCATCAACTAGGGCTGCGTGCAAACTGCTTTTCTAATCTAGTAATCAGCCAGTCTAGTTGGACACTGTTGGAGAATCAGGAATCAGTGTATGATGCTTTCTCAGAGTTACATACCTTCATGTTCAATGACCTGTCTCATATTTCCTGCTCTTCAATTTTTTCGGTGCTATCTTGTGGTGTTTGCTCCCACAGCTTTCAAGTCCTGTGGAAGCAGTTGTCTACTGACAGCTGCTACCTCTTCCCAGCGTCCCTTGTGTGCTGATGTCTTGTTGTCACAAGCCATAGGGGAGGCAAAAGATACTGTTGAAAATCCTTTTTAGTTTCTGCCAAAATGTTGTTTAGAGAATGAGTGTTTGGTACTTTGGAAAAGGTCTTCAGCAACTGCCTTGAAGATGAAGTTGATCATAGTAATTTTGATAATATAGCTGTAACTCTTCTCCCTGTGCTTTACTTTCATTTAATGAACCTTATTCCCGTATGTACTATCTATCTGAAGGAGCTTTTGCAGGACCATGGCATAGATAAAACCAATTCTTCTGTGAGGCAAAGAGGTGAACATCCAGCCCTGTTTTTTACTTTTGTTATTAGCACAGTGTTTGCATGTGAGATCTTCCAGAACTTTTTTCATTAGTTTTGCTATCACCCAGTTGTCTGATTTTAAATTAATTTATTCTACCTCACTGATACATTGGCTTACCCTCCTGTTCCTGGGTGCAGTGGGACAGCAAGGGGCCTGCCTATTCAGACTGCACTGCTCAAGAAACGTCAGACTCTTTCAAAGAGGTAGGATTTTGCAGGAATCATAAATCATAAATTATCTTGTTTCTTAAGTAGTAGTAGCAAAACCTGGGGCAAATTCTGGGCCAACCTACTCCTGTGCAGGCCAACAAGGTCTTTGTTAGTCCTCAAGGCAAATGTTATTGTGAATTTCTGTCCAACAGTCCAAAGTTTTCTACTTCCATAACTGCTAAAGCAGGAAACCAAAAAAGCAATATAGTTTGAAAAGGCATTTTATGTTTTATTCCAATTAGATTCCAATTCAGAATCCAATAATTTGTCCTATTAATATGATACATTTTCATTTGTATTATTACCACAGTGCTTGATTTATTTTATTTTAAATTTTGATTTAGGTGTTCTTGTGAAATAAAAAAGAAAAATGGCTGTATATTCCTTCCAGAAAGAAATATGAATGGGTGTATTGTTGAAGAGAAGGTTTTTCAATATGAGGATTAATATATCAGTCATGTGCTCCTATGGATTTAATAGTATTCAGATTTATAAAGGCATATCTGGAATACTGGAGGACAAGAATCACTTAATGTCTGTTCCTTTTCTGAGACTTTGGCCACTCTTAAGCAGTGAAGCAGAACAAATTACAATAAAAGTTAAGAAGTCTCTTCTGAAGTAAAGCCAAAGGGTCAATACTTCATGATGCTGATAGAAGTACCTGATGCTCTTTGGGAACAACTGAGCTGCTGTAAAAAAAATGAATGCTGTAAAGAACATCTATTATTATTCCCCTTGGGTTTTGTCTTTTTACTTCTTGAAGAACTACTTGATGATTGTGACTTTACCAGAATACTGATTTTTATTGTGTGTTTTTTTCAAGATACTTAGTTCTTGGAAGGTTTCTGTGCCAAAGATTTTCCTGCTGGCTTGTATGTAAATCATTGTTTTGAGGTTTTTGTTATTTTTGGATGTCACAGTAGTGTAACTTGGAACTATAGGAAGGGACGGACACTTTTGGCAGCTTTGGTTGTTTCTCTTTGCAATGGTTTAGGTAAATGTGCTGCAAACAGGCTCTTGTTGTGAGTGGGACCAACAGCAGTAGGCATACATCTTTTTGAAAGACCACATGGATTTTGAAATTAATGGCAAAATTGTTCTTAGCATTAAATAAGCCAGGAACAGCCTATAATAACCCAGGTAATGGCTGGAGGTCAGAATGAAGGTGCTGTCTTTTCTCCAGGCTAAACAATCTGAGTTCCCTCAGCTGCTCCTCATCAGACTTTTGCTTCAGACCCTTCACCAGCTCCATTGCCCTTCTCTGGACATGCTCCAGCCCCTCGATGTCTTTCCTGAAGTGAGGGACTGAACACAGGATTTGAGGTGTGGCCTCACCAGTGCCAAGTACAGAGGGACAATCCTTGCCCTGGTCCTGCTGGCCACACTATTGCTGACACAGGCCAGGATACCGTTGGTCTTCTTGGCCACCTAGGCACACTCTGCCTCTTGTTCAGCCAGAGTTCACCAACACTCTGAGGTCCTTTTCCGCCAGGCAGTTTTCCAGTCACCATTCCTTCAACCTGGAGTGCTGCCTGGGGTTGTTGTGATCCAAGGGCAGGACCTGGCATTTTGCCTATTTAGACCTTGTGCCACTGGCCTCAGCCCATTGACCCAACCTGTCCAGATCCCTCTGAAGAGCCTTCCTACCTTCCAGCAGATCAACACTCTCACTCGTTGTGTCTGCAAACCAACTGACAGTGCCCTTGATCCCCTCATCCAGATCATTGATGTAGATACTAAACAGAACTGCCCCAGCACTGAGCCTAGGGGACCACTCCTGGTGACCAGCCACCAGCTTGATGTAACTCCATTGACTAAGCACTCTCTGGGCTTGGCCATCCAGGCAGTTTTCCACCCAGCAAAGAGCACTCCTGGTCAAACCGTGAGCAGCCAGTTTCTCCAGGGGGGAATGCTGGGGGAATGCTGGGGGAAACAGCGTCAAAGGCTTTACTAAGGTCCAAGAAGACACATCCGCAGCCTTTCCTTCATCCACTAAGCAAGTCCCTTTGGCACAGGAGATTGAGTTGGTCAAGCAGGACCTGTCTTTCACAAACCTGAGCTGGCTGGAACTGATCCCCTGATTGTCCTGTATGTGTAGTGTGATGGCATGTAAGATGATCTCCTCCATAAAGAGCAGGAAGACGAGGTGCAGTATATTTATCTTATTATGAGATAATGATCAAATACTATTATTTCCTTCTCTCATAGCAAAAGACTTCAAATATGACTCATCTTTTCATACTGATGTACAGAAAGCAAAGCATTGGCATGGGAAGAATGAGCCCAAAATAAACCAAGAGGACCATGCAGCAATCACTTCGCTAAATTTAATTGCTTTTATGTATGAGTCACACTAACACTACCCTATCCTTCTCTGTACATGGCACTTCACTGATGAAATATTTTAATATGTAATGAAATGGAGCATAATGAAATCTTCCTTGTGAGAGGTTGGAAAGCTGTCAGTTTTGTAAAGTGCTGCAGTAACTGCTATCATGTTCAGTGAGGCCCTGGATTGATTCATCTCTTCTGTTACGTACTTGATTTCAGAGTTAGATACTATGTCATGTGGCAGCCAGGTAACTGCTGCTTCAGCTGAGCAGTCTGCAGTGAGTTTGTTAACAGCATTAGAAAGTGCATGGATTCCAGCTCAGCTTTTCTCATTTACTGTAAAAATTGCTGTGTCAATATGATGATTATAAACAAGTAGCCTTGGAAGAGAATGAAAATTACTTACTCTGCCTGCTACAGTTTTGGTCTTCTAACTTGTCACAGTAAACTACATGGCTTGTAAAGTTACGTGTTTGGCATCTGAACACGGATCCAGGGCTCACTGTATTTTCTGTGGAACCGTGTTTCATGTAAATGTGATTTTAAGTAAAATCAAAGTGACAGGCTTAAGGCACTGCTGCTAAGTTCTGGGTGGGACTCTGAATTGAGGTGTTGTTTTTCCTTTAAGCAGATAGTGCTAATTTTTCTCATAATCACCTAAGAAGGGTTTATTGATCAGGAATATACAGACACTTGTGTGATTTATACAACCTTAGCTACAACAGACAGATGACAGAACTATGGTCAAAATCCGACACTGAGGTCTACAGTCTGTGAGGTGGGGTAGCATGTATTGATAAAACATTTGTTAAATTGCTTTACAGGTAATGTAAATTAAGTGGTATGATCATTCCCAGGTCAGAATGTGATGGCAATGGTTTCTGGCTTCCTCTGCATGCATGTACACAACACAGAGATGTGAATAGGACTATAGGCTCCAGACATTCTTTATATTCTCCTCTGCAAGTAATACTACTCTGGCTCTGTCTTGCAGAGGTCATGTCCAAGTACACTTATTCCTTCAAGAAGTAGATAACACTTTTAAGACCTGATGTATCATTAAACAAATGTTGTTAGAATGCAGATAGCTTGCCTCTGCTCTTGCTTGTAGTAAAGTTACGGTAATGTCACTCTGTCGGTATTTTCTATTTTTTTTCCTTTAAATTACAGTAGAATCAAGCTCGGCATTTTCTTAGGTGTTCTTTCATGCAGAGTCACTGCACGTACATGCATCCTGTTTAGTGGTTTGATTAGGACTGCTGGCACAGAAGAGTAGACTGTGCCTTTTTGTTTTTTTGGTGCCTAAAACACTGTGAAATCCTTGTGTTTGAGCCTGACTTTGTGGTAACCCTGTATGCTAATAGGATACTAACATGTATCCATTTTGCTGTGTCAAACTCCAGAAAATGATCTGCAACTGGGAAGGAAGACAAACCAGACTATTGTTTAGTAGTGACCTTGTGAGGAATCTGCATATTCACTAGCTTTTGGGGTGTACACAACAAAGAGAGTTCATAAAACCTGCTGCTCTGAAGTGCATATGGTTGATTTCTGCAGTGACTCGAAGCACGTTGTGCTGTAAGACTTTCCTGATACCCACTGCTTGTCCGACATACAGTACTGTTAGTGTACAAGGGAGATTTTGGGCTTTTATACAAATTCAGAATGGGTTTTTCTGTTTAATAACCTTATTGTAGCCTATATAAATGTCAAAGGAAATGACTGAGTATTACATACTAGTTTTAAGATGTTAGTATTATATTGAAGGGTCATACTGAAATTTCAAGTCATTATCTTTAAAATTAAAAAAAAAATGAAAGATTAATACAAAATTCGTATTTGTGACTCCTTAAGTGAAACCTTATGATAATGTGGCTTTGTGAACTTTCGTGAAGGGTAGGAAGCCTGAACCTGACTTCTTGTCTGAGGTTCCTTCTCTGCTCATTGACAGTTTCATGGACATTCATTGTTATTTCTCTTGTTTGCAGTTTCCGTGAAGCATACATAAAACTCATGGAAACTGTAAGGGTTGGGTTTGTTTATCTGCGTAATTTTCAAGGGAAACTAATGCACTCATTTGTATGCAGGTATCAAACTGGTTTGCCAATGCAAGACGTCGCCTGAAGAATACTGTCAGGCAACCAGACCTTAGCTGGGCTTTACGAATAAAACTGTACAACAAATACGTTCAAGGAAATGCTGAACGACTCAGCGTGAGCAGTGATGACTCATGCTCTGAAGGTTTGTTGATGATCTTTTTATCAATTTTAAAATTATTTAAATATATTTGGAAAGTATCAGATACCCTAAGTTAGCTCTACTATTTAATCAAAAGCACCCTCAGTGGATCGACCTTTCTTTGTGAATTAGGCGCCTTTTTTGGATCCCGATTACTATGCAGCCTTGCAATACAAGATTGTGTAAGTTATTCAAGGTGCCAATCTGGCTGCATGTTTTTATATTTCATTGTTACTAGACAGATAATTATTAGTTCATAAGATCCTACAAACCTGTTCCTTTAATCTACATTAAAGGAAAAAGTTAATTGCATTTGTTGGTATAAAGAAATGAGTAATCACTTGACTGTTACTTTCCTTGATGGCAGTGCTATAGCAATATCACCTTGTTAACAGGAGCATCTGTTTAACAAGGGAATCTGATTAACTTCAGTGGGTCTTACTAGATGGTAAAGTGAATATTGCTGTTACTTATTTTATGTATTTTGCCAGCAAATGTTTTCTGTAAGAAATGCACCAAAATTCTCTTTCTTATTCAAATTAACGTGCACAGGATTAAAAAAAATCCTATATATTTAATAGAACTGTTGTATTAATTAGGTCTGTAGGTACTTTTGTTCAGACAGTTGTGACATGGAGTTACAATGACAGGAACAAATCCTACAGAACATTGTCAGAAATCTGTATGTGAATTTTTAGAAGAATGTTTCTCAATTTATGCTCAGTTTCAAACATCTGTGTTCCACTTTCGGTCTGTACTCACATTTCTTTGGTATGTGTTTGCTTTGAAAAGATTTGTTGCAGGTAAATAAAAAGCGTACAGTTCAAGCAAATGTGCCTAAGTATGATACGGTATTCAGGAGAACCAAATTTCAAGTTATGATAATAATAATTAATATTATTTACACATATTTTTAAATGCTTATAATTGATTAGGGCACTTTTCAGTTTTTTCCTACTTGCCTTGTGTTACATGTGAACTAATTAGACTCAAAGACTGCTTTGTACAGCTAATTAATTTAGAATAACTGGAACATCTGAGAACCATGGGAACTACTATGAGCAATGTGTGAACAGAAGAAAATGAGAATTAGTGTCCAATGCTGAAGTTATTGTCTAATTTTAGTTATCTTTCTCACAATTCAAAACATGTGGAGAAAGCCTTGTGTTAAGTATTAGGTATTCATTGTATCTTTGTTCTTTTGTTTTCAGATGGGGAAAATCCCCCAAGAAACCATATGAATGAAGGGGGATATAACAAACCAGTTCATCACACTGTGATTAAAACTGAAAGTTCAGTAATAAAAGCAGGAGTGAGACCAGAAACAGGTGCCAATGAGGATTACGTGTCACCCCCCAAATACAAAAGCAGCTTATTGAATCGTTACCTAAATGACTCACTGAGACATGTCATGGCTACTAATGCAGCTATGATGGAAAAAACAAGGCAAAGGAATCACTCCGGGTCATTTAGTTCCAATGAATTTGAGGAAGAACTGGTGTCTCCATCATCATCAGAGACAGAAGGCAATTTTGTCTATCGGACAGGTAAGGGATTGTTTTTCTGCATCATTTCTAATACATCAGCTTTAGTAGACAGTGTCACCTGGAATGAGTGTCACTTGATTGTGCCTTTTATGAAGCTTCTGACCGTCCTCTCATGTGGCGGTGGATAATTCCTGCTCATTCTCTTGCATGAGAGTAGGTCACTTGTCTGTCCTCTGGTGTCAGGGTGGATAAATCCTGTCCACCCTTTCTTTTTCTGGAGAAGTTTTTACAGTTTTTACAGAGAAGAAATATTACAGTTAAGTGCTGTTACTAACCCTTGGTGAAACTGGTTTGCTTTTTGAATGGAGCAATGGGAATGATTTTTGAAATGGCACTTTAGAGACCACTTTTTTGTCAGCCCTAAGACAAACCTAAAGAAGAGAAAATTGAGTGTTCTATTACAGTAAGGACTGAAGTACTCCATGGCCTCAGCTGGAAGGAAGGGGAGGGCTTTGAAATTTAAAGGTGGCTGTTTGTGACACTTCCATGAGTCGTATGCCCCTCAGTGGAGTGCATGTGAACACCTTCCCCTGTTGTACAGCACCTTTTCTGTCCTAAGAGTGCTTGTCCAGTGTGTGGCCCTTTGCTGCTCATGCATCTCTTAGGATACATGGATTAATTTAGACTAATTTCTGCATCACTCTCCAGACACAGTGCACTGAGCTAAGGGGCCACACACTTGATGAGTAAGTACCTTCTCTTGATGTTTTTTTGAAGGGTCACACATAATTTGTTATTTTAATCTTATCAATAAAAACTTGAAAACGTGATTTAATATCATCTGCTGTGTTATCAGTCAGTTCATGCCAGTAAACTGCTGTAAATTAGGGCAAGATCAGGACTTGCTCAGGTCCCTGTGGTACAGGGAATGCTGGAAAGCCCCTCTTGTGAAGCTTCTTATTTGGGACATAAGGCAAAATAAAATTCTCATTTTGAAAATATGAAGTTTTGCGTCCCAGTCTCTGAAGGTCTCCATGAGCATCTGAGGGTTTCCACTCACTGCAGCAGCCCTACACATTGTCCCGGGGCCTTTCTTGGCAGGTTATTCAGCCGGGGACCACCCTGTGGGCAGCATCGCTTTTGGGACTTATATTAATAAAACATACTGGAGGATTTTGCAGTAAAGTTAATATACATTTAGATTTTGTACTTCCCTGGCAGACAGGTTTTGGGTGCCTTTGCAACCTCTCAAGTTTGCAGCCTTTGCTCTCTCTTTTCTGGCACATTTCCTGTGGTTTTTGGTGGGTTTTTTTTGTTTGTTTGTTTGTTTTTGTTTTTGTTTTTTTTGGTCCATGTGGAGGGGCCACAAGGATTTCAGGAGGCTGAGTTCCATGGTGGAGGTCGGAGAACGTTTGTGCGTGCAGGTTGTCAAGGATGACTGAGGAGCGAGTGGGGGCCCCGTAGAGAAATGGGATCTTGTGGGGAGCAAGAATAGTGCATGCACAATTAGTAAGTTTCAAAATTAACTCTCTCTGTTAATTTTTTTTTTCAAAATACATTTGGTCCACATTACAGGCATATTGTCTGCCAAGTTTTATTTTTAAGTGAAAAGTTACTCAAGAACAGATGCCGCAGCTCAGATATGTAAACTGATGTTTTTCTGTACTTTATACTATATACCTAAAAATGAGAACAATGGACACAACAGCTTTTTAAAATTTGTAATAAATATGCTACTGGATTAAGTTCTTTTTGTCAAAACTGCACTGAAAAATATGGTCATTAATATGAATGCTGAAAAAGGCACACTGTAGCTAAGTTCACAAGCTGTGCTGGATTGACAGAAACCTATTGCATTTGTCCTCAAAGTTCATAAGTGACATTCCTGAAACTTCTCTTGAGATTGTATTTAAGTCAATTTCTAAATAGCTTCCTTAACATTTTGAGGTGCTGCAGTCTTTGATGAGAACATGCCAGCAACTCTCAGGTTATAGTTTTATTGTTTTTGCACTTTGAAAGCAGACAAGTAGTGGCCTGCTTATGGAAAGAAAAAGGTCATGTGTATACATAGTATTATTTGCTACATGCTTTCTATGCATGTGTGTAAATTTAGAAAATAATAGGTACAAATGGGCTTTCTTCAGCTACAAGATTACAGCTCCATTAATGATTTTCTGATGATATTATAACATGCAGGAATTAAGCCTGTTCGTGAACAAAGTAGATGTTCTCAAGTTATCCTCCATTTATGAAACCTGTTTTGCAATAGGTGAAATTATCCACATGATTATTAGGTAAGGAGAGATAAATGAGGATGATTTATTTTTTTGATTTATTTTTCTGTGTAATTTGAATACCTGGGATGAGAGTTCTCAGTTCAGTTGTGTAGCAGACGTTTATCTGTGTTCTCAAAAACAGCAAAATAACAGGGTGTGTCTGACTGTGCCACTCTTACCTTCCTGAAAGTGGCAAATGTATTTTTAAGTGAGATATTATCACTTACAAGGAGCTCCACATGAATGTTGAGTGAAACAGCTAATTTTTAACACAAAGGAGGTGACACGGAATTGTGAAATCCCTTCTAGGTATTTTAGTTTATGTACACATTTTAAGCGGTATTTCAAAAAGCACAGAGTGAAAACTGATTGATGTTTTGTTTTTGAGAAATGTTTGGCAAGGTTGTTGTGCTCTTAAGGACGGACAGTCATCAGAGTTGAAGCAAATTCTTTGTTGTGCTTCGCTGGAAAAGTAACTTTTCGTAGCAGATCATGAGTAGAAAGCTGTGTCTGGTTCTGATTACTGATTTCAGGTACATCAGTGTGTCTGGAGCTACTTCGCTCTTCCAGCACCCGGGGTCAGCGTGGCCGCATGTGTCTGAATGGCCTGCGCTGAATTAACAGGGTAGGAGCACGGTGTCCAGTAACAAAAACAAGCAATTGCAGTTTGAAGTTTATAAGGAAAACGGATTGTAGAGTTTCCCATTTCAGCCATTAACATGCTTATAAACACGGGACCGTATGCTACTCCAGCTTCATGCAATTGGGAAATCCCACTTAAAGATGAAGGACGGGCTATATAACTGACTGTCCGCAGAGCAGGCTCGTTTTATACCTCTACGCAATTATCATGAGATCGTGGGAAGCGGCGTCGGTGCTGGGGCAGGAGCAGCACAGCCCAAGCTGGAGCCCTTGCAGGTGCAGTGCCCACACTGCCATCACCGCCAGCCCCTGGCCTGAGGAGCCGGGGAGCTGCTGCGGGAAGAGGCGCGGGCGGGCAGCACAGGGTGAACAGAGCAGCCAGGAAAGTGCAGCACTACTCGGGTACGGCACATATGTGAGTGTTTCTGTCGTAAGCTGATATGCTTATGTCTATAATATGACATACACCAGTGTGTTCACTTAGGGCAGAAAATTTCAGTTCAGATTAATCCTACTGCAGGTATAATATATAAATATATATAACTGGTCAAATATGTGTTTTAAACTGACTACTGAAAGGCTTGGTTCAGTGTTTTTGTTTAGTTAAAAATCCATGTTGGAGAACTAGTTTTCATTAACTCCTTGGCATGCTGTCACTCCCAGCAGGTTCTCTGTGTGACAGGAATAACTGAAACCAGACTTGCCTATCTGTATTTGTTGTACAAATGCACACAGAAACAACAGTCTGACTGCAACAGGCACTCCAGAAATTTACAAGGATAAGATCTAATAATGTTTGTAGTGAGGCTGAACATAAATCTAAAGGGGCCATGTCAGTCTTTGGTTTACGGGTCACTAAAATGCTGACTTTTCTGTAATCACGCTGCAGTGCTCCCTGAGTACTCTGTCGTCAGTCACCTGCAGGAACAAAATGTTCTGTATCATTATAGCACAAGGAAATGAAAAATTCCCTCCTTTCTGCAATCTCATTGTCTTGTGAAGAAAGTAAACATTAAAACTAGAAAAAATGATGAAATGGCAGGACAGGGAGTCCTTTTTCTGTAGGCAGATTTTTTTGTCGATTTCACTTTATATGTTACTTAGCACAGTAGAAAAGCCAGAACAAATAAAAACGGTAAGGAAAGTAAAGACTTGCAGGCCTGGAAAGGAGGATGGCTTTTAAACAAACTCTTGAATGACTGGCTCATTTTTGAAGATGTTTGATCTCTATTTTTAGATGTTTATACTCAGGAGTGTGCTCTGTTTCTGATGTTTTCATTACTACTGCCTTTTTTTCCTCTCCCCTTCATTTCTTTCTCTCTCTCTCTTTCTCTCTCTCTCTTTCTCTCTCTCTCTTTCTCTCTCTCTCTTTCTCTCTCTCTCTTTCTGGTCCTGCAAAGCTGGTGATTTATAAAGCATGATCCTGGATTGTTTATTGCAGCATGCTGAGCACCTCTGATGAGACCCTCGGCACACTGTAGGATCAGGTCCACATTCCTGTGGAGCACTGAAATGTAAGGGTGTAGCCATGCACACAAGTACTATAGAGAGACACACACGAGCTGCAGATCACGGCTATGATTTTGTGTGGTCCTTGCCAACTTTTCCTTGCAATTTAACATTTTTAGAAATTAACATGTAATTTAAAAACTAGCTATAAAATTTGAAAGCATGATATGAACACAGTGGAACCTGTTTTCTGAAACAACTCGAGGGACCTGCAAAAACAGCTCGTACCAGTGACTTTTGCAAGTTTGATCTAAACAGTGCTGGAGGCCTTGGGGATACTTTGAAATAAATGGTAACCTGGGAGAGCTGAAGGAGGTCCTTGTTGCAGATCCTAATGTCATCCAGAAGTGAAATGGAAAAGGTGAATGTCAAGTACAGTAAATGCACACAGCAGCATAACTGCAATTTGAAGGTTACACAGTCAAGATCGTATTTCTGCAGGAATTTTATTATTACTTGACCTGATTCGTCAACATTAAAATAGCATGGAACAGAGAATTGAGAAGATTGTGTTTAATTTACTGTTCTGTTGTTTTTTCTAAAGAAAGATTAGAAGGAAACGTCTTTACTACATGGGAAGTGTCAGGTTTAATATACCAGATGTGATAGACCAAACTTGAGAATTTTAAGGTCCTACCTGCTCCAGCTAGTTAAGTTTTGTTCACTTTTTGCATTTCTTTCAGTATGAACAGCAAAATCAAATAAGATGATTTTTAGTTCTCTTTAATTTCTCGATTTCTCAGTATTTGAATGGCAAGGGGAATGGGTCAGGATTATTTCTACATGACCTGGCAAACAGTGCTTCATCAAAACTGAATCTTTTTTATGGGAAGGTAGCAGTTCCGACCTCTGTCACGCAGGGGAATGAAGGAAGAGAGAACTGGGTGGGCTGGGAGCAGCAGCAGCTGGGGGCAGAGCACCCTTCCTGAAGCCTGGACGCCCAGAGACTGCCAGTGGTCAAGGAAGAGCTTTGCCTGGAGCCAGCCGTGCTGGGAGGGGAAGCGGCGCTCCCGGCAGTGCTGGCTGTTCTGTACCGTTTCACTCCCCTCCCTGCTTTTTGTGGTTCATTTTGTGGTAAAAGAGAGTATTTGTTTTCTCACAGGTGCTAGGAGCAAAAACTGTGCATCCTTGTTTTGTCTGTTTGTTTTTGAATGCAAAATGCTATGAATGTTTGGGGATTTTTTTTTTCCTTCAAACCCAAAATGTTAAAGATTTCAGAGACTGGGCTCCGTGCAGGCCAGATGGGCTTCAAGTAGCAGCATGTTTGTGGCTACTCTATAATTCAGATATAATTTCTGTGGAGACCCCGCAGATCAGAGGGAGGCTGTTGCGCCTTTTCTGGTTTTGCTTCTGTTGATGTCATGGCAAATTTTTTACGTACTTCAGTAGAAACTGTCTTGAGGCGCTTGTTTGGCTGCAGAGGATTTTCTTCAAATCAGCTTGCTTCAGAGCAGCACGTCTCAGGACTCCTGACAGCTTTATCATCACAGAGAATGAGATGTTCTTGCATGAATGATTTGAAATGGAAAAGATTACAGCATCTGACTTAAAAATCAGAAACACCAAAAAAAACCAGGGCATCAGCCATGTTTCCATGGCCACATGTTGTTGCTGCCTGTGCTGGTGTAGCAAGCCCCTCTTTGTTTCTCCAAGACCATTAAAATTTTCCCAATGCAAATATTCACAGCAGCGGCCAAAAAAGCTGCAGACCCCTGTGCTTGCCTAAGACCTCTCCCAGACACAGCAGGAAAAGTATGTGGTGCTGTCACCAATTGCTAACAACTACATAGTTTTATACTTCAGAGTTAGTCAATGCTCCAGGCCTCAGCTAGGGTTGTTCCTGGCAAACCTCAGGCCTCATTCATTTAGTGAAGGTGTTTTCAAAGAGAAAAAAAAACTATCCCCATTTTCCAATTGTTCTAAGTGTCTTCAGAATTATGCTTGATCTTAAAACCTGGGGCTGGCCCAAATGTGAATGTTTCAGGAAATTATGTGCATGGAAAAGCACATGATCATAAATCAGACTATTTTCCACTTTTAGCTGTAGACTGCAAGGTTAGTAATGAATATAATAGGGAAATTAGTTAGAAAATTAGCTGTTAATTTAAGGAGTATTTAAAGAGTGTGTGAAACTACAGCTTAGGAAAACTCATTTAGTGTAACGGATGTGATTCCTTCTCAGCTTCCATTGCCTGAGCAGGGTTTTCCCCAGTAGCCAAATTTGTGTGCTGATCAGAGACAGCGGAAGTGCTGGGCTCCCTTGCTGCCTTGCCGTGGCTTCTGCAGTGATTCAGGGGTTCCCCAGCTTTGCAAATGCTGGCCAGCTGTGACCACTGCTGCTGTGAGCAGCTGCACATCTTGCAAAAGAAAATACTGTTGAAAGGAGCAGGGCAGAGGAGGGCTCGGGGGCGATAACAAGACGATGTAACTAAGCAATGCCCCAGCTCGAATGGAGCAGCAGAAAGCCGTGGATGCTGCATTCCTGGTGCAACACCCAGAGATTGAGCAGGGCAGTACCAGGCAGGAGCAATGGTTTGCATCCTGTGGGTTGTCCCTGTAGCCTGGTTGCCTCCTGCTGCCTTGATGTGAGTGTAGAGGGGTCCTGCTACTGCAACTGTCCCCCAGTATGCTTCTGGGGGGACAAAGGAGGGTGTGTCTGCTCTGTCCCCTACCCAGGAAACCCAGCAGCAAAATACAAGTGTCAGCTGTGTGTGCCAAGGAGGGGATGTAGGCCAATGAACTTGAAAAATACGGCACAGTTTTTTATGTGGAAGAGCGAAAAAGCAAAAAAACTACAATATAATTTGCAAAGACAGAAACACAGGAGTGGCTTTGAAATCACACGCAACTTCATGTATCACTGCTGGGGAAGTTGTATTTGAGCACACAAAGCCATGGCTGGAGGCAGATCGGTGGGTTGCGAGCAAGGCTCCAACACCGAAACGTGTCTGTTCCTGCTGCTTGGGGCTCACATGGGACTCCAGCTGACTCTGCTCCTGCACTGAGACACCTGCCCATGGCACCTGCATGAAGGAAGAGAAATTACAGGGAGAAACCTCCTCCATTTTGCCCAGTGAATTACTTTTACATATGAAATCTATTATCTTCATCACTAGTAACCACTATCTTCAGTGATTCTTACTAATATATACTAATCTACGTGCTGTACAAGAAAGTGTGAACAGGAGGGGACAGGGTGCAGGCAGAGACAGGACAGGATAGTAGCAGGAGGGAAGCAAGGGATGGACTTTTCATATTCTGGGGCAATAAACTTAAAGGAATGGCAGGCCCATAAAAGTTTCACTTCTTTCTGGAAAAATATCTGAATTGAAACTTCATACCTGGCATGGGGTTCCTGCATGTCTCAGCCTCCTGCTGCTGGAGAGAAATAATGCAGCTTTGGGTAATTCCTGGTAGATTCTACTTGTAGCACAGACTGTCCCTCGTGCAGTGTTACGCTACTGCTGCACATGTTGCTGTAGTTAAGGCTGTACCTGTGTTTCCATTAGAACCCTTTTAATCTGCAAATTTATGACCCAGCTGTAAAAATTCAATCCAGACTGAAACTTGGCATGAACAGTGTTCGTTCTCCCATCTGTGGAACGGATTTAAGCAGGTACATCCCAGTAATAACCATCTGAGTTAGGATTGTAAATTTGGAGCAAGATGACTGGTGAATAAAACAGTGAGCTTTTCAGTAGTCCTGGACTTCGAAAAATTTTATACCTGTGGTGAGACTGTTGAAAAGCAACTTGTTTGTATGCAGTCATATAGCTGTAAAAAAAAAAAAGAAGAAAAGAAAACGTTTTGGGTCTTTCTGTGTTTGCTTACATGCACGAGTGCATGTATTTTCCTTACCATGGCAATATTTTGATATGAGTGCAAGTACTTGAAACTCTTCAGGGTCTTGCACCAGAACAGTGTTTGATGACCCTCAGATAGGCTAAGAAATTGTATTCATGCTAGTGTAAATGGTAGAATTTATCTAATGATAGTAATAGAAAAAAAAATGGGGAAGTAAGACCAGATTATTTTCTTCAATGTGAGATTTTTGATTGGATTCTTCTTAAAATATTATCAAAACTGATACAATCTTGAACTGCAAAATTTATTTTATTCATCATTACTTCCTCCCTCTGGAACTTTATTTTCTAAAAATCTACACACTGAATGTACCTGACTAGATAGACTAGTAATCTTATCTGATCCAGCAAATCCTATTTCCCTTTGCAGGTCTGTGGTTTTTCAGAGTAATTCTGTAATTTTAAAAAGCTCCTTTATGTGTTTAACTGAATTTTTTTTTGTCATTTGTCCATAATGTGAATACCAGAAACATAATGATGAAAGCAGTTTGGTGAGACCAGACTTCTGATCTACCACGGGTATTCACAGAGAAGTTTTTGGGAGGGTTTTGACACAATATGAGATGTGGACTGAAGGGATCTCTACATGGACTAATGTTGGGCTATGGATGAGTTTATACCAGCTATTTGAAAAATGTCAGGAACCTGTAAGTATTGTTTGTGAATAAGATTTTTGCTGTCTTCATGGAGGGAGTGCTCATAAAAACAACTGTTCCGGAAAACCTTCCCTCATGTTCATCTGTAAAGTTCAATTTCTAATTATCCAGAAAAGCAGATTTGTATTCAGTTTTCCTTAATCCACTTCACTACAAACTTAAAAATGCCAGATGTGGAAATTACCAGTGATTGCTAAAGACCTGTTTAGGTCTTTTGTGCTTTATGGCATTTAATTGGCATCAGATCACTTTAGACCTGTTAAAGGAGAAATATGTCCTAACAATCAAACCATGCAAAAAGCTTGTATAAGTGAGTTTTATGTGAGCTACCAAAAAAAAAGAAAAAAAAAAGAAGGGGGTGGGCAGGGAGTAGGAGTTTAAAGCAGGAAAGTAAGTTGGAGAAGTAAACTGCATTGTAAAAAATCTGGAAAAAGTAAAAACAATTCAGACAGAAAGAGATCAGATAAACAGCTGAAGCTGGAACAGCTGAAAAGAAACACACTAAAATAGGTAAAGCAAAATTCCAATGGGCCATGAAATGTGTTTTCTTAATTTTTCACAGTGGCCTTGAAACCTGATGTTGGAGAATCTATCTCTGTTCTTTCACTGGTGGCCAGAAGCTGAGGTTATGATGACCAGATCGTTTGGTATGGCACTGACATTTCAAGTTAAAAGGGATTGCCAAGACTCTCAATTTTGACACTTAAATATACCACTATTTCTAGGGCCAATTTTCAGTCCCTCCCTCATGCCTCCACATTGATTTAGGCAACAGATGCATGAAAAGCAAAGCAACATTCAAAATAATCCCTTAGCTGAAGCTGGGGGAAGGCTGGCTAGTGGGCTGTAGCCAAAATTCCTTAAATGTTACAATGTTTTACATTTCTAAATGTAAAAACTTTCTTTCCAATGTGAGGTACCAGCCAAATGTCTTAGTTATGGTATCTCAGAGTGAAAACTGGCACGTGGCCTTGTGGTCATTTGTGGGTATTGACAGATTTACACCTTCGAAGATCAAGTTAAACGTTGTCGGTTTCTCCGTCTCCTCTTTCTTTGTCAGGGTTTTTTTTTCTTTCTCAGTTACTATTTGTCAACTTAAATCTAGTTTGCTGGAAAAATGAAGGCTCTTCATGACCTGGCTCTTCAGGAGCAAATTGCCTCAAATTCTTTCTGCTAGCCAAGGTATTTTGTAATGCATTGCAAAACAGTGTCAGGATTGCTCTCCTTGCACTTGATGTACTCTGTGGGCTAGACGCTGTGGGCAATTTTAATGAGATCTTGGTGTGCTGGAGAATTTGTCTCAGCCCTTGGCTTGAGGGAGACTTTTATCCCATGTCCCTGTTTGTCTAATCGCTGTTCCTACCTCAAGGAGGAGGGTCTAGCTTTGCCCCATTGTGGGCTACACCACGGGGAGTCTGTACTGCTCAGGGACCAGGTTCAGGAACTGGTGTGCAAATGAAATGATCTGCTCCTGGCTATTTATGGCACCCTCACACAGGAGGGGTGGTGGATTGTCCATTACACAGGCACACTAAAATCAACTGTCCTATTTTTCTCCATCTCATGCTGTGTAGCTTGTGTAGCTGTTGGTTACTGCATCAGTAACTCATTTCCCCAGGATCGTCTTCAAATAAAAGCTTCCTCCAGAGGACAACGGCCTTTGTCCCTTTATCAGGGAAAGCTCCAAGTGTCTGCAGCATTGTTTGTGCTAGCAGTGTCAGTGAGAGCCCAGTGTAGCCTTGGAGGAGTTATGTCAGCTGGGGGAGCAGGGGTGCTGTGTGAAGCCTGGAGCCTTTCTCTGCAGGATCGTAACTGCAGTAGTTCTGGGTTTCCTAAGTACTGAATCTCAGTTAGTACTGTGTGTTTAGAGACACTTTTTGAAGTGAGGAGAAACAAAAACACTGTCCTGTTCTGGCCAATATCAGGGGCTGTAGTGTTGTTTGTAAGACATAAAGTTTTTCATATATGTATGTGCACACACATGCACATAGTCAGTGCTACATTATGATGATGATATCTGTGGAATTCAAGCCTGCTGTCTTGCCATTTTGCTGTGCTTGCTTCTTCAGCTCAGAACTGTTTGGTAGTCCATCCTGGCAGTGAACTCTGCAAACGGGGAGAAAAAGAGGCTTCCAACTGTAGTGTCCGCAAACAAGGGTATCTTGCTTTCAAATCCTGTGTCTCACTGAGGTGCTTACTCCAGATTGCCTAGTAAAGCTGAAAATTCTTTTCATAGAGGTCAGCAGAGAAGACAAGGCTGACCTTCAGGTATTGATCCCAATGATCTTTTGTTTTATGCAAAGACCTATTTTTGCTGGCTAAACCGAAGTAAGGAAATTATTATTTAAATATTGTAAATCTATAAAAATGGCGGGTGCCTTTATAAGCTTGTTTTCCTTTTAGTATTGTATCACATGCCTTTCTGATGGTGTTTTTACTCTTCATCTAATGAGACTGAGTGATAAGTTTCTCCTGGGTGCAAGTGCACATAAGCATTAATTTGTGTTTATTACATTTGCTGTGGATCTATATAGGGAAAAGGTCATTAATATTTCTCATTGCTCTATACCTCATTCAACTCACAGATTCATATATCTGCTTCTCTGCCCTCTTATTTCAGAAGGGGCAAATAATTACGTCTGGTATCCAACTCAGAGTGCTTTTACCTTCAGCTGATAATTGATGGACAGGCACTCAAATATGCTTTAAAACCAAGCCTTTGTTGGACAAAACAAAAATCCAATTTGCCAAGCTCTGATCTGGTTTTTGAGTGTTTTGGCCCCGAACCGTGCTGCATGGTTTGACATGCAATGTTCATGTGTTTGCAAAGCTTTCCAAACTTCATTTGGTTAATTCCAGCTGCTTTCAGTGGGATCTTTGCTCACAGATCAAAGACTCCGATGCTCAGGGAATGTAAGCATTCATATTTGGGTACCGCTCATCCTTCATTCCTTGCACAAAATAGGAAGAATAAAGGCTGTATTCACTGCCACAGAACTGCTGCATTTGCTGAGGTTTGAGGAGCTCTGTCATCTCTCTCTGAGCTTCAAGGCTGTTCAGAAACACCCCTTCCCTGTCCAGAGCAGTGGCAGTACCCAGCCTGATGGGAGCCCAGCAAAACCCTCTGCTGCCTCATGGTTGCATCCTCTTTCCATCCCCTCTGGGCAGCCACTCCACACTCCCCATAAAACTAAAAATCCTTTTACAGGGGGTGTAGGACATGGCTCTGCTGAGGTAAACTCCCCAGGAGCCGCTGGGCCCTGCCCATGTTCACACATGAGGCGCCTGTGTCCCACCACAAAACATTTCCTGCATTATGAGAAACCAACCTGTAGTCCCAGCCAGGAACAGGGGTCTTGGCAAAAAGCCAGGTCTGGGTGAGCTGGGAAAAGGGCAGGAAAGGAGTGTTGGAGCAAGGTGTCTGCAGGGGGTAGAAGGGAGAGCTGGGTTTGCGCTGCCCCTCATGGGGCGAGGGACACATGCTGTGGGTTATCCAGTAACAGGGCTCACCTCCAACCTTGGCAAGTTCTGCTTCATCCAAGGATTTTGCTCCCTTAGCTCCTGTGTATCTTACAGCTGGATTATGGGTTTAGGTAAGTCAGATGCCCTGAGATCACAAATACAAGGTAACTGTTTGTAGAGGAGAGGAGGGAGAAAATCAAATGCCTTTGATATATTGCATGTCATCTGTACGTGACGCTCCTAGACCTTCAAATGCTTAAACTAAAAACCTAAATATAATTTAGTTAGTAAAAATATACTTTAGTTATAATAAAATGATAATAGTGGAACTTGGCAACAGAGCAGCTAATAAATACTACACTTTTGAAATGTGCCTGGGATCCAAGTACATACTCTTTTACTGTGTAGTTAAAGCATGTGGCAGGACATGCTAGACCAAGATTTTCTTTTTGTCTTTCCAGTGGAAAACTGAAGTTCTTTGTTTAAGTGAAGCCCATTGGGAATTTTCTTAAGTAAAACAAGGAGCTAAAGAATTCCACTCCCTTTTGCCAACTTTTTTTCCTCCTTCAAGCCAAATTATCGATTAATGGGGCATTAAATAGCAAATACTGCCTAGTTAGAATCATACCCTTTTTTATTCCGGCTCTTTCAGTGCTTTCTTGTATTTTTTAAAAAATTTTGGTGTTTCAAACACAGCTGAATTAAAAGGTGAGATATTTTATTGGGAAAATACTACTCTTTCTAAACCTTTTTGGCCTTATAAAAATAAAGGTCACTAATCTGAGAGTCATTGCATTTGCATGCTTACTTCTATTTCTGATTTAAAAAAAAAAAAATAAATCTCCTTTAAGATCATCTTCTTCCTGAGCTTCATTCTTTGCCTTCCTCATTAGCTGTCTCCATTTCGGTACCCTATCGTTTTGCCAGCAGTGCAGCCAAGTGAATGCTTGACCATATTTTTGTCTGGCTCTAGAGAAACTGTGATCTGACAATAGAATACTTTTCTCTGGGTTTTCCTTCTTCCCCCGGGGAACCATACTTCAAGGGCAACCTGCTTGTCCAGCATATGAACATGTGGAAAATCCACTGCTATGCACTAATGATTTTCAGATGGGCAAATTGTTGCTGAAAATCATCCCAAGAGCAGCAGCTTCTCCATTGTAGCACCTAACCACTTTGGGATCGCATTGCTCGTAGCTGCTCTGGAATAAACCCTTTGCATCTATGTATAGGGTGGTGACATTTGCTGCATTACATGTAGGTAGTAACAAAGTCTAGGGGGAAAGGAGGTAGAAGTTACAATTGTGGTTATTTTTTTGGCCACTGCAACATACATCAAAATCTGACACTTACTTTAGCTTGAAAGTATAAATGTAGGAAAAAGTTGAGCTATGCCAAAGATCCACAACAGCAAGGCAGAAGCACCCTAAATATTGTCCACAATTTAATAGCTTTCAAACTTGTGTTTTAAATATTTACAAGGAGACTTGTCACATGCTTGGAGAAAGAGGAATGAGTTTAAAATTGTAAATAATTTCTATTACTGTTCTTCTCAGAATATGCATTCTTTTTAAACAACTTTCACTTCTAATTTGTAATTAAAGCCAAAGTTTTCTTTTAATTTTAAGAGCTTGTCCTTGGACCAAAATAACATGGAACATTTTTAAGCATTGATCCAAGCTGCTGTAGATACATTTTATTTAAACCACAGAGCCTGCAGTTGGATTCCTTTCTTTGCCAGATCGGCTGCTAACTGTAAGTGTGGCAGTAATGACTGTGGAGTCCTGGATGCTTCACTACAAGTGAGGAGGGTTGTTTTTCTGGAGTTGTTCCTCCCTTTGGGCCCTATTCATGAATGACTTAATCTCTGTCTATGATCAAATGTCATGCAAGTTACTGTGCACAGAAAAATCAAGGAATGCTTCTCTTCCCTGCATTCCTTACATGGAATTGCATTGCCTGCCCTGCAAGCAGTCGGAAAGTGGTAAGGAACAAAGTGGTAAGCAACAAACCCCGCTCCGCACACACACAAAAAAACCCCCCTAAAAACCACAAAAAACACAAAACAACAAAAAACCCAAACCAACCAATCAACTAAAAACCCAAACAAACAAAAAACAACAACAAAACAAAAAACCACCAGAAACAATACAAAAACCGTGAGACAAAGAAAACAGAGAAAATTTTGTAAGATCAGGTGTTCAGGTTGGATTGGACTGTGCACAGACAGCTTGCCCAGGCAGCACCAGCTGAAAGGGGAACTGGCCTTTCTACTGGGAAGTGTTACCAGAAGTGATACATTCACCGTGGAAAACAAAAGTGTTGCTCAGTATTTTCTCTGTACTGTTGGCCATAAAGATGATTCCTGGTGCATGTTTCTATTAGCTTGTTTTGTCTTGGAAAGCAAACATTTACTGTTTTGATGGGCAGATCTCAAGAAGTTCAGGAAATGAATGTTTCTTAGTCTTTTTATCCTCTTGACCTAACTACTTGTGTGGTGCAATTCTGTCCTTTCGCAGGATGTTACACCACTTCCTTTGAAGCCAAGCGAAAGGCTTTCATTACTAGTGATACTGATTACATGATGCATGCCATACAAGGAACTTTTCTTGTGATGTTTCCGTATCTCAGAGATCCTGCAGAACATGGGGGCGAAGCGGTGCATAGCTGTCTCCATATTTATGAAGACCTCTTCCTTACTTTTTACAACAGAGTTTTTGCTCATGTTAGTGCAGTTCTCAGTTAAGAGTGAAGAAAGGACTTACATTATCAGAGTTGTTTTTCTCATCACCAACACCCTGTGGCCACTGCATGCAATTCTGTCTGTCTCCGCATGCCCTGGTGTGAGGACAGATTGTTATAGCAGGACTCCCACGCCAAACAGTCACTGGTGGCAAATGGGGAATAAATTCAGGTGCAGAACTCCTCCAGCTGTTGATGGGAGTTACACTTGTTTGTCTAGGACAGTGACTGGAATAGTCATTTAGCTCTTTTTGAGACATTTTCCATCCCTTTAGTACTGACAGTGAACTTAAAAGATGTAGCTCTTTTTTTCAGGTAGGTCATGGCTGGAGTATCATTTTAGCTTTAGGAGGGAAAAGATAGAAGAAAGGACAGGGAATGAAGGGAAAAAGGAAAACTCACAGCCAGAAGATAAATACAGGTGGGAAAATAAAGAACAGAAGCTTCTGGAAGATTTTAAAGAGATAGTAGTGCTGGGAGAGGATGAGGGAAGGAGAGTGCAGAATTAAGGACAAGAACAAAAAGGAAGAGGAAAGAAAAGAGATCAAAGGGATGAAGGTAAGAAAATAAAATACTGGGGAAGCAGATATGGAAATAATGGTAGAAATCTGGAGTGTAACAGGGAAGGGTTCTAAAATAAATGAGAGAGGCATGGGAGATATTAGGATTTTTCACAGTCAAAAATGAGAAGTTTGACATTTTCTTTTTAAAAGTATTTGAGGGACCAGGATAGATAAGCATTCAAGATATTGTCACCCTTCTTAGAAGGTATCTTTGGATCTGATTACTATGTCTTGGCATTTTTTCCCATGCTACACGTGCTAAGAGCAAATGCAATTCCAGAAAAAGGTATGACCTTGCTTAAAATGCAAAGCAAATTAATCCAAACTGTTATGTCCACAATCCCTGACTGAGATAATGCCTGACTAATTCTATATGAAAGTATAGAATACTTTTCATACCTGACCCAGACTTTGCCAAACTGACCAATACCTGTTTTGAAAACTCTTCAGTAGTTTTCAGGCTACTGTGAGACAGTTTGGCCAAGTGTGGAGGCTTCCCTGACCCAGCATTCCTGAAAGTTTGAACTTCTCCTGTGTCTGCTCCTTTCTGTAAAGTTTTCAGATCAGATATTCTGTTTGAAAATTTTTCAAGTCACCATCTGTAAGTTAGAGAAAATCTTAACCTCTTGCATAGCTGGCTGAGGGCAGTGTGTTTGTGCTCCTCTGAGACAAGCGTCTGTCAGTAGTGTAGAAACTATCACCTGGGATGGACTGATAGTTTGATCGTGCATGTCAAAACATGCATTCCTATACAGTTCATGGTATATATGAACCTAAAATATGTCATGCCAGATCTGATTATACATATAATTTTCAAGTTCAGCAGAAGGTTTTGTTTCTTTTTCCCCCATAACTTTTTAAAGAAACAGAATTTATCTGAATTAAAAACATGATTGGTGTTGGCGAGTGGGTGGTTCTGTTTACCCTGCCATATTATATAGTACCACTTTTACTCCTTGTTTGGATAGCAGTCACAAGACCCAGATATCAAGCTGTGAAAGTATTTTTCTTGCAGCAGCCTTTCTTTTTTTGGCAGGCACTGGCTTTGGAGATGCCTCACATTTTGTCATGTGATTGGACTGCTGATGAGGTTTCTGTGCTGGCTCATTTTCCTGGATTCCATCTGAATTAACTCTTCTTTGGGTCACAGTCATTAGCACGCTTCTGAATGAGTGGGGCTTTGCATCATGGTGTAATGAGCTCTAATACTTAATCTCTGTGAGGAAACAGCCTGTAAAGAAGGAATTTACTGCATTTGTTCCATGTGACAGAAATCTGTTTTCTGTACCTCCAGCTGTCCACACTGAAAACACATTCCTTCTTCACAGTTATATTCCTTCCTGAAACAAGGGAAAATGAGGGGAAATGACTTGTATATAATCGTTCCATCTAAAAACATTCATCTCAATTATGTAAATACATAAACTAGTGCTTTGTAAACAAGTATCTTAATTTTCTTTAAAGTGAGTATTTAGATGTTAAAGAGGAAAGCTGGATATGTCAAACACATATGGTTCCTATTGCATCAGAGGCTTTCTTAATTTTGGTATTCTAATTGAAGAGACATTTTTGAAAGCATACTAACTTTACAGAAACTAATCTATCTGATTCTGTTGGGTCTAGGTTTTTTTCTTCCATCTATTACCACTCTGGAAACATTGCACTTTAAATGTGCAGCCCTCGTAGACTTTGAACTGCCCATGGTAATTCCAGTGCACTATGTGGAAGCATGGTTTGGGATAGTTGTGGAACTGAGAGGGGTTTAAAGGGGAGAGAATTAGGAAGAGGCATCAGGGAAGGAACAGGAGTTTGGATTATAATCTAGTCATAAATTTTTGAATTATTCCTGGACACCAAGTGCTCTAGGTTTAGTAATTTTTTTAACTGCACAAAATTTGTGTACACATCAGAGAAACACTGCAGGCCTGCTTTAAAATATAAAGTATTCTATAAATATCATAAAACAATTACTACCCTTGGATAAAGCAAAATTTCATTTTGGCATCAAATATGTGTTTTCCCTCCTACAAATAATAGGCATAAAACTATTAAGTTTACATTTGAGGTAGGTACATTTGAAATAGAAAACGTTTCTATCTCAGGCAGTGCGTTATGGTTTCTGCTGGTGTGGGTTTCCACTGCAGATGTGTGTTCTGCTGAGGTCTGAGTCTGTACCTGTGCTTGTAGGTTGTGATGGGGTGAAATGTCATGTAGAGCTGAGTTAGAGCACCCTGAGCACTTCACTAGGCTCTGGGCTGCTGCATTGAGTGCACCAGGTTTGCCACTGACTTTGGTCTGAATTCTATATAAATCCATCTTTCCCAAGCATACGGAATATTTAACAATAAATTGGTTTTTTGTTTTGGTTTGGTTTGGTTCTTTGTTTTTGTTTTGTTTTGTTTTGTTTTTGTTTGTTTGTTTTGTTTGTTTTGTGGGTTTTTTTTGTTTTTTGGGTTTTTTTAATCCACAAACACATACAGTATAAAGTCCACAAAGGTCATAGAGGTAAATTTATTTATTAAATGGAAATACTTGGGTCCAAAAACCATTATGAATCATTTTGGTGTTTTAAGTTCAGGATGCAGAGTAAATTATTCCAAAAATAATGGTAGCCAAATGTCATTCTCTCCAAACATTTGTGTAATATCTATTTATCTGTGGGCAGATGACTGCTATGTATAATCAGAGGCAGACTTTTGTCAAATTGAGACTAAGTAAACACAGCTGAACACAAGCTAGTTGGACTACAGTTTTTTGAGTTTTGCCAGCACTGTTATGACCTTGAAAATGAATGTTTTTTCGGAGCAATCTGCTTTCAATACAACAGAATTTTTAGTGTTTCAAATTAACAAGTGTTGATTGAAAATTTGTTCTGTTTCATTTTAATTTTTGTCCAAATAAATGGAAAGCGTGTATTTGTCCAAAGGAGGGCATCCTTTCTGCTTCTTAGAAAGTAGGGGTGTTTTGTACAGAAATGTTCCTTGCTTGTGTCTGTGAGAACAACAGTTAGAGCTGTAAACTCAGCTGAAACTTCATTATACAATCAGAGAAAACTTTCTATTGTTGCCTTGAAACATAAATGCCTTTTTTTAATGTTCTGTGCAAGAGAATGTAGCATTTAGGCAGTAGGTCTTATACCACTATATATATAGATACTGTTTTCATCATCCAAGAAAAAATAGGACCTTAGTTTTAACATGCGGATTTTTTGTTTTTACAACACCAGTCATTTTAATAGAGAACATTTTGCTCCCTTGATTTTAAAGGTCACAGCATTTGGAGCTTGGAGAAAATTCAGATAGAAGTCCTGATCAAAAATTTGTCTTTCAGTAATTACAGAAACTGAGTCTCATCCATTGCCAATATCTGTGTTTCAATACACTTCTTTCAAAGGGATTTTTTTTTTTCATTTTAAGTGCTGTATAGAAACCAAAGTCATGAGTAGGACACGTACACAGCGTTGTGGCCAGGGGGAACTTTCCCAATGTCCTTGTGTCTCATATTCAACAATCCGCCTTTTTTGGCAGGCAGCAATTACCATTTTCAAATTTCTGACCAATTCTTACAGCAGCAACAGTTTAATGTCAGCAGCCAAACACACACAGCACCTTGTATTTGATGGGTTGTTACAGTATGGCTTTGGCTTTGCCAGCCAAGTGCCATCCCAACAGGCAGTCCTGGGTGTTTTTTGGAATAACTGTGGCAAAGTCTCTTCTTGCTTCAGTTTTCTTTTCCCCTATCACAGTACCAAAAGAAAAACGAAGATCCAGTTGGAAATGGGATGTGGAAAAAGAAGTCATTGAAAAGAAGACAATGAGACTGAGAAGCAATTTTGTTTGAGAATTGTAATATGGATATAGCTATCCATTCCTGTATGTTCCTATGTTGCTCCCAAGCCTATCTGAGAAATGTGGCTTCTTAACATTAACCAAAATCATTTTGAAAAAGCCTTGATACCAGGGATTCTAGGCACTTCATTGTTTTCTTGTGGACAACTCCTCCTTGGGGGTCTCAGTGCACCGATACTCACAATGTCCTGCTTCGCGTTTTCTGGGATTGCTGCTTCACCACAAAGGCTAGTGAGACTTAAAAAACCAAAAGTAAAACCAGAATGTGGCAGTTTCATTTAAGCCTCCAAAATGGGCCTCTGGATGTTTGAAGGGTGCAATACAACTATTAATTGCAAAGCCTAGGACTATCAAGCAAAATTTACCTTGGGTTACAACAGTTTGCAGCAACCAGCTGTGTTTGAGCTGTGGGAGGAAGGAGAAAGCCTCACTGCAGATTGGGCTATGGGTGATGCATGGAGCAGCTCTCAAGATGCTCCTACCTGAGGTGGTAGTTGCCTAGGAAGTGCTATCGAGAGAGTATTTTAAAAAGAAATGCTGAACCTGGAGTTGCAGTTTGGTTAATGGTGTCTGCCAGCACTAGCCAAGCGCTGCCTGCAGCGTTTGCTGGTGGTGTGCTGTCTGTTTGCCCATTGCTTGAGAAGGAGAGTGGACCGGAATGCAGGAGCTGTCTGCTTGTGGGATTTGCTGTGTCTGCTTTGCAGGCCCTTTGCAGGTCTTCATAAACGTCACAATCTGTGATGTATAGGCTGTTGCTCTATGGGAAAGCCTTGGCTCAGGGGCAAAATTAAAAAGTAAAAGTTCTTGCAAAATGAAAGAAAAAGCTTTTGTTGTTGTGAAAGCGGAAACAGAAGTACTACTAATAATAGCAGCAAGTTAATTAGAGAACATGCAACAGAGCTTAAAGCCTTTGTGTTGTAACTGCCTAGCCTATGTGGCTGCTGAAAGTCCTCCTCTTTTCCTCCATTCAAAAGACTAGAAGAGAGACTAAAGGATCTCACTTCTTTTTCACTGTAGTTACTTCCTAAAAAATATGAATGTTCTCTGTGACTGGAACCATGGCTTCCTGTCTCATTGATTTCCTCTATAGAAGTGGAAATGCAGAATCATAATTCCTAAAAGGGAAGTGAACATGCAAGGCTCTCTGTACAAATACATGTTTGTTGCAGATGCTTCTTACCCTTAGGAAAGCATCTGAGCACGCCAGGGAAGACATATAAACAAATTTCAGAAGTGTGAATTACTCTGAGATAGCATTAATTTGATTGTTCCTTGAAGAAGTCCACAGTTACTTCGAACTGCATCTGTGTGAGGAACTGCATTCTATGAATGCAGGTATTTTCCATATTTTTATTCACATTTATGTAGCTCAGGTTCCCCTGATTGCAAATCCTGATGAGTGAGGGTTTCTTTTTTTTTTTTTTTTTTAACCAATTTATGATAACAGGAGGGAAGACTATTTATTTATACATGCTGATAAAGCTCTGAGTTGATACTATCTACAGAGCTTCCAAACTAATAAAAGTTTTGGTTTTTTTTGAAGTACATCAACTGACTTCACCGTAAATACCATATGGCTTTACCATAAGTGTGCATGTGTGTTTTAAGTCTAATATAGCAAAAATATTGTTGCTAGAAAGAATTCCCTGACATAAATCTTCTGGCTTCCAGGAAAACATCTGTGAGCTAATATAAAAAAACTACAGAGTAAATATGACATTATTACCTTCTGCACATGTCTTACATATTTTTGAAGTGTGTTATCTCTGTGCCAGCCTGACAATTTTAGGAGTATTAACCTTATTTTGTAGGACAATGTTGCAAGTGTCTATGTTAGATAACATTGCCTTTGATGTTGGAAGCTGATAGCCAGCAATTCAATTAGGTTTTAGAGAAAGCTACTGGATTTAACTGCTCTTAGATCATGTCCACTATTGTGGTTTGGGCTGCACTGGTCAAGGTGTCAGTGTCTTTTGGGGAGAAATATGTTTAATGCTTCTGTACAGTACATTTTTCCTGTGATAATAATACACTGTGCTTCGATAACTCACAATTTTGTCAGTACAAAGGAAATGGATTACTTTATTGCTCATTATTTAAAATATCTGTGTTATTACTGTCACAATTTTTATTACCACTGTTTTAGTGTAGTCTCTATTTAGGTACAGTTTGCAGTGGTCGGTGTAGCTTTTTCACGTGAGAGCTGTTTGCAGTGATCTCAGAGAATCGGCATCTTCACTCAGAGAAACAGCCTGGGCATATTGCCCGTGGTTCAAAAACTCTCTTCAAAAACTCTCTATTTGAAAGCAAATCTGTTTATCTTGAAATATTGTGGCTTAGGGTCCTCTACAGCTCAGCAATTGCGTCTTTGCGAGCTGCTCTTCCTGGGATGAATGGTGAAGGGTTTGAATGAGCCTCATTGTTATGCAGTGTGTCCTGCAGTTAGAGGAGCCAAATGGAACAGTACTAATCATCGTGGAGTGAGTTTCACAGAGGCTCTACAATTCATGCAAATGTGCTATACCAAAAACTGCAGGCACTATATGAAGGTCAGGATGAACTAATAAGCCCTTTCTCTCCTCACCGATCTTTGTTATGATACAGGTCCATAAATGTGGCACAGCACTGCTGTCACGGAGCAGGCAGTGTTCTCTGCCACGTGGATACATATGCCCTGCTACGTGGTGCACAGTTACTCGAGCCTGCCGTAGTGGCTGAGACCCTGAGTGCTGAGAAGTCGGAATCCAGCCCCTGTGTTGTTATCAGTTGACGACGCTCCCCTGCTGGTTTCTTGAAAATCACTGTCTCCAAAAGCAGCAGTGTGTGTTGAATAACAAACCCCTTCACATTCAGACTCTTCAGGTTTTGGAAAAGAGCCAACATTCTTGAAGGATGATATAGTGGCCAATAAACATCTGCAAAGTCTGTAAGACTGTCAGAAACAGTAACATTGAAAGTAAAGATCATATCAGTAGCAATTCCCCTGTCCTGACAAGGCATTCAGTGCAAATATTTGTTCAGTCATCCTTGCTCGTTCCCGTTATCACAGACAGATTCATACGTTTTGCCAGAGGAGCAATTCCATCTTCTTCCACAAAGCGGTTCACATCCAAGGCCCTTGCAGTATTAAGTACCGGCCTACTACTGTTTCAGGACCTCCCACACGTGCTCCTTCAGCATGCAGGAGCCTCATCTGTCTTAGGCAAAGACTCCGCTGTGAAGGGCACTTACAACTTTCAGTTTGTGAGCATCTGCAGTGTTAAGGTTTTGTTGCTCCTTGAGGATTCAAGCTCAGTCTGACTGAGATATTACACTGCACCAATCTCCGCAATAGCCAGGATAGGCTTTGAGCTCTTCTAAGGGTGGTTCTCTGCAGAGTTACTGGAACTGCACTGCATTAGGACTCAAACTGTTTTAAACACAAGATGATGTTTGGAGTAGAAGGAGAGGGTGTTTCTGCTTCTTCAAAAGCTCTTGGCAAATAGGCATGTCTTCCTGAATAATTCTGGGCATGGTGTTCTGCTCCAAGAGCATTCCCCCTTTGGCTTACTTTGCTCCCCTGCCTCTCACTTGCTCTGTGAGTAGGAAAACTGAAAATACAGCCTTTCTTGAGATACCTCCCAGTTTACTAGAATCTCTGAGGGCCTGTTTAGAAGGTGTCTGGGAATATTCAGGTTTGGGAAGAAATCCTGTAATGGAAATAATAACAGTGCAAGTTGTGAGCAGGAGCATGAAGACTGCAATAGCTTCACAAGGGAAAGCAAAGGAAACAGAACTAAACAGTTGACTCAAAAATAATGCAGTCAGGCACTAAAATCCCTTTTGTGCATTTGGAAATGAGAATAATCCACAGTCAGGTCTTCCCCCTGCAATTCACTCAGCGGTGTTTATTTCTGCTGGTTGTTCCGCATATGGTCAGGGAGGTGTGTGACTACAGCTTTCTGTGCAGGTTACAGAAATTCCTCAGAATGCTGAATAAAGGGGTTCTCCTCACACTTCTAGCTAGATGGGGGAATGCTTTTCTGACATACGTGAGGTGGCCTCGTTTGAAAGATACCTCAAAACCCAGCTCATGCCCTCATTGGGTGCTTGTTGCTGCTTCTGTACGACTGAAGTATCTCTGGGGGCAGGATGATTATTTTCATGACACACTGTTCAGTGCCATTTGATACATTCCATGTGGTTCTTTGTGAACTTTAGTAAGGGTGTTTCATAAGACATCTGTAGGATTTCACAAATGGGGAGTCAAGGCAAGAAACAATTACAATTTGAAGTAATGTTAGATACTTAAGACCTTGTGGATGCTCATGATTCCATGGCTTTATATGCACACTCCTGTAGACCTGTGAGCACTCAGCACCATGAGCACTGCTGAAGTTGAGAGCCCAGGCTCTCTAGTCAGAGTCTGGAGACCTGGGAATGTACAGTGGCACCTGTGGAAAGGTCTGTTCGAACAACTAATTGAGCCCCACACAAACCTGTAGCACAAACAGAGACACTGTCAGTCACTAACGTGGTTTACTTGATGGTGTTAAATCCATCTGACAGTCTTTTCTCTCTTGTGTCCTGTTCGTGCAACAGCCTCAGAGTTGCTGTGCCATGGCAATGAGGTGGTGCGGGGAAAGGTCTTGGCTACTGCTATGGATTCGGCCCTGGCACAACTCCACCCTGTGCCTTTGGGAAGTAGTGACCACAGAAAATCCCACATGTGATTGTACTGCGTTTTCTCACAGTATACTTAGTGTGAAGGCAGGCTCTTAGTCCTTCCTATTTTTATGCACACATAATGTACAAGCAGATACAGGTATGTATATATTTGAAAATATATCTCCTTAGTGGAATAAATAATTTTTTAAATTTCATATGTAATCCCTGTTTCATTGCTGGAGCCCTGCAGATGCACTTTTCTTGTAACCTTCCTGAATTTTTATGCTTATGATCTCACAGAGCGCATTAAGTTTGGGACATCACTTAGGTACGTGGGGTTTAGTATTTGCACATGTCATGGGAAGTTTAGACTATATATTAGAAAAAGGTTCTTCACCCAGAGGGTCACTGGGCACTGGGACAGGCTCCCCAGGGGAGTGGCCACAGCACCGAGCCTGCCAGAGTTCAAAAAGTGTTTAGACAACACTCAGGCACATGGTGTGATTCTTTGGCTGTCCTGTGCAGGGCCCGGAGTTGGACTTTGATGATCCCTGTGGATCCCTTTCAACTCAGGATATTCTGTGATTCTTTGTTAAGTATTGTGCACATCTGACTACCCCATGCTGTGGATGGAAGTAGCTATGTTTAAAGAGATGGTATTTGTCAGTGTGTTCTTTATCTTACAGGCAAGTGAAAGAAACTGTGAATTTCCTCTCTCAGACAGACTTACCCATTCTTTGCTCCATGCTGCTGGCTAAACACACCGTGGAAATCGGTTCTGGCATTGACTTAGAAGTTCCTCCACTTGCCTGAAAATAGAGCACCTTGTAATTTAAATTGCCTTTGTGCAGCATGTGCCATGTCTGAGCCTTCTTGGCTGCCAGGGACAGGAGAGGAGCTGGCTCCTGCAAGTGGGACTGCAGGAACAGGGGGCACTTTTCTCCAAATTCTGCAAGTGGCTTCTGAAAATATCCTGTGTGCATGCATTCGTATCATAATGTTACACCGCATGCATAGGGTCTGCTCCCAAACCCACAGCCAACTAGCATAACAAAATGAGATTTTACTGCTGTAGTGTCAGCCTAGGGTTGAAATATGGCTTTGAAACCCTCCCTTTCACCCCACTTTTTTAATGAAAAACAATCGTGCTGGAGTGTAATAGTGCTTATCCTGGCTGCATTTGACTTTAGCTTTTTATTTTTAAAGCCTTATTTTAGGCTTTAAGAGCTCCCAATTAAACTCTTTAGATCCAGAGTGAAAGCCTGAACGTGCCTGCCTGCACAACAGCAAGTTTCCTGGGTGGGAAAAAGGATATTTTTTTGTTAAAACTGAGGAAAATTGACACAGTGGTATGTTTCCTGCCTTCATATTCTTTGCTCTTTCTTGATGGATCTTCATTTGCCATTTTCTCATTTTTGTAATATCTCCAATACTCTTTCCTTTATTTCTTTTTTCTCTTTCCCTTCTCCTTTCTCCTCTTTATTTCACCTTCCTCCTTACTTGCTGCCAAACATGGTTTTCACAGTTAACCCCTAATGGTTTGCAACAGGAGCGTGAGCAACTTCATCCAGTCAGTCAGCATAGCACATGCTGGAAATTCCTTCCAAAATAACACACATACGAAAAAAAGAAGCCCAGGTCAGATGTTTGTTTATCCGTTATGAAATGCATGTGGGAGACTATCACCAAGGAATCTGACAACATTACACTACTAATTACATGCCAACTGAATGAGAAAAGATTTGATTTCAGTCAGCTCTGCAGCAAACTTGAAAAGAAAATAATACCACATAACTGTCAGTTTGTTAACAGCTTACCTCAACACTTCACAGCCCTAGCTCCCATTATAAGCTCTGCTGAGGTCTGGCTAAGAAAACAAATCTCACACAGTGCCCTGCATCACACCAAGGAGAACACGCTGTCACTGGTCATGGGAAATTTAGAGCCAGCCATGACATGCTGAACAATAAAGTGATTTACACCAGGTTTTTATCTAGTTTGTTAACTCATAAATTCTTACATTTGTGTGCATGGTCCAAGAGTGTAAGACCATTTGCACCATGCCTACTATTATGTGGGGCTTTCAGTGCACTTATTAATGCAAATATTAATATAGACTTTCAAACTCAGTTCTCTTTTATGATTTATAAAATACACCTATCGCAGTCTCTCTGGGCATGTACACACATTTTATAAAAATCACATGTATTAAAATGTAACCAGATGCCTACTCCCACTGCAGCAGGCTCCAGGCTGCACAGGATAAAAAAGTCTTTGGGGTCCCAGGTATTCAGGAAGAATCTTGAGTAGTAGCAGTTCTTCACAGTTAAAGCTTGTATATGAAATTTTTGTGCAGGAAGCAAATTTCAAATAAAGATTTTCACAGAAAAGACTTGGTCCTAGGGAATGATGGGCAAGGGATATTTCTAACATTATCAAGACCCAACCTACGGGTCTTCATGCATATGAGACCAGGGCAGTAGCTGTTCCTGAAAATAACACTGGGTGAACAGGGGAAAATATTCACTCTAGCTATCACTCTAAACATAAATTGTCATTCTGCAGTTTGTTCTTCTGAAAGGACGTAACAACTGATGATAGGTCGGTTGTTACACTTGCTGTCACTGTGAAGCCAAAGGAGTGAGGTAACGAGGTTGTGGGGGTGACTTCATTACAAGCTGCTCTGTAACCTCCTCCTGGAAGAAAGAGAAAGCAGTGGTAAAATGAAGTTTTGCTGAAAAGGAGCTTTCTCTAGAGCCTGGGCCCAGAGCTCATTCCTGCAAATTTCTGACAGCTTTTCTCCTCCCACCCAACTAAAGGTGTAGTAATAAATCTTTGTCAGTAGAAATCCAGTACCCCCCTGAGATCGGAGCAGCTGCGATTGGTATCGTGCGCTCTCCCAGGTGACACTGCCTTGCTGTGTCTGCAGCCACAGGTCACCTGAAACTCCAGTAGGGACTTTCATCCCTCCACTGAAAGGCTCTCCTGCATGAGTGCATGAGCACTGCCAGCCCCAGCGAGGCGGTTCCACACAGACCTTCCCAGTCCGGGACATCTTTGGGCAGGAGTGGCCTCACAAGGGACAGCACTGAACAGGTCCCCTGTGGAGGTGGCCTGGGTCTGCAGGAGGTCAGACACCAGGGCAAGTTTGAGGAATATTTCTGTAGGAGACTCTGTGGTTTGGAGTTTCTTACAGCATGAGCTTTCCTGTCTGCACTTCCCCGTAATTCATCTTTAATAGGTTTATTGTCCCTGAGGAAACCTGCGAGGATGGTGCACAAGGAAAAGGGCTTTAAGAGTTTCAGTGCGGGATGGGATGTGTGTAGAAAGCCTGTGGTAGTGTGGGTTGCTGGCTGAGCAGTATCCATGTTTGGAAACTCATTTGTCTGTTTACATGAGGCTCAGAACAGGAGCCTGCAAGTGTTAGCATGGGACAGCCAACTTCAGCTTCCTCCAGTTCAACCTAGAGAAACCGAGGTTTTCTTGTCTTTCTAAAGATGCTGTAGTCTTTGCACCAAGTTTAAATGACATTTCTTATAAGAACAAAGAGTCTGGCCTGATGCTTTGGCCTACAATTTCCCCTCCCTTGCATTTCTGAGCAGCCTGGGCTAAGGCACCTTCCCTCCCCGTATGTGGGTGAAAGTTAGTGGTGTTGTGTGATTCATGGTTTACTTTGGGATCCTTTGTGGGTAAAGGAGCTGTGTCAGTGCAGAAGAATACAGGAATATTAACTCCAATTTACCTTATTTTGTTCTTGGGAAAAGAGAGACCTGAAAATCTTACGTACCTTGAAACTACAGTTTGGAAACTACTGGAATCAAAGTGTGTGTTTGTGTGAGTATGTGACTTATGGAAATACCTCATCTCACCACTCATTTACTCACATATGTAAAGTTCATTTTTCTTTCAGCTGCCCCAATTTGTTTCCTGTTCCTCCATCTTTTTCCTCTTCTTGCTTGTTTTTTAAATTCTGGTCAAGACATGTTGAGCCAGTCTCCAAAACCAACAATAGCAAGTTGAGGAGAGGCAGTGAGAGAAACGACTGAATAACATTGCCAGTTTTAAAATGAAGATAAGTTATACAGGACCTTTTATTGAACCAACAAATATTTATATTGTTCACCATTTGAGGCCAGCAGTTCTTTTTTTTTTTTCCCTTTTTTTCCCCCCTCTCTGTTTTGAGTTAGAATAGAAGGTGTGTAGTTCATCAGGAATCTGTAAATGTTTAAGTAGCTTCAAGAAATATGATGGTCACATGAGATTTACCTACTGTGTCTTGACTTTCATTTCCATTTTTTCCCCACTACATGTTCTGTACCCTTTCCTCTGTCTCATTCCCTCATTCACACATCCTTTCCCCTGCTGGTTTCAAGCCATCTTTGCTTTGTCTGTGTTACCTGATAACACAAAGCAGGGTTTAAGCCAGTTGTTGCAGTTCAGCTTGGGCTGGATAGAACAGCAAGAGGGGGAGCAATGTGGATGCTTCTTGGTCCTACATAAGTGGTCAGTTTTACCTTTGCTGTTCCCACCAGAGCCTTTAGGTAAAGTCAGTTCATCACCTCATACATGATATTCTTTAGGTCAGATTCCTTATATCCAAAGGACAAAATGTAACTGTAATTAACATTTCTTAGCACACCTCTGAAGTCGTCCAAGTATATAAAAGTTATTATAAAAGTTTGGATGTGGCAAACAGCAAGAATATGAATTGTTCTGAAGCATTTGAATGTGCCATAAGCACCATGTAGCCAGGAGCCTTTGTAGGTAGTAAATTGGAGGTAAGTGATGCGGTTTAAAGATGGTTTGCCTTCAAGAACCCTGGAGTTTGTTTTCTTTGCATGGACCTTTCTGATAACAGAAGAACAAAAGAAAACATTTTAAATATAAGAGAAATCCTGCAAAATTGTGTTCTTAAATGCTTTTGAAATGGTCAAACTATTGCCTAGTTATGTTGTCTTTTGATATCTGAGGCTTATTTCCATCTCTGCTAAAAAGGGGTGCAGGTTACCTTGCAAGAGAATTGTCAGGATCAGCCAGTGAGTATTTATGAAGAAATTTCATACTGGAAAAAAAAAAAAAAGCCATGTATATTATTAATAATTATGTGAGTCCTGAAAAATACCATGCTGTATCACAAAGCTGGTATTGTCTGGTGTCTACAATCTTGGCACTACATCCTACAGTAAGCTGTATACTGAAAATTCATACTAATGGAAAGGTATACAGGATTCCATTGGTAAGTGATTTATAGTGACTTCCTATTATAAACAAGAGGGAACAAATATCCTGCCTAGTTGGTTTCTTTGGGCCGATGTTGAGAGCAGAATGAGACATTCCTGGCCAGGCAAAGGCTGATTCTCTGGATGCCTGCAACTGGGAGTGGAATGAAGCACCAGAAAGGGAGGTATAAATGACAATCCCTAAACATAAATGATTGCGTTTCCATTTTCGCAGTGCTTAAAACTTTCTGGTTGTAGAGCAAATGACCACTGTTTTAAATTATTTCCAAAGTTGTAACAAAAAGATATTTCTGATGTTTAATATTAAATAGACTTACTATAGGTTCTCAGTATATGCTGAAAGCCTATCAACATCCTTTGACAAGAAGTGTCATCCCTTCTGAGACAGAACAACCCCTCCAGCAGCAGCTTCTTTGGGATTTCAGTTAATAAATACGCTATTAAACGCAACTGCAGTTTGTTCAGGAGAGTTATTTGAGCTGGCCAGTTTTATGCTGTTGAGATGTATTTATCTGTGTATGTAGTAGAGTAAATGTCATTGTTTATCCTGTCAAATGAGTTTTGGGAACAGTGTGGAATACAGGAATTCATCTGCATTGGCTTTCCCTGCAGTGATTTGACACATTGATCTAAGTTTGACAAGTGTAGAGGGGTTTAAATTTGTGTGACAGTCTGACTTGATCCAACTAGTGGGATGGCAACACTCCTTGAGAAGGGACCAGAAGTGGCTGCTGCTTAAGGCATGTGAGATTAAAGGGAACCACAGCACTTGGAGAGGACAGCTGTGGTGCATCCTTGGTGCCTCATAGAAAGTGCTGCTTCTCATGAAGCAGTGAGAGAGGACTCATGAGTGAAATAGCCATCAACACTTACTCTGGGGTGAGTCCTTAGCTGAGACTGTTCAGTGAGGTTCGGTATGCTGCATCATTTTTCCATTCCTCTGTCACCATTTCCAGAGAAGTTACCCAGCCACAGCATCATTTCCTCATTGCCTCAGAGAAGAAATCTAGGAATATGTTGTGTGATGGTCAAGAAACTGAACACTTTTCATTTTGAGAATGCTGTTCTTTGATTATTTTCATTAAACAATATCACCAAAACGTTGTTTTAACAGTTGAAATATACTTTGCAATTCTTGTGCAGATATGTCAAATATCCAAAGCTTTAATTAGTAGTTGAGGGTAGAGCAGATAGATTATGAAATATGAAGAAAAAGCAAAATGTTGGGAATGTTGAGTAAGATTCACTTTCTTTTTGTTATTATAAATTCAACAAAATTTTGTCATTTATGTTCTGTCTCTGGTGGGTGAAGATTCAGACATGACCAGGCTGCCTTTCTTCCAGGCTGAGTTAAGGCTGTAGTTATACCACTAGTGTACTAAATATCTATCTGTATATAAATATAGATATGGATTATGGATATACTAAGTATCCAGAGGAGAGATATGGTCCTCCTCTCATCCTGCTCACAGCATATCCACGTGAATAGTAATGCTACCCAAAGAGGAAAAGTGTGAGGAAATGCCCACGAAAGAGGGCTTGCTTAGCAATGTGGCTGTGCAGCAACACTTGGGGATGTTTAACTGTGGTGTTACATAGCTGAACTGAAACCACTTCTTAGAGGACACATTTGTTGTTTAGGAATGGAGTCTGGACATGTAGCCTGCATAAAGATACATGATTTAGGTATATGAGGTGCACCCTCCTTTTGCATTGAGTTGGATCAAGTTGGTTTGACAGGCAAGATGTCAAGGAGAGCATAAGGAATGGTCTTTGTCTCTCTCAGTGTGATTATCCGCAACCAAAAAATTATGGTAATACTTATTTCCTTCACAAAGGGCAGTTCAGACAGATGTGAGCTGCTTGCATGCTATGGTAGTGCAAACTGGGGTATGCTGTCAGAGGTTTGGTATAGCAGAAAAGAATTTCTGTCAACAAAAAAGGGGGCCTGTGCTTTGAAATGATGGATTTTCAGACTTCATTGTATTAACATGCTTTAACAGCAATTATTAGCAAGAGATTTGAAAATTATCAGTGATGGTTTTATTGTAAGCCAGCTTTGAGTTTCTTGGACATAAATAATTTATTTGAAAAAACATAAAATCTGAACGGAATAAGAAAGGGCTTCTAATCAGGAAGCGTCATCAGCAAAGTTAAAGAATGGGCAGCTCTTTCCTCCTGGATTTTATTCTTTAGTCTTGCTACTGCTTTTATATACCATGGGCAGGTCACTTTCTTTTAGAGCACCATTAAAAAATATTTGCAAATACTCCTTCAAATAAACGCTGGAATTGGAATGTATATCACTATTCACACCTACTTTCCTCAGAAGTTTGTACAAGCAATTTTTTTGTTCATAGGAAATATTTTCCAACAGTGAAAGAAACTGACAGATGCTTGAGAGAAGTGTATTTATATCCAGGTTTGCTCTGGCAGTGATGTTCTCTATTACATGTCATTTCCATTTCTATGCCTACTGACCTATTCAGTCCAAACCTTTTCTTGAAAATTGTCTCTAATTAAAAAAAAAAAAAAATGAAGAAGGGTTGAAAAAGTCTTTGTAGCCAAGTACAGAGTGAAGAAGAATTTTGATGTCATTCAGTACCTCTTTCCAGATCCAATGTTTCTTTTTGTTCCCTTTGTTCATTGTTCTCTGCATAGACTGTGCTTCCCCCTTTTGAATCCCATTCAAGCATTGATCTAGGAGATCTTCAGAGATACTGGTTTAAGATGTGTGCTTTTAAAACAAGACTTAAACTTTGGTCACCTGTGAACAGTTTTTTATAAAGCTATTTTGCCACAAGATGGAAGCCTGCTAAATAAAACAGCTTGGCAAACAGCTTGACCTCTGAAATTGCAGCCTCTCAGCATTTCTTTGGTGTGATTGTGCTCTCCAGTGGTCACCTCCGTGTGCTGGGCAGTGCTGAGTTATTGACTGTATGAGACTGCTGCCCAAGGTAGGCAAGGTTGCTCATCAGTGAGGGCTACCAGGGGTTGCCATTACTTTGGCATCTATTCCACTGGAAGCTCTGTTTAAATAGAAGATCAACTTTAAATTAATAATTTAATGGAAATCCAGCAGTAAGGCTGATTTATAGTTGGGAATCTGGTCACATAAAGATGTGCATTATTTTATGAGATTTATGCGGTATTTAGAGACTTTTGGGGTCTTGCAGCCATTAGTGCTCATGCTGTTGCTGTTACTTTTGTTTGACTTGTTTTCCTAGGTGTTGCAGTTGGGCATTGGCTTCTTGTTCCTCTATAATATATTTCTGTGTCAGGATAGCAAACCCACTGAATAAAGCTTATACATTTCTGCCTGGTAAATATTTCTGGCTTCCTTGCAATGTGAGGATTTAATGAATGAACAAATGTGACTCTTGATGAGAACGTGTAACTTATGCCTGTGATGCAATTTCATCTTTGAAGGCTGTTAACCAGGTGTTCTTGTTACTTGTATCCCTCTGAGCCTGCCTCTGGGACTGAGGTGCAGCCTGGGCAAGGGGCACACTGAAACCCACACACATCGAGTGTGCGCGGGTGAGAGTCCTATTTTTAGTGCGTACAAGAAGGCATTCACTGAAGGGCAATGAAGCTGATTTTTATTTTTAGGTTTTGCAATTCCTTATGTCCCTGGGATTTATGTTCAAAACTGCTCCATCACCCTGGAAAATGTAGGTGAACCTTCAAGACCAACTTCATTCTCACTGTTGCCAAGATAACTTTTCCCTTGGCATAGACTGGTGTGAGATATGCTGTGCAGGGTTCTGCACCAATTCTGCTTGTCCAGTTCTGGTGAGGCTTAGTGAGGTTCTGCTTCACAAAAACCTATTTAGTAAAGCTGTGTCTTGGGAACCTTTCTGCAGCATTTTTGGTTGGTACATGCCCTGCTCCAAGCTCAGGGTAGCTTTCTCCAGGCAGATACTTGCATGAAGCTCATCCTTTATATGTGTCAAAGCAAACATTTTATTTTACATCTGGTATCACTTTTTTAATAAATTTTGGGGTTTTTTTCAGTATGCCTATTCGCTGAATGTGCTTGTTTTTAAAACTATTAAAGTAAAATAGAGTTTTTTTTCTTCCTGTTTTCAGAAAATCTGGATAATGGACCAAGTAAGTGTGAAAGGTAAGGGACTTCACAGTTTTCCAAAATTATTGCTGTTATTACTGTTTTCCTGATATCATATATTACAGTTATGTAAGCTGTATGTGTAAATATTTGTTATTGCTTGAATCTAGCGCAGCTAACAGAAAAGGAACCAGCAAAGATGAAACATACTGGAAGGAGATCAACGCAGCTATGGCCCTAACGAACCTTGCCCAGGGGAAGGATAAACTGCAGGGAACCACCAGCTGCATCATTCAGAAATCATCACATATATCAGAAGTAAAGACTGTTAAAGTGCCATTAGTTCAGCAGTTTTAAGAGATGGGTCCTTTTTCTTTTTTGTATCAAGCGGACATTTTCCTTACAGGATTGGTTTTCAGCAAAATCAGAGTCACAGATATGAGGCAAATGTGGAAAATATGTCCCCTTTTACGGAATGGTCAGTTAAAAAAAATAAGGTCTCTTCTGACTCAGATGTTTCCATTGTATTAGATGAAATGTTCAATTGCTTCTATAATAGGCATGTAAATTATAAAAAACCTGTTTTTATCAAAACATTAACTTATTTTATGTTAATCAAAGTGCGCATAAGATGTTTGCATTGCTATTACAGTAAGTGCCTTGCTTTGAAAAAATAAGCTATAACGTGGGCATAGTGCAACAGTGTTATGCCTCAAAATGACAATGCCATAATGCTTAAACTTTGTATATTATTCCAAGTGGGCTTAAGCAGCTGAGGGCTAAACACATTACTGCTGAAGGCCCTGGAGAGTTGTGCTTATTTGACTTGTACAAACTGATGAGTCTTAAATGAAATTGTTACATCATTCTCTCTCTTTTTTTTTTAATCAACAGTGTTATAAAAATTGTACAGTATGTTTTGTCTAAGTGACAATGAGGTTGTTATGCATGTTTCTTGCCTGTATATGCAGTATATTAAAATACCAAAATCATTCCTTTGAAAAGTGCAATACTCTAGAATACAAAAATTTAGGAAATAAGTTAATTGTTCAGATTCTTTTGAACTTATACATATGCTCCCAGCTGTGTTGCTAATTAAAGATTTCTAGTTGAGAAGGTTTTAGCCAGACTAGCTATAAATTCAAGTCAAATTTCTAGAATTTTAAAGCTTTACTAGTTACTTACTGAAGTTTTGATGGAAGAAATCAAAAAACTGATTTCTTCTACTTGTTCAAAACTAAATCTATAGTGCCATCTCTTACTTGCAGTGGAACTCAAAAATATTTCCATGGTGGAACTTTTTACTTTATTGTGGTTTAAACATTTTTATTTTGCGTGTACTGCAAAAATGAGTACAGTGGATTGACATTTCATATTTCAGTGAGAAAAATCTGTAATAACTATCCAAACCCAAGCTAGAATCACAAATGGGAACTGAAACATTGAAAAATCTCAGTATTTAAGGCAAAGGGTTTTCTGAAGATACTAAACCATGTATTAAATTTCATGTATCTAAACTTGACTGCTATTGAGTACAATAACTAGCATAAAACCAGGTTTATTTTTAAATTTTATTTGGAGGTGTACAAGTTATTCTTAAGTCATATAACAATGGTCTAATGAGGTTTACAGTGCTTGAATGAACAGTGGCAAAGCCAAAACCAATTTATCCTAAAGCAGTTACAGAAAACTGGAAAAGAGCTAATTGTTGCTAGGATTTGTACTTTTTCCTGTGGGAATCCTGTCAGGTTTTTTCCTACTTGTCCCTTTCCTTGTTTCTCTTTTTAGTGAGCCATCAATGAACAAGACAAGACTTTCGTTCTGCTCCTACTGAGTTTAATGGCAGAACTCCCACTTCAATGGAAGCAGGACCATGCTAATGATGAAACTAACTTTCAAGTAGAGGCTGTTTCAGTTGCACTAAAATAGTCAAGATGCATTGCAAATATCAGCCTTTGTGTGACTTCTTAGGAAACTTCTTGATGTAACATAACATTGTTGGGTTTATTTAGTGTACAATGAAAATGATTTGATATGAAAATATTTTGTACATATATATTTTTACTTTGTTTTCTAAATTGCTGATTTGCATCGACTTAAAGTGCCAAGCAAGAAATGTATGTCGTGACTGTATGAACAGTTGAAGTATATGTTTTACTGACTTGCATCATTATGTGTCTAAGATTCCATGACATTAATTTTTGATACTTTACTGGATTTGACATAATAATGTGAGTTTATAACTAATAGCAGAGTTAATACTTCACTTTTGTTCATACTATTATAAGTTATTCTGGTATTAAATATTTTGTGACAATAAATTCATGGTTTTGACAAACTTTTCTGTTAGAAATATTCAGTGTTTTTGCCTGTACAAATGACAACAAAACTTGTCAGGTAAAAAGGTACTTTTGGGGACTTCTCTGAAGTAAAACTGGAGAAGATAAGCCATTGTATAAATGTCTTGTTAATTGTTCTTTTTTTCAAATGATCAAAGCACAAGAATAACTGTAAAACACATCAAGTGATTTTTAAATTTAAGAAATACTTGGCCTAACTTCTTGTTACCATTTCCTTTAATTTATTTTTTTTCTACTGCTGCTTTAGAGTTTTCTGAAAACACAAATTCTAATGAATTATGTGTGTGTCTTTTTTTAAATAACAAAAGTCATGATCAGTGCTGAGCCAACAGCTAATGAAAACTCAATAATTATTTATGATATTGGAAAAACAAACATTATTACTATTGCTCTTCTTTGTTTCAACATATGTAACCATTTTAGTAAAATAAATAACTGCAGACAACATCTTGCTGGTTTGAATTAAGTATTCATTTATCTGTTCTTAGACATTTGCATTTCTGGATTCAGAGTTTCTCTATACTGGGATACAAGCATGTGATAGCAAAGGCAAAACAGAAATATTAGTCTTCTCATTAGCACACCTTGTGGTATGCAATCAGGTAAAGAGGTTTAGCGCATGCCTGATGAAAATGACTGCAGCAAAGTTAGGGTAATGCCTGCTAATGTCAACGTGGCATGATGCTCATAAATCCTCCACACTGCAGGAGTGTAGAGGGAAGCTATGTCTAGTTACTGACCTGAATCACTGGAGGAGGTCCATCAGTTAGGAAAGACTTTGGTCATTTAGGGGTCTTTGGGAATACAGGCTACATTACCCTTTGTGGATACTCAGCTGTGGAACCTCTGTGGAGAAGGAGATGCAATGAACCCATCCAAAAGTTCAGTGATCATAGTAGAGACTCAGTGCAAGTGGTTTCATAACTTTTGTGCCACAGCAAAGTTGCTCCACTTGCATGGGAGGGAGGATAGCTAAGGTTTGGTGGGCAGTCAGCACTTTCAGGTTTTATTTCCTGCTGATCTGTGACATTTGTACACAGTTGTAACATCTGCGGCTGTCCAACATGGCAGTGGAGATCTGGAGATTCACTTAATATGTGAGTTCCTGAGGGAGTATGTACATCCTGACTTTCGGTTTTGGGAGTGTACTGAAACACCCACATAGTCACGATGCTGAGCTGCTTGGCATCTACTTTGTACCTGAGTCTGACATGAAGAAACCAACTCAATCTACTCTCATCGACTTTGTTATACCATTTGAAAGAGCTGAGGACTTGCAACCTCTTAAAAATCACCAAGAGTACGGGAAGCTTCAGTTTTCTCTTCAGTAGTTAGAGCATACATTGGGATCAGGATTACAGTCTCCCCTTCCAGCACCATACAACAGCTGCAACCACAGCTATAATGCTCACTTTCTAGCTTTATGTCCTCTATTGGTGGCCTAATGTATAATTATGTATGCCATGTGAAGCAGTTACAGCAGGGAGGCTCTCCAGGACAACACATAGGCCATTTTGAGTACATTGGACAACTTGGTAGCTGAAGTTTGAACTTGGAGTTTGGCAAAGGATGACAGCTAGACTTGGATGCTCGCATGCGTGAAGTAAGCACTGCACTATGGGCTGGAAGGAGAAGGTGGGAAAAGGAAGTTGATAGAATGCCTGTAGTGTGCAAGGAAGAATGGATTTAGCTTTGGCTAGGGGAAAGGTTAAACCTGTTTCTTAATTATCTCTTTACTCAGATTTAGATTATGTCCTCTAGCTTTGATAAATTATGTTTTTATCTACCTAAACTATCCATCAGTGTCGATCCACAGTGATCTCAGTGGAGAGCCATTGGTGGAGAACCGAATATGAGATGCTATTAAAGGAAGCAGCTTTGATTATAAAAATAATCATAAGCTTCTGGAATTCACTGTATTCTTAATGTTCAGAAAGTCTTTCTTTGTACCCCTGTGTCATGCCTGGCAATAGGAGAGAATGTGGGAATCATTCTGCATTAGTGAAAAGTGGCCCTGCACCAGGGAGAGGAGTTTGTGCCTGCCCTGGGGATCTCTGAAGTACCAGGGACTGCCTTCTCTCCCTTCTTCACCACAGTGAGTGAATACTGGCATGAGGAATCACAGAACCAGTCAGGGAGCATGCCAGTGGGGAACACCATATGCTCCCTACCAAAGCAAAGACAAGTAGTGGAACTGCAGCCACCAAGCTCAGGTCATCCTTCACAAATCCTTCCAGAGATTTTCAGGATCCATAATGCCTCTCTTTCTTTCAGTCTTGAAGAAGTCCTGGGCCATATTCCCTCTCATGGCTTCCAAGGGCTGGACGAGATGTGTATACATGCTGGTGAATCCCTTGTGTGGGGTTGAAGGTGAAACTAAATGTGTCTAGTCATCCAAATTTCCAAAGCTGCAGAAAAGCTTTTATAAATTAAGCTCCACTAGGGCTATACAAATTTTATTCATAATTTGAGGACCTCAGAGCAGCCCTGGCAGAGCCATGATCCCAGTACTGCCCCTAGGGAAAAGCAGAACAGCAAAGCTTGTCACTGCTCCTGGGACTGGGCACTGCCTCAAATGCCCCCTTGCTCTGTGACAGAAGGAAGGGTGCAGCTGTTTTCTGTCATGGCTGTTTCTCACACATGCCAACATTTCTTGCTGTGAAGCAGAGGGTGGACTGGACTCAGCATGGTGTGAAAATGTCTGTGCGGGTTTTGGGCCATTGCTTGTTCTATGCCTTCATTTATCACAATGTCCACAAATGTGCCACATTTTAAAGAGGACAATAATACAGCTTTGTGTGGCTGAGCTGTTGTGTGTAGGAGGACATCGATAGTTGGGAGCTATTCTGATGAAACACCCACCCAGGCTAGTTAGCTAGAGCAGGAAAGGGAGATGAAGCATGATACAAAGGCCTGAATTGCGTGAAAGTACTGTGTTGACACACTGCAAGGGAGGCTACAGGAATTCAGCCTGGATGTGGATTCATATTTTATGAGCTGGTTTGCCAGTGCCTGGGTGTGCTTGATTCTCATTAGCAGCAGAATTGTGACCCAAACCCACAGCTTTCATAGTGCTGGGTTGCTGAGCCAGTGTTTAGGTTTGGCCCCCATCTTGAAACTCCTCTTGTTTAACAAGAAGGGAGGTGTCTGGCTAAAATACAAGTACCTTGAGGAAAAAAAGAGAAGAGATGAAAAAAGAAGTGGAAAAGACACATGAATGCCTAATACAACAGAGAAAAAAACCCAAACCTCCTTAATGTTGCTGTTATGTCAGCTTGGATTATTGGCAGTGGAAGTGGTTATTGGCAGCGGAAGTTAGACCTGGCTCAAGGCTAATATAACTTGTGCACCTGACTTTTTAAAAGGAGTTGAGATCTGGTTTCTTTATGGATGGGTTTTTTTTGTTCGTGGTGTTGGTCCCTTCTGCAGATTTCCTTAACTTTCCTTTCAGCCTGCTTTTGACTTGACTGTCCTTTTTTCTTTCTACCTATCTGAAAAGTCTCCTGTTACATGCAGGCAGCAATGGAACCCTTCATGCCAATGCTCATTCTTCTGGCTATGCTGTTTCTGGGGCCATACAGGCAAAGGGTGTATGACTCAACAATCTGGTGTTCAGTGACAAAGTCAGGTATCTCCCTTCTCCCAGTCCAGGGCCAGTGAACATATGAAGCATCAGAAGTGTGCAGTAGAGGCTCTTCAACCAACAAGCTCCACCATCTATCACTTCACTCCTAACTACTACTGCTTTTGGCTATCTTAACTCCCAAAAGGACTGTCAATTTAACCATAACTACCTAAGAACTGCCAAGTCTCATTTTATGAGCTGCTGTTGAGAGTTTAGCTATTTAAGGCTGATTTTAAACAATTTTTATTGGTACTTTGTGGCATGTGCCTGATTTACAGTGCTGTAAATAACCACAAATTAGGGACATTTCTTTCTTTACAGTAAAGACACATTATCTTGACCATAAGAAAGATTGTTGGTAAAGAACTAGAGTGCAAGCCCTTTTCTGCTACAGGCTTCCTGTGTGACCCCAGACAAGCCTCATTCTGACTTTGGTCTGTGCAGAAAAGCTGACTCTTCACTAGGAATGCTCTGAACACCAGGGAATGTGGGATGAGGATCCCATCTTGAGATATTCCTCACTGTCTTACCACACTGCTATGATAGGAAAGAACAATGCTGTTTTGTAAGTGGCACACTCAGCTTGATGCACTTCAGGAACTGTAGGTATCTGATGTTGTGTAATTTAAAATTTCACCTCACTCACATGTCCCAGAGCAGGCATCACCTTCTGCAGCACTTCCATCCTTTCACTGGCTGCAGCAGGAGAATGGGCCACTGAGACCATATGCCCAAATGTGACACAGCTGGAAGGGAAGACAAACCACACTCTCAAGAAACAAGCCACTGGGACCCACATCACGAAGAGACCTAGTGAGCTCAGGCCACCACTACCTACCTTCCTTTGCAACATTAGTCAAGGAGCACACTGAAACATGTGGAAAACCTCATCCTAGGAGGCATGAAGTGTGTCTTTATAAAAGCCTTCTTGTTTTCCAGGAATTTGTGGCTATACAAGTTCAGGTATAAGATAAGATGCTTCATTGCCCTATGACTTGGGAATGTTCAGCAAAACTGCCTGATCTTCCTCATATTAGCTGTTGTGAGGATGAGAATCTTCACTCTAAGGGGTTTTAAGGTCTTTTCTTGTATCTTTTAAAGAATTTGTCAGCCAGGCCTGAAAACCAGACAATGTGCTCATCGTGATCAGAAGAAATCCAGAAGTCATGCAGCACAAGACAACCCTGCCCTGTGCTGTCACAGTGGGAGAGAACAGCAGACCAGCAGGCACCACGCTGGGGCCTTCAGTGGCTTCACTGCCCTACACAGATGGGCTCCTCTACAACAGTAAATTTCCTATTCACATTTGCTCTCTTGACGTACAGAGAAAAGTCCTATTCATAGGGAGGAGTGAGAAGTACATGGCTAAATGCTTGGGGCAGCTCTTAAAATGTGAATCTTAACTTTGGGAATCCTGTGAAATGACCATAAAATATGTGGCTGGATTTTAGAATGTTCCAAGTACTCAGTGGCAACCAGTGTAGTCATGAAAAGTGGTCAGCAGCATTTCAGCTAGATCTCTGTGAATTAGATGCCAGGTCAGCAAATTGGAAACGTTTTGTGGAACAGGACAACTTTGCTTAATTCCTTTGGATTTCTTTTAAAAAACTTGGGGATGATCAAATCCCCAATTTTTTATTTTTTTTTTAAATGAAGAAGTCTAGTTTTTCAGATTTCTTTTCATTGTCTTGAAATCTAAGATAATTATAGTAAAAAAAGACTGAAATCAACACAAAAATAGAAATCATTGACACTTAAAAAAATATTGAGGTTTTCAAATTGTGTTTACTGACTTCCAAAAAAACTTCTTTTGGCTATTTATATTATTTTTTAAATATATGTTTACACTTTCTAACCCTTTTTAAAACAAGGAAAAGAGAGTTTTACCATCTCAAAAATATCTACAGAGTGGGAAAATACACCTTCCAGAGTTGCATGGAAGAACTATTCATTCTGTGGCTGAAAAAAAAAAAAAGAAGTGCTTTTGCATGGTGACCTGTGGATATAAAAATCTTGATCTCAGTACTTTGTTCTGAGAGTACTAGTTTTTATACTGAATGATTTCAGCAAGCACAATGTTGCTTTTGCTGTAGGTCACCTTTGTATCACTGTCCTGTTGCCTTCAAAAAACAGTGGGTTTAAGAGAAACTGTGAGGCTTTTGCTGCTGTCTGGGATACTGAAAGGAATTTGCATTCAGATAGAAAATGAAGATAGCACAGCATTAGCTAGTGCTTCTCCACCTTGGAGAGCAGACACCCACTGTGGTAATGGAAGAACCTATGTGGTGTTCATTCATGCATGTTGATAACAATTAATAGAGAAAGCAAGAGAAAAAGAGGGTGTCAGACTGAAGAAGGCATCCCCATCACTTAGAAAGGGACTGCAACAGGTATAATAAATGTATTTCTCAGTGAGCAGTGTAATGGCAACTAGAAAATTCAAGAGTGCGCTAAGATTTGTGCCAACCTTTCACCGGCAGTGAAACCACATGCAAAAAAAGAAAAAAAAGTGAGAAAAAACCCCAGCAACCAACAGTGTCTCACCATGCTTCAAGGTGTAAACCAAAGGAAATTTTAGTAATTTCCAGTCTTTTAAACTCCTGCCTACAATCCTGAAGCTGACATCTGCTGAGAAGGGTGTCTGTAGGTGGACAGCAGAAAGGTCTTCTTGAGAGGAGCCTGCCCAGACTGGTGTAACCCCATCAGGCCATGCCCAGGGCCAAATTGGAAGAGACTCAGCTGGAAAGTCTGGTGCTTTTGTCACTTTGAAGTATGTGAAGTGTTATACAGTTACAAGTTATATTTATCCACTGTCTTTCACCTTTTCATTTAAAAGCTTTTCCTTTATGGTCTGAGTTCCTGGAAAATCACATCTCTCTTACTGCTATCTCAAACAAAGCTACTTGCAACAAATGTTTACTATAAAAACAACTATACAGGAATTTCTGAATAGTGTAGTAAATACCAAATATCTTCTAGGAAGTATCAGCCAGATTTCCCTCCAGGAACAAAAGTACAAGAAGATTGCAGTCTCGTTGAGATTTCCAAATGGGCAGCTGGGATGGGAACTCTATACCCAATTTATAATATGAAATATTCCCTGTATCTCTTTCACAAGGACATGTACCAGCATGAGAGTGGGATTTGGTGGAACCTGGATTTACAACAAGAAATTAAATACAGGCATGTGGAAACATTATTATGTAAACTAATACTGAGCTACTTCTTATTGCACTCCCTCAACAGCAACAAAATAGTAGCATGGAAACCAAAGGCCAAGGGTAATTTTTTTAGCTTGTTCTATGAGAACGAAAAGAAATCTAGACCCATGTAGAACAAGGAGGAGTCATTACTTTTTCATCTGAGAAGCCTTAAATGTCAAAGCCCCTGGGCTGAATTCTCCTTTCATCAAAACCAATGGAGCTTTGATACTGGTTTCCACTTGAGCATGAAAGATCCCAAAGACTCCATTTTTCACCTTTTACTGAGAGTTCTGGCAATGTACTTTGATGTCTTGATTTCAGTAGTTTATTTTGACAGCTCCCATTGCTCAGGTAGGAAGTACACTTCAGAGAAGTTGTAGCTCAGAGATAGACTGAGCCCTCGGGTGTTAGTGATTGAGCACCTCTCTAGGCTGAGGCACTGCTGCACCAACCCAGGCAGAAGGGCAAAGTGCTCTAAGATGCAGCCAAATCACCTTCACCTGTGTTTCATCCACTTCTTCTGATCAACCTACAGATCAAACAGGAAACCACCAGAAAAAACACTTGAGGCTCACCTGTGTCCTGATCCTGGCCACCCCTTCTTTAAACAGTGGGGTGGTAAGAGACACGACTGCTTCTGATCCCATAGGACAGGATAAACAGCCCCATATCTGGCTGTTTGCACTATACAAGGGTGTTCACTGATCCTTCAGAACGTGTGCTGCCCATCCATTAAAAGGACAAATTAGGGAAGTCTGGACAGTTGGCTGACATCTCAGGGGTCTGCAGGAACAGCCAGTCAAGCTGTGTATAAGACAGAAAAATACGGAAAGTAACAGTCAGCATGGACTTCATATAAACAAATCAAATAAACCAATTTGATTCCCTTCTGTGACAGTAGAGCAAACTGCATGGATGGAAGATCAGATAGCTACTGGGACTCTAGCTAGGCTTTTGGCAACGTGTCATATGACATTCTTATAAATATGCAGAGGAAATATCATGGAGCTGAAATTACCACTGAGTTTGTATAAAACAAGTAGAAAATTCAGAGAAATTATTAGAGACTCATTGTCAAAACTGAAGTATCCATTGAGGACTTTCACTGAGGTGTGTCCTTGGCAGCTTATGTTCATTATTTATGTCAATAATTTGTCTAAAGGAATAGAGGAAAGGTTCTCCAGCTGTACAATACGTGCTATTAGCTTTATACAGCCAGTTCCTACAGGGCATGTAGCCTGGAAAAGGCCTCTGGCTGCTGCTGCTGTTGGGGTGTGCTCCCTCTGCCTGCACTGTTCTTCATGGTGGTCTTAAGTAGAAAAAAGGCAAAGTTCTTACAATGTACAGTCCTGTACATTTTTTGTTGTCAACTTGGTTCTCCCTGCAAGTATATCAGAGGCCAGATTGGAATTCAAAGTTACTTTGATATGCGGCCTAAAGAATAACAGAATTCATCAAATGTATTGCAAGAACCTGCAAACAAAAGATATGAACTGCACAGAGCATAGTGAGGCAACCAGGAGTTCTGCAGATGAAGACTGACTGCAAGGTGAAGATGATCCAAAATCATTCTGTTACTGTGAAAAAAGAAGTTACACACTGTGTTGTATGTGTAGGTGTTGGAGTATATGAAATGAAAGTGAATGTCTTCTGCTCTGTTGAGCTCTGTCAGGGCTGCACTTAGAAGAGATGAGGACCAACTTAGCTGGCACTCAGTTATGACATTAGGAGTAACGATGTCCTGTCAGAGAAAACTGATTGATCTGGGGTTTTTAAGTATAGAAAAGTGAATGATCTTCAGTTATAGGTAGTCAGCAGAGACACAAAGAGAAAAATCTGTTCTTTGTACCATAGTACAGTTGAGGAATAAAGAGCTTTAATTGCAGCAAAGGAGATGGTAGGTAAGTTCCTGGGTCGAACACGCCAACAGAAGAAGAGAGATCAGATAGGGAAACACTGGAATACATTGTCTGTGTGGGTGGTAGACTTTCCATCATTGAAGCTTTTTTTAAGAACAAGTTAGAGACATATTAATCAGGAATTAAATAGGTGCAATTGATCCTACTTTGAGGCATGATGGCCTTTTGAGGTTGCCTCTCCACCCCAATTTTCCATTTCAGCAGTCTGCCATATAAACATAGCATGTTTATGTCTGTTGCTCAATAGATGGTTAAAAGAGTGAATAGCAGCTGGTTTATTCCTCTGTTTTTGTGAGGTGTGTTTACATTCCAGTTGTAAGAGTGGAGGGAAGGACAGTGAGTTCTGATCCCACCAGCCAGCCAGTGGAGGAGACCGGGCAGCCATCCATTGGAGACTGTTTAACTTTCACAGCCTTTCAGAGTCTAACATAAAGGACAAAGGTGGCTCCCAGATGGAAGACAACAGACTTGAAAAACATGAAAGCTGACAGAGAAGGATGTACATTTAACATGAAAGTTCAAATTGCCAGAAGAAAAAAGCAAGGAAGTTTCCAGTTAGGTGCTCCTGAAGGATCTGTAAGTGCTTTTGGCCTCCATAGAAAATACTTGGGCAGAAACCCTCCAGAAGGTATGTTTGTTTTGAGCAGAACCTGGAGTTTCTGCACAGAGCTTTCTGAAGGCTGCGTTGCAGGATTAGCCCATACTCCCTCTACTCAATGTCATGGGAGACTGAATGTTTTCACTGTTTTCTGGAGCCTGACACAGGCAGACAGACCACAAAGAAAAACACGGGAACAGATCCTATTAGCTGCTTCAAATAGCACTTGCACCAGAGCATCTGGTGAATGATGAGGAATTCTAGTTTCACAAAAGATGCCAAAAGGGGAAGGAATTACTTCACAGTTTGCCTCAAGCTTCAGAAGGGGTTGCTGAACATGTTAACCGACACCCTTTTTGACAGGCTGGTTTGTGGTCACTGCCACTAACTAACAGGAAAACAAATGCCTGTCGTCCGAGCTGGGATTCGCACTCTGCACCACAAAGTCAAGGAAATTGCTGCTGGAGAATCCCCAGAGCTGCTCCCTGGGTGCACGCAGGCTGGCAGGATGTGTGAAAAAAACATCTGGCAGGAATGTTCCTTATGTGACAGGATGGATCATTCAGAAGGAAGGCTCTGCTGGGTATGTAAAGACTTGGTATATTGACTCAAAGGGACACTTTGAATACATTTCTAGGTATGAGCAGTTCATTTCAGAAAGAAACTAGGGGACAGGGAAATGGGGAGGCAGGAGTAGGAGGCAAAGCAAAGTCAAGCTATATACAAAGATGAAGACTGAGCCAGAAATAGAAATTTAAGAGTCTTGCATACATTCACTATGATTAGATTTTTTTTCCTGCAAGCACTGGCAATTCCTTTAGCCAAAGAGATACACAGTCACAACAAGTGATTTTGATATAAAAGAGACAAGAATTTTGTTACCATTGTATCAAATCCAGTGACTACAGCAAATTCAGCCCCCTTCCACTGCCAGCTACATGATTCACAAGGTGTTCACTAGCAAGACTGACAGTCCAGCTGTTTGTGTGTGCCGAATGAGCTACTCTAGATGTGAAGAACTCACATATCTGGACAGAAGTGTTCAGGAGGATGATGAAACCTGAAATGGATCCAAGTACAGCATGACAGAAATAGGCTTTGGCTCTCAAGGTAGGAAAGAGGAATATCTGCTAATGGGAGCTGGTTACTGAATTAAACTACTGATCACTGAAGGATGGAAACCAGTCAAATGCCCTAAATCTGAAAGATCTGATCAACATAAATCTGAAAGATCTGACCAACATAAAAGATCACTTGTTAGAGACAGAACATGAATTTCCCCCTTCACCTTCACCCAGTGTCAGGCATTAAAGAGCCCCTGATTGTCCCTACAGTGAGACTACAAGTCTAGTTCTCTATTTAGATCAACATTTATATTCTTGTATTAAGATTCTGCTCCTTTAACAAGAGTTGCAAAAACTGACTTGTGAAAACATACTTACTTAAGGAAATGGCAGAAAAGTCTCATGAGATCCTTGCAGGAGCAATGCATAATACTGATACTGTTGTCTGTCTCTTGGCANTAGTTAGAATGAAAGAGCATGAAACACCAAGAATTCTTGTCTTTTAAGAAATTTCAGTCTGATTGTATGTAAAGACAGGCTTTTTCTCTATTTCTTGGAATTGCCAGACTACCTATTTTTCAAATTGCCAGCAAAAGCAACACAACAGTATATGTTATGTTTTCTGATAATGATTATTATTTATTATTTTATTATTTTTTTCAAACTGAATTAAAATACAGACTCAATTCATCTGTTACTTACAGATTGGAATTAATTCTGCCCCTTAGACTAAGGGAAAATGCAAAGTCCTAAACCATCACAATACATTTATCTACAACTTTTCTCCCTCCTTGCACTTCCCAATACATCCTTGCCAACTCGTAGGTGAAACTTTTCCAGGGATGAGTGGGCTTTTACAGGGCCTGGCTCAATAGGACACAGGACTAAATGATGGCTTCTTTGTGACAATGTTTACTACTAAAGAAGAAGCAGCTACTGAATAAGAATAATCTTATAGGGTTTAGCGCATGTTGTTCTTGATTTAATAAGGCACTGGTTGTGCCACACATTTTCTTTGAGGCTAACGTTGAGAGAAGAGCCAACACTTCTAACACAAAAAGCTATAAACTTGTGGCTAAACAGATTGGCATTTTGAGTGCTGTTATTTGTGTAGACAAAAAGATGGTGCTTTGGAGATAAAAAGCTGCAGAGAGCACCTCAAAACATAAAACCCAGTAGTGAATGGAAACATGAGAGTCCAAACCCACAACCAGCATCCACAATCCTGCTGAGAGAGGCTATTTATTTTTCTTTGCCACTGAAAGCAACAATTCATTTACTCCTGATATATAAATACATACACAAACAACACCAAGTAATATCCTGTTGATCGAAAATGCTCCCCAGGCCTCACACCCTCCCCCACTGGCAATCCTCCTCCCAGGCAGTTCTCTACTGCTCTGCTGCAGCGTAACCCTGGGGTATGTAACTGAGAAACCTCTGCTTCAGACAAGGGAGAAGGCTTCATGAATCACCAAACAACACTTCTCAGGTGGGAAAAGCACATTCTTTGTTCCTCCACCTGGAATTAGAAAAATATGTGTAGAAGTAAAGCCCTGAAAGCCCCAGGAGAGCAATTGCGCTCGTTCTTTCTTGTTTTGGTTTTGTGAAACTTGTGAATTTTGGGGTGTTTTAATTAGAGGTCTTAAAGCTCTTTTACACTAACATTCAAATGCTTCATATTTTATCCCCAGACTTGCAGAGTTTCCATCCTCCTCTTTTCCTTGTGTCACTTTACTCTGCAATAAAACAATTGAATCCCACACTGGTACATAAATATTGGCAGATTTTTACGTTTGCTGTTTTTTTCACTCAGCCTATTGGGCAAACAGCCTAGAAAGGCTAAGTTATTTGCCAGAGTTTGAGTTTCTGGCAAACAGTGCCGATCCAGTACAAATCTCAAATCATATTTTAGAAATTCTGTGCTCCTACCGCACCTTTCCAACTCTTCTCTCTGTGCACTAATGACTATTGTGGGGAAATGCGTTCCAGAAATGTGAAAATCAATGTGGTGGGAAATGTACCAAAACCACCTTTCCACTTATACAATCTCAGTTGTCCAAGAAACACAATTAATTAGTGTTATTGAGCTGTTTAGCTCCCCAATAAAAACTTTTTGAGTGATTATATGAAGAACCATTGGTACTGGAGACTTCATACTGAAGTAATTAATGGAAGTTGATTATATTCTGACAAGTTAAACACAGGTTTGTTTGATATTACACACACATGGAAAACACATGCTCTATTGAGCTTAGTACCTGGGAGTTTAGATTAATGGTGTTGATGAATTATGTGGAGATTACATACTTTGCAGACACATAATGGACCTGATTTTGAAAAGCAGGCTCTCATTTTGCTCCTGCAATTTTGAGGGTGTGAATAATTGCAGGTGATTTTCTAGCAGCTAGACATCTTGCTGCCTGGTGGAATTCCTTTGGGCAGAGGTCATGCCTGGTTTTGTGCAAGGCACAAAAGGCACTGGGACAGCAAAGAACAAACCTCGACTAGTGCTGCACACTGGAACCACAGTAACCAGAAAGGACAACTGGGTTCATGCAGTGCCATGGCAGCTGAGTTGGAGCCTTCAAGAAATAATTTCTCTGTCTAAGTTTAGGGTCATGTGCTGAACTTGAGGCTCAACCCCAAGAGAGGAAAGAGGAAGCTGACACTGGGTTTTTCTCTTGCTGCCAGGCACAGCCTGGCAACAGACATGACACTTATCCCTAAGACCAGCTGCTGAAGCTGTCTCTGTGGGACATTACTCAGGTTCAGTCTTGAAACTCTGTCTAAAAGCAACTGAATGTCCTTGGGATGAGGACAGAGGTAGCAATGAATGCTAATGTTTAAGGGTTGCAGGAAATAGCCAGGAGGTAGATGGCCAAGTTCAAATGAGTGGCTTGATTCAGACAGGGAAACGACTCAGATTTTGGTCATAGCTGAACTAGATTGCCGTGTAGAGCAGCCTGCATTGAACAGTCAACCCACATCTGATCCCTTCCCATGTCATTTACCTGCAGGAACATATAGAGGTACCATAGTCAGTATTACAGGGCTTTTACTGGGTGCTTGGAGCACCATCTGAGCATGTTCCATTGCTCAGAAGGAGCTGGGACTACAGATACCCTAAACGGAAAATATGAAGGCAGACTAAATGCAAACTGTGGATAGCAATCTGTCTTTCACAGCACTCCTGGAACTGGCTTATGGGTCCATGACCCAGCCCAGAACTGGATGACCATCTCTTCCTGAGAGCAAATCCTGCTGAGCCCTGAAGATCTGATGCAGTTCAAGACATAAAGTCCATGAGGAAAGATGCAGGTGTCCATGTGAACCAGGCAGCTAATCTCTATTGACATGATGGAGATCTCACTGAAATTGTCAGCAGAGCCTGCAGAGAGATTCTACCCACTCTAAACCACAATTTTCTTGCCCAACTGCCTACACTTCCACTCTGCCTCAGATAACTGTGGACACCTACCTTCAGAAACGCCCACTTAGGTGTCAGTCACCCACTGAAACCTTGCCCTTAGAGATGCATAACAGGTATAGCACAGCAGCACCAGGCCATTTCCAGCACCTTTATGATCATTACCATAAATTGGCTACTCTGCCGAGACCTTTGCTGTTCCTTGGAAGGGATGTGCCCATGACCCTGTGGCAGCAAATTGTCAGCACTGCCCAGCTCTATCTGACAAGCAGAAGAAGCCCTCTGAGTGCTGCTGTGTGAAGAAAAAAAAGAATAATATTAACATCCAGGGCAGGGCAGGAAGGATCAGATAGCCTTCCTCCCAGGACTAGCACACCTTCCTCAAACTTTTGGTGTGTTCAAAGCTAAAGTGTGTTCAGAGACAAAGTATTTTCAGTTTAGCCATTTCAGGTCACCCTGGAGGAGAAATAAGTTAAGAAGATGACAAAATCTATGTGGCTGGCACCCCAACACTCGTGGCTCTCTAGTTTTCAGTGGAGATTTCAGCATCCTCTCTGGCCTGCCTGATTCTGAGGAAACTGAGGGTATGGACACAGTAGAGTAGGCAGGGCACAGAAGAGCAGCAAGGGTTGGAGGGGAGCCCAGTGAGAGGTGACCATTGACAATGCCCAAAGCTATCAAAAGGTCATGTGGTATATGATACCCTATGTATCCCTATGGATACCCTAAGGTCTTCCACCTGGGTCAGGGCAGTCCCAAGCACAAACACAGACTGGGCAGAGAATGGGGAGAGGACTTGGGGATGCCTATGAATGAGAGGCTGGACTGAGCTGGCAATCTGTGCTTGTAGCCTAGAAAGTTGTTCATATCCTGGACTGCATCAAAACAGTCACAGCCAGCCGGTGGAGGGAGGTGATTCTACCCTTCTTCTCCACTCTTGTGAGTTCCCACCTGGAGCAATGCACCCAGTTATGGGGCGCCCAGCATAAAAAGGATGTAGACCTGTTGGAGCAAGTCCAGAAGAGGCCACAAATATGACCAGAGGGATGGAACACCTCTTCTATGAGGAATGGCTGAGACAGTTGTGTTTGTTCAGCCTGGAGAAGAGAAGGCTCTGGGAAGACTTTATAGCAGCCTTTCCATACCTAAAGAGAGCCATGCAGGAAGGGTATAGAGGGACCTTTTACAAGGGCATGTAGTGATAGGACAAGGGGGAATGCCCTTAAGCTGAAGGACAGTAGATTTAGATTAGTTATTAAGAACAAATTCTCTAATGTAAGAGTAGTGAGGTACTGGAACAGGTTACCCAGAGAACTTGTGGATGCCTTATTCCTGGAAGTGTTCAAGGCCAGGTTGGATAGGACTCTGAATAACCTGGTCTAGTGGAATGTGTTCCTGCCCATGGCAGGGAGCTCAAAGCCAGGTAAACTTTAAGGTCCCTTCCAACCCAAACCACTCTATGATTCTGTGAAAGTCTAGGCAGTACTGCTGTGATGTACCCAATCATCTGAGCCACAAGAGAGCTATGACCAAGGACAAGCTGCTCCATCTTTGTCCTTCCATGTGGAAGTAGAAGAACTAGCACAGCAACATCAGTGTGGGTTCTTAATACAGTTTATTTGACTGAATAAATACCTAACCCTTTCCTAAGACCCTGCTGCTTTGATCACTCACCTAGCTGCAATGCTATGAGAAAAACAGAATTAGGATTTAATTCTGCAATAATTTGCTGCCTCCAGGACAGAGCAATCATTGTTGAGAAAGGGCTTTTAAGTCTCCCCCATGCTGACAGTCTGCTGGAGGCAGTGGATAATCACAGAAGCAAATCCCAATTCTTGCCATGCCAGAGGACAGGAAACAGTCCTTTCCGAGCAAGGGGAAAGACCTGGCTTCAGCCACTGCTTCTTAATTAGCTGCTGCAGGTGGAGAGCTGTGCAAGTCCCTCATATTGCTTTTATAGCTATCACATCTTTATGTGACTGAACTGGTTTTTTCCACTGTAACTTGGACATTTTTGGAAGGGAAATATTTTAGGTCACATTATCAATTTTCCCCCCATGGAAAGCTTATGAAAATTAATCTATAAGCAAATTGATGTGAGGAAAAAGTTAGCAGAAATGTTTTCAAATGGGCAACTTTCAAAAGATTTGAGCTCATTCCATTTGAATTACAAAGAGCTTTGACCCAGCCACTCTTTGGTTCTCTACTACCCTTCCCGCCCCATGCTACTTTGCATCACACTTGAACAGGTCTCCAGTGACCTTTTTGCTAATGATTGAATTTGTCATTGTCAAAAGTACCTTGATAGGCTGTTCTTGAGGTTGAAGGGTCCATTTGCTGCCCATAGCAGGCACAAGAAGCCTCTGAGCTGCCTTTCAGATGGTGATGTCCTAGTCCATCTCAGCCAGGCAGAGGAGGGTATTCCTTCTCCAAGACCTACATGTTACTGTGACTTTTTGTTAATGGTCCCAAGACAGTTCTCAGCTGGGGCAGTAGTTTGTCTGCAGACAGCAAACTAACTGGGCTAGACTAAGGCCACCATGAAAATACCTGACTGTGTAGTAATCTCATGCCCTTTTAGTTAATACTTAAAAAAATTAGTGACACTGATGCTAAATGGCTGCTACCTACAAAAACCCCACCCTGCCATTTCCTTAAAGTGAAGTACCAATTGCAGAGCCAGGCAAGCACTGAGATAGTCCTCATAGGAGTCAAGGGGGCCTGTAAGAGGCACCATTCCTTTGGGATAAATATGAGACAAAAGCCTTCAAGATGCTTTGTGAAACCAGAAAAAATAAAATGAAGAAATAACCTCTACTTACAGATGTCTTGCATCTCACTGGTTATTGGTTTTGTGTGTTTCTGAAAAGAAAGCACAGCAGATGAGAGAAACTAAGGACACAGCCTAAGCAAATATGAAGATTATGGCTCCAAGAACAGAGACAGGTTGGGAGAGGAGAGAGATTTTGTTTAAGCTGATTAAAAGACAATTGTAACCTGAAAAAAGCAGCTTCTGGTTCTTCCTGTGTCTGGGGAAACTGCATATTCCTTGTAGATGGAGGATCATAATAAAAGAAGCCTGATTCTGTCATCACTTCCACCTCCTAACCAACACAGCCCACAGCACTCTGAATTTTGGTGAGTGACCTTGAGTGCAAAGTATTATTGTGCATGTCAGGAGCAAGAGTAAGGCTTTGAGAAGAGAAACAGGAGATGTATGTGCACAGGCTCAAGAGAGACAGGGTAATGGAGACGCCTTCAAAACCAACCATGGCAGAAGCAAATCTGAAAGCCACGTGGGACTCATGAGGTCACAGGCTACATACGGTCTGCACCTGCATTCTGCAGAGCCTGCAGGGAACGAAAGTCCTTACTCTACCTCTATCCCCCATCTCACTCTCCATGGCTCTTCTACCTCCTCCTCTCCCCATTACTCCTCTTTCCCTCCACTTTCATGGTGCCAAGTGGCAGAAGGACTGTTGTATGTCAACTATGTTTCTGTCATTGCTACCTGTGTTGCTGATGTGGTGCTGGGAAAGGACTGGGACAACCCTCAGCATGTTTGAACTCATTCAACTTCCTCCACAAAAAGAAGACTCTGCTGACCTAGAGCCAGCAGCGTGAGGCATCATCCAGAAATCTTTTGATAATGGTGGAGAGATTACTTGGAGGTGGAGATGGAATTGCTTTTGGAGCAACAGCTGCACAATGTCTAGCCAGACTGGGAAGCCCCATAGTTGGAAGCAGAGACCTGTCTGCTCTGCACGAGGAGGATTTCTATGGAGCCAAGGAGACTCAAGAGTGCCTCAACAACCCGAAGCCTGCTAATAGACATGAACAGCAGCAAGGAGTGGCAGATCTCAGAAACTGTGTTGAGAAAGCAATGAAAGAGGCAGAGGTCAGAAGAGACCTCGCTCAGCCACCTGGCTGCGCAAGTTGGTTAGCCAAATGGCCTCAGTAAAACTATTTTCTACTCCATTTGTAACCCTTAGAGGCCACTATGAGAGAAGAGAGACTGTCCAGTTCAAATAATGCAAAACCTGATTTCTTTGAGAGAAAACTACTTAACAGGCTTCTTGGCTCTGCTCAGCGTCTCACCCGAGTGAGTGGCTAGTGGGAGGAACAGGAGAGGTTTCCAGCAGGCAGCCTGCACATGCCAGCTCTGTCCATGCTACAGAGTAGCCAACAGACAACCAAGGGCTCCAAGTTTGCAGGAGCAGTTGAGATGTGGTGTGCAGGCAGCCATCAGACAGAAAGATACAGATCAGAAAATTAGCAGCAAGGGGAAAGACGAAGCCTCTGGCCCTGCTGAGGACCGGACAGGACCTGTTCTTGGCATAATCAGGTGCAAACAAGAATTCCCAGGATAAACGGGCAGTGGAACAACTTATGCACATTTATCTGGATTTCAACTTGCAGGGACAGATCAGTGAAAGGAAATCAGACACCTCAAGGGCTTGGGGAATTTGCCCCATCATTTGAGTTTTAATGCGCAGTAGCCAATCAGGAAAGGAAGCAGCTGCAAGCAAGATGGACATTAATTGCCATGAACCCCACAAGCATACATATGCCAAATGGAAAAGGTGACTCTAGTCTGGTCTGTGACATTTTGAAACAATTAGAAAAAGTGATAGATTTGGTTTGTAAAACAAGAGAAATTGGCAATAATGCAAAAAGTAAAGAAAGCAGTTAAGTACTGGTACAGTGAAAAAGTTTGCTATAAAATGTCAACTTGCTATAATAGGAGTCTGGGGCAGAACAAAATATTACAAAAGTCTGGTAAAAAGCCTCTTTCCTAGTCTTAGAGTTACAAGGACACCACATTATGTCACTGAGACCCAGAGGTACACAAATGAGGCCACAAGTTTTTGTTCAGATCCTCACAGCTGAACAACAGAAGGAGTCGGGTTACAAATCATCTGCTGGTATCTGTGAAATGCATGGAAAAAGTGGGCATGCTAAAAACAGTAAGGGGTAGACTGTCCAAATGTGAACCAACTAATTGGTCTCAAATGGAGACAGTGACAGGAAAACGTGCATTTGTCCAACAGTTGGGAAAGTTAGGTTTGCAAATTGGACATCTGGAATTTGAGCTGTATTTCTGGATAATCAAGATAGTGGATGAGCTAATAAACAGTTTGGATTTCATTGTGCCTAATAGTTGAGTAGGTGCCAGGAAACCATGTCTTACAAACCCTGTTTGTGAAAATTCTTTAAAAATATGGGTCACAGGTGAGTGAAATGACAAGTGGACAACAGCTTTGCAGAGCAGGGAATGGCACCACTATAAGTGACATACAATGGCAGCTTTTCAGACTAAGAATTCACTTCCCAGAGGCTGAAACTGGTTTTGAGACCTAGGATCTCAAAGGGATTATAACTGCTCAAGTGTTGGTATATGGGAAGCAGGAATTTGTTCCCCATTGTATGCTAGACGTTTCTGATGAGGAGCAAATAAAACAGGGGAAAGGAGAATGTGGGCCAGGAAGCATGACAAAGTAAAGAGATGCAGCAAATATACAGAAGAAAATTAGCAGGGAAAGAAAAGTGGAGACAAATACAGAGAACTTGGTGTTCAGTGCTGAAAATGGCTTGAAAACCTCTGCTGCTGAGGCTTCTGGAGTTGTCCTTCCCCTTGTTGCCGAAGCAGCACAGAACTAAAGTATAGAGGGGTGGCCACAGAGCCACTGCTTAACTGAAGTGTAGAAGAAATATTCTGGGCAGCTGGGAATTTCAGGAAGGTGAGACTGAGTTGTCACATCACTTTGGACATCACTGGTTGTTCAGAGGAAGGTGGGCAGTCCTACGTCCTGTTCAAGACTTCAAGGACCTCTGCAGCCTAGTTTTCCACTTTGGATTTAACAACTATCTGTGGACCTCAATAGAAAGATCTGTTTCACAGTGGCAGAATGAAGCCCTCAGTGGCCACTGAGTGCAGCTGCTTCCCCACTGTTCATGGGGCAAGAAGTTACACCTTGAGCACAGCTCTGCAGATACACAGTCAAACTGCTTTTAAGCATCTTGTCTTATGGATCTTGTGGTGACATGCCCTGAGGGAGCTGGCCCCCCTGACTCCTCGGCAGGGTAGTTCTACTGCACACATCAAAAGTCATAGTCACCTTTACCTGGTGAGTTTGCAGATGGCCCGAGACAAGCCTAAGTCAATTGGTCTGCAATAAAACTCCCAAGAAAGGGAGTATTTCCTAATAAAAAAAGAAGTTTGCTTTGGGCAGATTGGCAGTGAAGGGAGAGTTGTGCTGGCACAACGATAGTGGAGCTGACTTGAAACAGCCACTCCTCCTGGATGTGCAGAATCAGGGAGGATTTTAGTTTCTAACAAGAAGTTTACTTCTAAGCTCTCGCACCTACTTCACAGCATCAGCTAGATTTGGTGATATTGTGGCAGAAAACCATTGTTATCAGAATACATTTTACCATTTGTGAAGTTACAAAGGCTCTTATGACCATTCACAGTTTGTTTGGGTTTTTTAGTTTTAAAATCCTTTTTATATAGGAAACAGATGATAGGAGATACCAAATTTCTAGTTTAGAGACAGTATTGTTCAGCAACATAAGCGATTTGAGAGTGTCCTGATTGCAGCAGAAGTTTCAGGCCTCTGAGATGATTTATTGTATTACAGAAACATACCTTGTGGTAAAAGTTGTATCTGTATACTTTCAAGACTACTTGGATGGTAATAAAATAATTGTAGAATAGCAAAATGAAAATATTCTGACAAGAGGGAATTGCATAATAATATAATAATTCAGTAACTATACTTAAAATATGATTATAATAGATGCCATTTTTCTGTTTGTCTAGGACATGCTCTTCAGACTATTGCTATTGAAGACTCATGATGTTGGTGAGAATTATACAAAGGTGCTTTTAATGGATTAAATACAACTGCTGCCTCTCAACTGGAAGGAATTTAGTCTTTTTGTGGAACTCAACCTCAACAGTCTCAATACGAACCACAGGAAACACTACACATGTGTCTATGGAAAGATAGACATGTATCTCTCTTGGTCTTACTTTGTAAAACTTGGGTGTCTGAAGGAGGAGCAGCATGTAGCAGAAGAGCAAGAAATTCAGTATCGTGACCCAACAAACTTGTGAAAAGCTCAAAAAAAAAGACAAATTCTTTAACCAAGTGTCCTGCAAAAGGGAAAAGGAATTATGAGCAGAATTTTATCCCCTCGCTGTTCAATTCCTCCTGCGTTGAGGAGAAAAAACTTTGGATTGTCACTATGAATAAAGAGGGTAGACTAAAACCTCTCTTACTTAGTGAGCAATTTCTCTTCCTAACAGGTTACACCTACAGGACAGTGAGTTTGCAACCACTCAGGTTAAAAAGTTATAGTCCTATTTTTTTTCTTAAAACTTTTGAGAGTATCATTAAACATGCGCGTACTTAGCATGCAAGTGTTTAGCAGACTTATTTACAACATTGTCTTTAAAAGACCCTCTTCACTTACATAAATCAGTGTCAGATTCCCTCAAACCAATTAATCTCCATTATAAAATGAACTGCTTACTGATTGAACTACTGCAATTTATTTTTTCATAAAAAAAATCTGTCAAACCTGTTTTCTGTAGCACTAACATACACAAAGCAGGAACCTGTCCTTGTCCAAAACGAGGTGATGCACATCTGCGTGCTAGCAGTAACTGTGATACCTAGAAATTCTTTCAAGCCACTGAAATTCTTTCAATAAGCACTATTATTTCCAGTTTCACCTCCCTTTCCGTGTACCAAACAACCCAATGACAGAGTTCCTTTAAAAAAAAAATCAAAAACAAACTTGTGCCTCTGAGAACTACTTTGTGCTGTAAGATGTGGCAAGCTCATGCTGAAACAAAAGGGCACTCTCTCCGTGAAATATCCATTATTCCCCCCTACTGAGTAACTCTATCACCTGCTCTCTACAAATTCTTTGTGTTTCAACAGAGATGCCATTTCTGGCCACTGCAGCTTCGATATGGAGTCTTAGCTTCCATGGATGTGTAATCATTTACACCTGCACAGAGTAGTTATAAACTCACTTTGCACTCACTTTACACAGGTGAAAATGACTGCACAAGGTGAGAAGCAGTGGAGAAGCCCATAATGACTGCAAAGTGCTTAAGCAGGGTATGATGGAGATCAACAGAGGTACATGGAATACAGAGAGGCAAGCAAATGTCAACAACACTTTTGGGAGTCTATTCTCCCTCATTGTGCCAGCAGTGTCTATTATTTGCAGTAGAAGTAGTGTGTGTGTGCCCAGCAGATAACAAATCAGCTGCTGTGTGAATGCCACAGGCTTGCCTGCCCCAGCTCCCCTTGGTACTGCTGTCAGGCTCTGGCTGCAGCGAGAAACCTGTGTTGCCACCAGGGGAGGAAGATATTGGGTGGCTGTGTGGCTGTGTGATCAGTTTACACAGAGAATCAGACTAAGCCTAGGGACTTTGCCTTGGTTTAGGGCATTTTTCTTGTTGTGAGTTAAAAACTTATCCAAAAACCTTGCTCAATCACCGCTGAAATAGTACAGGTGCTCCAAGCCCTTTTTTTTATATTGCCTCCTAAAGCTGCCTGAGAGCTGGGGAGTGCAAGAGCTTTCAAAGGAAACTTTACTTTTTATGAGCTGTTGGATAGAACAGAGTAGACAGATCTCAAATTAATCTGTTGCCCTTTGTCAGAGCTCTGTGACCATAAGGCTAAAGACAGTAATTACCACAATGGGCTATTTGGGAGATGTTGGAGAAGGGAGAGAAATTTTTTCATGCTGACATTTTTAGCCTGAAGATTAGGATTTATAAAACAACTTTGCTTGGTAGTCTGAAAAAGACCTTCTGAAATGTGTTCCTCTTAGCCTTACACCTGCCAGCTTTCTTCACTCTTCTTTCCCTAGCCTAATAGTGATGGCAAACACATCCAGAGAAATACATTTGGTATAAAGCACTGAAGTTTCTGTGTAGCATGACATAAAATTACTGAATCTGAAATAAAGTATGTGTGTCATTTTTCCAGGGGACTTTTAAAATGTGCCTCTGGATATATGTGCAAACATAAAATACTACTCACAAAAAAAATTAAAGCAGAAAGCATATGCTTGTGAAGGAAAACTACTTCAGTTGTTACAGGTATCTTTTCAAGGCACAGCACTCACACCCTGTGCATGGCAGGCTGGAAATCTACGTGTCCCCACTGATTTTGCTGTGTTTGCAGTACCTGGTGTGAGAGAGGGCTGGCCATCAGTGTAGAAGTGTCTTCTCATGCCTACAAAGTTCTGCAGAGCTGGCACTTCAGTCAAGCCCAACATTCATTCACATCCCATGACAGTCAGACTAAATGATTCACAAGTAAGATGATGACAGCTAGGACAAGGGATCATTTTTAGTTGTAAAGCAAGTGATTTTGAGCACGTGTTTGTGGCAAATAATCCAAATGGTTTCTTATTTAATGAAAGCACTTACCAATGACAGCATCAGAGATGTAGTATCAGTAGAGGGTGGGTAAAGGAAGGGTACTGACCCATTGCAGGCCCCTATGGGCTGGGGAAACCAGATTCTAGAAAGAAAGGACTGTCTCAATATTTAAATTAACAATAGAGTGAAAGAAGTATTTATTTTCATGAACAGGCTTGAGCAAAGGACTTTTACCCTCTATTCCTGTTTTCCTAGTAAGTTATGGAAGGTTTATTTACCCTACATCAGGTACCCCCAGTGGCTTCCTCTGTAATGGATTTTCAGGTGCCTTTTCAGCATGAGCTAAAATTAACAGAAGGAACATGTTCTCTTTAGGTAGAGGGAGAGCATAAGGGTGGTTAAGGGACCACCTTCCCTCAAGTGACAGCAGTGCCAAGCAATGCTGCCTGAGCTGTCCTTTCAATGGGATAGCACACACATAGCCAAGAGCGAGCCCCAACCCTGCCTGGTACTGGGCTCCCAGAGCCTACCAGCAGCATCCTACCAGCTTGCCTCACCCATGGGAGTGGCACACTCTGCAGCCAAAGTCATGGTCTGCAGCAGGAGAATGGAGTAGGGCTCCTCATGGCTGTTACACTGCACTATGGGATGTACCTGGAACCTGTGGTATGGTGCATGGCCACCACTTGAGGTATAGCAACCGCTCTGCGGGGAGTTGCAAGGGCCTGAAGTTCCTTCAGTCACTCTACTTGCTTCATCTTCATCTGCAGTCTCTGATGCAGCACACAAAGTTGCCACAAATGTGGTTCTCTGTAGTATGGGAACAATTGTGAAGATTCTCTGCCCAGTTCTGTCAAAATTCCTGAAGGCAGCTGACATAGGGTGTGGGCTACTTCAGCATACTTAATATTTGTCGTGGGATCCCTCCATCCCCTTCCTAGTGACAGTTGGCCTCTGGTACCTACTGTAGAGTCCTACTTGCCATGGTCCACAGTGTGCACAGTCTTCAGTTTCTGTGGATTTATTCATTAACCTCATAGATCTACTTAAATGCCATCAATTATAAAGGCAGGATAACACCAGTCCTATTTCAGCAGCATCTTCTACTGCTGCTGCTGTGAAACCTTTCTTCTTCTTCTACCCAACTGCCATGAAATCTGCTGGTATTTGCTGAATGTGTATTTAAGGTATTAAAATATTCTTCCTTTTAAGTGTTTGGGTATTTTTTTACTGAAACTCTTATCTAAATCTGTGGTGGATTCTTTATTACTTTATGATTTTAAAGTCTGAAACCAAATAAGATTTAAATATCTAAGTTTAAAGCAGAATATCCTGATAATTGTCCTTTATTAAGAGAAGACACCCATATTGCCTTAGTCTCCTCTTCAGTCCCCACTTGGGTTTTTTTGGTACTACAAGGAATATGTTTGGAATCAATTTAGATCAGTCTTACCTTATACCCAAGACCATTTGGAACCCCAGGTCCCCATTTTTAATAAGTCCCCAGGGGATTCAGTTTGCTCTCAGAGCACATATAATGCTTTAGTACAAAATCACAGAAAAACCTTTCCTTAAAATGGGTCCAGTGATATGACCCCTGATACTCCTGCCTAGTCCAGTGGATAGAGCACTTTGCTGGCGACTATAGGACCAGACTTCAGTGGTCTCACATTCTCTCCTGTGAGTATGAAGGGCCACCAAGAGTGCTGTGTGATCACCCTGCCAGGGTAGTTGCTCTGTTCATTTTGCTGAAATAGAGCATTTCTGGTGAGAGAAGGTGTGGATAGAGATCTGTGGAGGAGAAATGCTTAAAGGTAGGAGGGAATGAGAACAGAAGACAGTGAGTAGCTCTGGGAGAACAAGGGTCAGGTCCTGTCCCTGGAAGTTCCTTGTAAGGGAAAGGTGGGAAGTTCATGTGCCCTTTTCCCAGCAAATTTTCCCAACCAGCGCTGGCAGTCTGCACCTTCCCTGTGGGACAAGAGGTGCCTCAGAGACAATGTTCCAGATACAGAATCCCATGCAGGTTCTCATGCCTGGACTGTCTGGAACTCTTTGGAACTCCCCACACCACTGGGAAGCTGCTCACTGCCACTCCCTTCTGCATTGCAACATCTTATCCACTTTATCATTCATGCATTTGTGTACATTCCTTATCCTGCCCCAGCTCGTGTTGCAGGCGTGGCTGCAGTGCCACGTTTGTGTCATTCGGTGGCAGAGGACAAGGCGAGGTCTTCCCCTGGTGCTCTGACCTACATGGGCTCCCAGGATTGCTCAACAGCCTGACATTATTGCTTTTCTGTTTGCTGGTTTTTTCTTCAATGTTAATCTGAGATGGGCGGTGGGCGTTGGCCGAATGGTGTAAGTCGCCGCCTGTGGAGCCGGCTCCTCCTCTGAGGACGCCGGTTCGAATCCCGAGGAACTCGCTGTCGCCGTCCGAGCTGCTCGGCCATGGAAAAATGAACCTCAGGAGTAAAGGGGGTGGGGCCAGTTCCGTGCACACTGTGCCTCACCTAAAAAATCCATTGCGCAGGCTTATCCTAAGATCTTCGTTCGCGAAGTCCAGCCAACAACAAAACCAACAACAACATTCCTTATATTTTAACTATAAAAGTAGAACAAATTGGGCATGTCAACCTCTCTTCCTTCTTTCCTGCCATCCAGTTTGCTTCTACAGGTTTTTTCCCCACTCTTAAAGTCTGCTATAGCATATTAACAGATCTATCTTCATGTTTTTCCATTTACATTTTTTCACCCCAGTTACAGACTATAGGGGAAGTATCCAGTATGCCCATAAAGCACAACAGAGTGGAGAGTATTGTTTCTGTGACCTGAGTCGCAGCTCCTGAGTAACAATAGATCTACTTAGTCTGGAATCATCAACACTGACTGCACCCAACACACACAGGCTACCACAAACCTTTGCAGTCTGTGTCTGCAAAAATCAGGAGGTGCCTGTCTAAAACTTTGTATTGCTCTGTTGTGCCTCCTGCCTTCCTTTACTCTTCTTGGAGAGTCACTCACTATGAACAAATGGCCTTTTCTCTCTGAGTTCCTTGTTTCTATGTGCCAATGTCGGGTTTTCAGACTAAAGCTTTTGAAACGCTTTCATAGTCCTGCAGCTGAGCAGATCAAATGGAGACCATTGAACTCAAATGTGGCTATCAGCCCAAAGAGCACCTCTTTTTCACCAGGCTCCTATCTGCTTTGAAATCTATTTTTACAAATAAGTGCCTACTCACATTGGGTGCAAAGGCAAGAATGCAGCCTGTGATAAACCAGTCACTCTGGTCCTCAGCTTGTCTGCCCCATCATTTGGTTGCACTTGTTCTGCCTGGTTCTAATCCTATTTGGCTCAAGCAAGTCTGAAAATGCTGTCCTTTATTTATTTTTAATCAAATTCACTACTTAAGTCCAGCAATCACTGACATCCAGTGGCAGCCGAGGATAATTACAAACGTTTGTTTCCTGAGAGACTTGCTTGCTACCATGGGAAATCCCAGTTACAATGAAGGTTTACTTTGGAGCTCTAAGAAAGGATGAGTCAACTGAAGTACAATATTGCTTTTATTAGGTGGAGAGGGCAGGTACCTGAGAACCGGTATCAAAAAGCATCTGTGTTCTCTGCAGAAAGGGGCTCCAACTCTGCTGCTTTACAGCTTGGGAGCAGCCTCAGATGGCAAATCGAGTTCTGCCTTTGAAACTGCAGTTGGCCCAGACCTGCCCCAGTTTCCTGTCCCAAACGGTTTTGAGTGGAATGAAATTAAGACTTGAGCAACAGTGACCCCACTATTCTGGCCTAGTAAAAACTCTGTGCTGCAGAGTGAGCCCTTCAGTCCCTGCCCAGTTAGGCTCAATATCAATTAAATCCTCTGGTGGGTGATCCTGCCTAAACAAAATAACATCAGAGCTACAGTTTTTGCTTAATTCCATTCAGTACAGATAGTTAACAATTTCTTTATGCATGTAGGGGGGTGAGAGAGCTTTATGCACCTTTTTATCATAATATAAATACTACTTGTTCTAAATGTTTGTATACTCTTATCTTCCTTTTCGTATAAAACTGTATGGGCTATGGATGGCATAGCCTGTCCTAATTACAACAGAAAATGTCAATTGATAAGTGAAAGCATAACTATGAAACTGAACTTCTTTACAGGGCCTCTTTGATGTTTCTTGGGGAGTTTTTCCCCTTTTTTTTTTTTTTTAAAGAGTGGGACAGGGGAATAAAACCAAAATAATATAGTCATCTTACTTTTATTTTTATTTCTATAATTCTTTCAAGTGTATTGGAGCAGAAGGTGAATTTTGACAAGCATGAAATACTTCCAGTGCAGCAAACTTCAATAGTTGCTGACACCACCATAATTTAAACCTTGGGCTTTTGTAAACAGTTTGCACAGAATGCCTTGTAAGCAATCTGAGCTCGTTGCAAGGGCTCCAGCACTTTCTGAATGCATATCTTCATCTGTCTCTGACCCCTTCAGCCTGCAGTCCTCTACTGTTTCTACCCCTTCTGATACCCCTTGCGGAGAGAATATTCTTACCAATTTTTTGGCAGCCACCACAGGTCCCTTCTCACTGACATGTATTTATAATAGTATCTCTTGGAGCTTTGGCCATAAGCAACACCCCATCACAGGGTATTAGTTTTTTAACAGATGCTCTCTGCTGCAAGGGGTTCAGAGGTGTAGAATGTACCCAGGACAAGGGGTAAAATAGCTCATGCTAAAGTCTAGCTGGCTTTTGAGGCCACTTTTTCTTGTGGGTCCTGCTATAGGTGAGATGCTGCCCTTAGGAGCAGCAGCGAAATCTGCGAGGTGAGAAGCATTAGCACATCTTAACGTGACAGATTTAAATGTAATGAAAAAGAGGAATTCCACTTCCATCCATTGAGTTTCATAGATTTTTGTGCCCTCTGCCCATCTGAGGAGGGAAAGTTTTCTGCTTTGCACTGTATAGGTGGCCAAACTGAAAAGCCATGGCCGAAGAAGTGGAAGAAAGGAGTGACAGCACCTCCCTTGCAACACACAAGGCCACCCTTCCTGGATCATCTTGCCTGACTGTGCTGGGATGTGAGCAAGGGCTCCCATCTTCCCCTACTCTGTCTCACCAACAGTGAGAGGCATTTCATGCTCATGAAGAGCATTAAGAGAAAACTACAATGATCCCAGGACGTGCTCAATAAGATGAAGGGGCTGAGCTTGCTCCAGGGCTGATACAAGTCTCCACACAGCATCACTAATGAAGGATTGCTCTGCCCGTAACTGGGGATAAAGCCAGAATTTCTTTCCTGATACTGAAATAAAGCAGTCCCCTCTCAGACCAGTCAGGAAAGTAATTGTTCATTCCTCAGGTCGAGCCGCACATACGCAATCTCTTTGTTAAGTAGCTTTCTAAATTTTTGCTCCTTGGCTCTTCCAGTCGCAGCCTCTTTGATTGCCAGCCCCGAGTGCGTGCTGGCCAGGAAACCCCACTCCCAGCCCAGGAGGGGCTAACGCAGCACACGGTGCTTATGGCACAGACACAGCTACAAATGGGCCACTGGTTACAGCTGCTGGAGAACTGGGGGGAGGAAAGTCCGTGCTTCCCAAATACAGCTTCTAAGATCCTCTGCTCCTAAAGCACACAGAAACCTTAATTCTAAGAGAAGACCAGAGTGTAGAAAAGGAAGGGAAATCTTTGGTGGCTACTGCTGGCAAAGGCAGAGGTGAGATGGACAAGCTGGACACCTTTTCTTACAAAATTACCATTAGCCTCAATGTCATCATGCTTTAGGTAAACAAGCCCAGGCAGAAAGCCCAGCAGTGAGAAAGAACAGGGTAACTAGTTCAGATAGAAGGGAATTAAATTTGTGGCAAGTTAAATCAAACCCAGATCACTTTGCAGTATTGAAATAACTTTGCTACTGCCTTGAACACCAGTGTTCAGAGTGGAGGGGTCAGAATGTGCTGTGGGGGAACTGGGTGACAGATGTCTTATGGATACCTGTCCCTCTTCTGCATGGACTGACCTGCAAAGTGGCAGTCTGTTTCTAGGATCTGGAAGTGCTATTTATGTATCCAAAAATCTGGTTCTCATCTAACTTACAGCTTGCAAAATCACCATATATCTGTGTAGTTTTGATATAAAACACCACCATGCCAGCAAAATAACATTTTACACAGGCATAAGGGCTTCATAGATTTAGACTGAGAAGAAACAAAGGGTAAGAAGTACTTCTCCCATATCATTATCAGCGTATTGCGAGTCCTGGACTGGAAGCAGGCAAACAGCATTGCTCAGTTCATTTCCATCAGACATTGAATGTGTTTCCACATTCCTGGACAGCACATGACAGGAGGTATTGGCTCATAAGGAGTTAGTTTGCAATTTAACCATGGCTGGCTGAAAGACTTGGAAATGAGAAGTGTTTTTCCGCATGGGCCCTATTGAAACGTGAGCCTGAAAATTTGTCCAGCCAACAGCTGGGATTCACACCTTTCTTTCTGTACCTTTATTTTTTGGTCCTGCCAAGGGTGGGTATTATCTGCTTATTTGATAGCTTTAAGACTGGAGAAAGTCTTGGCTGTGATGAGGGGATCTGTCTGAAAGCAAATCATAATATCAGGATTAAGAAACAGGCAACCTTTTTTGCTGGTGCTACACTCTGCAAGAGTCATCTCACTGTTGTGTGCTGAGCATCCCAGGCCAGTAGTTTAGGTACCAGGCTGCTAGACATCATACTAAGGACTGGCAGAAGGGTCCAGAGATAACATTTCTACATGATTCTTCTTCCTAACATCATGTGTGACTGGTTTCTCTCTTCTGTGACCACAAAAAGTCCTGTTCAAGTTCCCAGCATCTATTACTTTGAGATGTAAAAATGACTTTCTTAGGACAAGAAGATGGTTATTTTGTATTTTATATATAAACTGAAAACATGAACCTGCAGGATCTCTGATGCAGAACACCAGCATCAAGGCTGTTTACCTACTTTGAGGAGACATATCTAAGTCTCTGTTCCTTCTCAAATAAAGGGGTTTGAAATCTGCCTCCTTCTACCGAGCAAGACAATAGTTGTTTGCTGGCTAGTTACTCTTGTGAATGGATCCATGGACAGACACTCAGCTTGTAGCTTGGCAGTAAGGTTTTAATCTTTACTGTGGTTAAGCCTTACACAAAGCAGAACAGATTTAATGGCAGGTGATGAGCATGAGAGTGAGCAAATCCCAACATTTCTGGCGGCCAAGTACTTATTTGGGAATTGCTACACAGATGAGCAATTTGAACTTTCCTCCTCCCATAAGTTTAACAACTATTATGCCCTGCTGGGCTCTTCTGAAATACAGCTGCCTGCGTCTGACCAGAAATTTTGTCATGGCTCTGAGAAGATATCGCATGCAGTGAGTATTTTCCTCTTGCTTTGTCCCAGCACTGCTGCTCTGGCTGAGTGCTGTTAACACTCAGGACTTGGTAGCAGAGAATATTCCATTCCTGCTGTCCTCATCAGGACCACAAAACTAGGGTGATAACTAAAAAAAAAATTTGCTTAGGCTCAGATCTGGAGTTCCAATATTTCTTGAATTTTCAGCAAACCAAGAACGCTGCACTGACTGAATGGGTCATCCTATTTCCCTTTGTGTTTCTTGAAAGAGCACCACTGATATTCCCACAGATCCATGCACCCTTCACAGCATATGGGATGGTATCTGTCCTTCATCAGCCTCCAGAGCAGAAGCGAGTGCATTTGTATGAGGAGGGGAGGTGGGAGTTTACATGCGCATGCCTAACTCAGAACAGGATTTCCAACCAAAGCAGGTCTGGGTGCAGCACATGTGCCATAGGATCAGTGAGAGTAGAGCAGTTCCAGAGTTCCACCCTTCCTGTATATGGCATATATAATTACTTATATTTTGGAGGAGGAAGACGTTGGATTTCCCATTCCCATTCTCTTGGCTTGTTTGCTGGGACAAACCAGTATACACAAACCAGCAGGTACATCTCTGATGTTCTCAGTTCCCCTTCATGAAACTTACCTTGGAAAGGTTGAAAATTATCTTACCACTTCATATTGCTAATTCTTTCTGGCTGACGAAAACTGCTGTGATGTTTTTTCTCCCTGTTTTTTNGGGGGGGCAGAATCCCTCAGCCTACTACTTACTACATGTAAGGCTGGAGCAAGATTTGGAGGACAAGCAGTGGGAAAGACTATCTCCACTGACATACATAGATGGAAGAGTGGATACATGTGGCAGAAAGCAGGCTTTCTGTTTTGTTCTTTTGCTTCTGACTATACTCAGTGGCTTATACTAAAGCCATGTCTGGGGGGATGTAAAGAAATCTAAAAGATCCTCCATCTCCTGGAGGTTGGGAGACAGCTTGGGGTTTCTGTGGGCTTGAGTTCTGTGGGCTGACTGGGGCAGCATTCAAAAAGTCTTGGTGGCTTTTCATGATCAACTTCTTCAGCATACTAACTTGCATCCACTGGCTAGTTTTTATGAAGCATTTAATTCTGTAGTTTTAGAGCTGTTGAAAAAGCACAGGGAAGATTTATAACAACATTTGCTAAGTCTAGGCCAACTGGTTTGGCACAGGAAAGAACTATGTTTTTCAGAACAGCTTTTCAACATTCCACTGTTAGCTAAAATGTATGAAAATTACAGTTTTTAAATGACCAGATGTTTTTACCGAGAAAGAAATAGATGGCCTGAAAGGGGAAGATGAGGCCTGAACTCGGGCTCCTATGCTACAATTGTCAACTTTTCAGCTAATGGATGACCTACTATCATCTAAAACTACTAAATTTGTGTGATTAATGCTGCTAAATTGCAGCCACAGTATATTTATAATTTTCTCTGTCAGCTTGATACCATTTGTGCAGCATCACTATAAAAGGTGAAGGAGAGAAAAGGCAATTAATCTGGTGTCCTTGTACAGAACAATATGGCATAGCTCTCCTCAGAGCAGAAGCTTTCAAGTGAATTAAACTAATGGTTTCATCTGTTTCATTTCTAGCTCTATTTTTTTTACATCAAAAGCAGCAGATCCCTTCCAGGTTGTCTGCTTCTTTAGACAGAAACTAAGACTACAAATGCTCTTGCTTTCAGCTTCAAATTGCACACTACAGCATGACTGTCCAGTCTTCCATCCTTATGACTTATCAAGAGCATGGGGATCTTATTTTGGCCACCCATAATCGTCAAATTGGACTGGCCACTGTTAAAAATCTGTGCAGGGTTGATGGGATTCTTCAAATGCTTTTCTTATTGCTCTGTTGAGCAGTTACCAGTCAAATGAGATTAAGAACAGAGAGAAAAACTGTGGAGAGAGATGTGATGGTGTTAGGTTGCAATCCTCCTCTTCTGCTTTATAGCCATTGTTTAAGGTGCCCAAAAGAAATCTCATAATAGAAAATCTCTTTTCGCCTTTTCTCCTTCAAAGCAGACATTTGTTAAGGGGAGAATTAAATGAAGCTGAAGATGGTGAAGGAATTATTGAAACTACAATTACTGCTGTGCAATGTCATCCTCCCTTAAAAAGGAGCCAGTTCACTTGCAAGACCCAGCTGAATGCCTCGATGCCCAATTACCAGAGCTCTTCCATTGCCACCATTGCATTATAGATGAGAGTAGGAGCACCCTGGAGCACCCTTGCCAACCCCTGAGAGGTCCTGATCCCACTAAGAGCAGTTCAGCCCATGGTAGGTGAAGCCAGGGCCAGTCAGCACCATGGGGATCAAGCTCAGAAAGAAGTCCCTGCTTCTGTACCTGACAAAGTATTGTCAGCTTGCTCGGCTTCTCTTTTAAGGGAGTTGACAAAAAAACTATTTTAAAATCTGTTTAAAATTACGTATTCTCTGCTTGAGGGTTTGCTAAGCTCATTATAGAAGTGGAATGAAATTCCACAGCACGTTTAACATTCTTCTTGTTCTTATTTTCTGAGCTTTTCCAACCTAATAGAGAATGACTGATCCCACTGGTGATCTGAGAGGGACACGATGGAGGAATCACAGCAGGCTGAGCACCATAGCAATACTGTGACTACCAGTTTGGCTACTTCATTGCACAGGCTGATCCAAGGAGGGATTAAGAGGATTTTGTTTTCCATTTTTTAAGTTGAATGTGCTGGGATGAAAGCTTTTTACTGCATTTCTGAGCAAGTCAGGATATTTAGAAAAGCAGTAACAATGGACTGCAGCATACTTGGACTTTGAGCCATATAAAATCATTTACCATGGGAGACTGACTGTAGGAAACCACCCAGCTTCTCTGTCTTTGATCCTTTAGTGGTCACTGATGACCTCCCATCTTTCTCTGTTCCTTACAGGCTTCTGCAAGGAGCCACCCGGCCTCTGTCTGGCAAGTAATGGGAAAAACGCAGGCCTGGAATGTCTGATTGCCAGGATGTATTAAAGTCTGAGGGATGTGTGGTGGTTCAGATCAAATACAAATCAACCATAAGCCATGACTTTAATTTAACTTGACCTTCACCTTCTGACAGGTTTGAAAATGATTGATTGTTTTTCATTTGTTCTTCCCTACTCCACCCCACACACCCCCACCCTGATTCTTAATCAAGGACAGAAGAAAAGGGGACAACTAATTGTTATCACCAGTGTGGATTTCCAGACTAAGAAACATCAGTACAGGGATATGCTGTCCAAATGTTTTGCTAAACTGACCCACAGCCAGGAATTTTCAACACTGCACTCATTGCTAACCTATATGCATGAAATCACGTACATTTTTCTCTTTTAGCACCTACCACTTGTGCCTGAGGACCGTTCCGGTCTTGACAAAAGCTTCTGCTGAAAAATCAGTATTTGCCTTTTCCACTAGCAAAGGGAGTGCAGGTGAGCAGGGAGTAAGCCTCATGTTTAATGACCGATACCTCATTGTGGATTGCTGACTTTTGGTCCCTGGCAGCACATCCAGCTGCAGACCTCGTTGACATTTTTGCAAAACCAAGGCCTCAGTACCTCAAACATATTACCTTTTGTGGCCCTTTGGAGGCTACTGCTATTTAGATAGCTTCACCCATTTACCTGCTGCTTGATATGCACTTGTTCTATGCAATTCAGAGCTTTGCAATTACATCACTTAAATTGGGCACAGTTTTGCAAAAGCTGTTACCAGGCCTTTACAAATGGCTAAGCAGGTGCTCAATTCAGCAGATTGCAAAAGAAAAATGAGCCTGTTGATTTGGAGCAAGCAAAACAGTGCCAAATTTGTGATTAAACATCTACTGCAACTCCTGGCAATTTACATGGTAGCATGGGCACATGTGGAAGAGAAGGTTCATCAATTGGCTCCCAGAAGGGAGGAGAAGGTGGAGTTGTCTTTTCCTCCCTTACCCTCTCTGTAGCCCAGCAGTCATCTCAGATGACTGATATTACAAACGATCCAAGTTCAAATCTTGCCTGATTTGGAGGGCTCCAGAGGCTTACCCAGACTTTTAGCTGCTCCTGCAAGGAATACCAGACATCTATACCAAGCAATTATTTTATACAGTTTCCCTTTAGGTCATCGTGCAGCAGGAGGCCCACCCTGGGAATCACTCCAGTCCTAGCACTTGGGGACTCTCAACAGGCCAAGCACTGTTTCTGCTTTAGGCACTAGCAGCAACAACCTTGGCCAATAAATCTTCCATCCTTCATAGAGGAAAGAGAGTCCAGAAAAGCCAGAATAAAATCGTATCTCAAACCACTAGGTTTCGATTATCAGATAAACTAAAGTCTATTTTTCTGCTTAATTGTACTCATTAGAAATATATCAGATTAAAAAAAAAAATTGGAAAGTTCTTCTTGAACATGTAGGTGGGAAAGGTGTCAGAAATACAACAGATACTGCCAGCAATCACATGTAATAATTTGGAAGAACATTACACCTCTAAATGAACCATGTCTGTTAGTGTTCACACATGTAACAGTCTCTGCATATATATTTAAAGATCATAAATAATTATGCAGCCAAAGTAATAAAGCACATGCCAGCTACTAATCTAGAGACAGCATGACTAAACCAGTCCAAACTGTCAGGTATAGTTTACAACTTTGCATAATTTTGTAAACAACTGTGAAAAAAATCCAAAAGTAGCAGAAATGTCTTCTACTGGTTGAGATCAAGCATAGAGCTGAATTCCACATGTGCATTTGTGTGTGTGTGTCTGCACTACAGATCTACATGCATGTGCATATGTGTACAAATCCCAAGACCACCAAAGGTATTTTTAAATTTTGACACATTCTGAAGATAATTTAGATTTTTTCTCTAGCTGATGTAATGAATAACAAAGCAGTTTGAATAATTAGAAAGATAATCCATTACCATTCACTGTTTTGATCAATATTCATCTTTTTAGAACACACTTAGCAAATTATGACCAATACACTTAAATTCAGCCTATTGGTCAGTACATCTGGAAGGCAACATTTATTGATATTGGTATCATGCAAATGAATTGAAAAGGAAGACTTAGTGTAATTGGATTACTCTGTATAAATGAGATTGTATTTATAAAAACACATGCATATGTATAGCTAAAAGGCTATATACAAATTAATCTTAAAATATTCTGTCAAAATCTGAATCTCTTTTACATACCCTTTGGAACAATCCATAGAAACTTCAGCTGTGAGCTTTATCTCAGGCAATTGATTTGTTGCTAATCTAGGGTAGACGTTTTTCACAGTTCTTATTTCCAGACTTCTGAAAAGTTATAAATCACACCTGACAGTTACTACCTGTCTGCTATTTATGAAGGGACAACAATTGTACCTTGTCATTAGTTTAGATTACAGTTTTCATGCAAAGCAATTCTATGTGAGTGTTTTGGATGATCACTGTTTTTTAATTGTATGTGTGATAAGTAAAATCAATCAGATCCACAACTGACTATGGTTCTTCTAAAGATAGAAGAGCTTCCTCCACCAGTCAATTGAAGGTTCAAAATATTTCTGGACAGACAGTGTAAAGTTAATTAAAACCTTAGAGGTAATTCCCTAACATTTTATTGGTTTGGTTCTGTAAAACATGCAAATGAGATTTTTACTCATTAAAGAGTAATTCTCATCAACTACTGTGTTCTTTTTTCTAAAATAAGGACAAAATCCACTGCCCTCTCAAATCACTGATGCTTCAGCTTCCAGGCCAGAATCTCACAAAGAGTGTGCTTGATGTTAATAACTTTCTCTTAGACCTCTCTGTTGATCTATTCCTGTTGTAGACAAGGGGAGAGTCATAAACCAGAGGCTTGCCTGGTGCTGTCCAAGGTAACAGTGTCTTGCCATGCTCGGCTGCTCCCAGGACTGTTCCATGACACACCACAACACGACACAACTGTGTGCCACACCACTGAGACAGCCAGGAAGAGCACTGCTTCTTTGGCAAAACCCTTCCAGGTTTTGGGGACTTACATATCAAAGTCATGACTGGAACTTCTTCCTCAGTACTGAAGGTAAGACAATATGCATAGATCAAAGTGGTGCCTTCTCAATCTCTCTGAATCTCTGAGGCCCTCTCAAAACAACGCAAACCAAGAAAAAGTTAATATCTGTGTTTGAAGAACCTGTGAAATTTTGGCCATTGTGTAAATGCAGTAAGTTAAAATGCATTCTGCACTATTTTAGATTTCTTTAAGCTTCCCAGAAAATACCTCTTTGCTGCCTCAGTAAATCTGGCAGGTTTGAAAGCAAACTCAAAATTTCAGGGATGTAAAAACCACATTTTTAACAGAAACTGCATGCAGACACAGATATCTAGTTGGCAGGGAGGGAGAAAAAGAGATCTGTGTGTATGCTTGCATATACCTTCACTGTTTCAGGCAACGTATAATAATTTCCCTTGTGAATAGCTATAAAGTTATTGTAGCATTAAAGCTGGATAGACCTACAGTAATGGTATTTCCTGACATTTCCAAATGTTAAAAGGTCAACAAAAACAGTACGTATGGAAGCAATCTCTTGTCATTACATTCTATAGCATGAATGAAATAAACATTTCCTATTTTTTTCTACATTATCCTGTCATTGAATGTAAAAATTTAAACTATGCCATCAAACCAGCATGAAGCCAGTAAGAATTTTAATTAAAGAATTCAATAAAAACAATCTATTCTGTTGCAGTGAGATCTACTTCTTCTTCACTTACTGAGGAGTTAATGAAACTACAGCAATAACTACTGACATAAACATGAATCTGTCCAGAGAAAGTCTTCCTCAAAAGGAAATGCCTAGTAGCAAGAGCTGCCCTTCCCCAACCAGTACTGACTGGCGTCTGCCAAGGCAGTAATGTTTACTGCCTTTGCTTTACATATTGTGCAAGAACACAGCTCACAGTGAAGTGGTTTAGACACTGCCTTGTACCTGCTGACTAGCCCAGTAACAATAAATTTTCAACTGCTTCTGAAATCAGACTGGGTTCCAGCTGCTCCTAACATCAGCCTTAATCCGTATAGATCATACATTAATAGACAGCTCAGTGTTGGGATGCTCAGTGTAACTGCCACTGCCCATAGAATCATGGAATCATTAAAGTTGGAAAAGGCCTCTAAGATCATCAGGTCCAAGTTCTGATCAAATACCACCTTGTCAACTGAACCATAGCACAAAATGCCTTGTCCAGTCATTTCCTGGGCAGTTCCAAGGATAGTGGCCTCACCATTTCCCTGGGCAGCCTGTTCCAGTGCTTACCCACCCTTTCAGTGAAGAAATTCTTCCTGATGTCCAACCTGAACCTCCTTTGGTGCAGCCTGAGGCTATTTCCTGTTGCCCTGTCTCTAGCTGTCTGCTAAAAGATGCTGACCCCCATCTCGCTACAACCTCTTTTCAGGTGGTTGTAAAGGACAATAAGGTCACCCCTGAGCCTCTTCTTCTCCAGGCTAAACAACCTCAGCTCCCTCACTCACTCCTCATATGGTTTACTCTCTAAAGCCTTCAACAGTTTTATTGCTCTTCTCTGCACATGATCCAGCACTTCAATGTCCTTCCTGAGTTAAGGAGCCCTGAACCGAACACAGTACTTGAGATGTAGCCTCATCAGTGCAAAGTACAGAGGGAGCCTGCACATCTGGCCCAGGAAAGAAATTATGCTGGTTTTGCAGCCTGGATCTGAGACACCAGCTCTGCACACTGCTTGCCCCTTCTTAATATCTTCTTCTTGTATTGCCAGACAGCATGGCAATACTGTGTGTTAAGTTCTAAATGCTAATTCATGTAAAGTCTTGATTGGCACAGTGACGATCTGCCATAGCATGACTGGGTTAACACAGCAAAATTGTGACTTGTCTGACCTGATACCGTGGTCCTCAATCATCTGGTAGGCTGGAAAAAGAACAACTAACACGACAGATTCCATGAAGTTTGAACCAGACTGTTGGCAGCAATGCTCACCATAAAAGCAGTAGCTATCAAGTTTCCTTAAGCTGGGTAAAAACAGGGCCCTTCTGCATGGTGAGACTGAGAGACTTGGACAGAAGACAGGCGCTGCAGCTGCAAGATGAGTAGAGAAGTGTATTGACCAGGGGAAATGAGAGACTGACCTAGTGTAACACCCTGGAGACTCTGCTGTGTTCAGAAGCATACAGATAAAATGTGCAGCCTGTGTGAAGAACTACAATTAGCTAGAAAGGATGAGGTAGAACATAATTTCAGGAAAGTCCTTCAGCTGGGGCCACTGATACCACTATTTCTTGTGTTTACTGAAGTTCAAGGTGAAAGAGCCAGCCTTCCTCTGGGTCAACCACAGAAGTCACTTAGCTCCTTTATAGACCTATGTAAAGAATTCCACATCCATCACTTCTCTATTTTTTGGACTTCCATCAACAGTCCTTTAATACCCTGTTTTGGTTACCCCTATCCCAGTCTTCCATCTTTCACTCTTATTTGACCTTGATTCACCTGAAAATTATGGCAATATTCAGACAAATACATCAGAAACACTGGCAGGTAGTAAGTCTCCTGGATGATATCACCAACAGAGTGGTGTTACATGCTGCAACAGTGGGCAAGGGCTCTGGGACCAACAATCCCATGGTATGATGGCACCTGACAATATCAACCACCTAGGGGATGCAATTTCCTGACAGAGACAAAGAGAAATAACAAACTGAACTTCTGATCAAAGAATCAGTGCTATGAGAGCCCTAAAAAAGTATGTCTGAGGGAGCAAGCAGTTCTGTCAAAGTCAATAAGTGAGTGAGACTCAGGGAAGTCTTCTGCTGCCAGTTCCTGAAAGAGTTTCCTGTGCTTTCTCTTAATCTAAATACATAAATAAAATAAATTTATCTGTACCAAGGATGCTACTCACTCCATCACCAATTTCTTTCTTCTGCAGAGAATAACCTGGTGAACCCCAAGTAAAAAGGAAGATTTCTAGAATGGCACCACCATCTCTGTGCTGTTCATAGCATGCTCCGCTCAGGCAGTGAAACCACATCAATAAGTTATATCACCTCTAAATAACCAGCTGTGTCTGTTGAGAAGTACCACATGTTCCTCAGCTTTGATTCTGTTGGGAGACCAGTTTACCACAGTTGCCTTTGGTGCAGCTCACCAACTACATCTGGAGAACAGCCCATTCAATCCTGAAATTCTACTTTGTTCTCATGTTTTATGTGGGTGTGACAATAACTTCTCTTGTGCCTCTCCACTTTCACAATTAGTGATGCTTCTCTTACCCTACATCTGAAACAGGATCTAAATTCCATGCTCCTCCTAAACAAGAGGCTATTTGCCACACTGGCTTTGAGACTCCTTGGTCTTTTAGACATGTTATCTTCAAATGGTTTTCCATAGACAGAAAATGCACAAACACATACAGTCATTGCACTGTGCAGAGTTATCTCTGTCACCCTCTCTGTCTTAGGGTAAATTTTTCTTCAGGGGGACAATTGTAAACTTCTGAAAATAAGGCACTCTTACTATTTAGACCCATTACTTTCAGCTGCACAGTAGCATGCACCTGATCTATGGACAGAGGATGACACTTCTCTACCTTTTACCAGACATGTAGACTCACATACAAAATGGAAAAAGGCAAGAGTCTGGTCATGTAACAGGGCAGAGCATAAGTGGCTAGTTAGATGTTTAAACACACCCCATACTCCTCAGTTTAGAGGAAGATGCATGAGGCTCTGAGGACAGATTAGGGTCAACTACAGGAAGTTCCATCGCAAACTTTCTTTCCAGAACCTGGACCCAGAATGAATACAGTAGGAAAAGCCCCCCTAATAAGTCAAAGTCTTTCTTCTTTCACTAAATAAACCAAACATTTTTCTAACCTGTATTGTTTCTGGCTCTGCTCACTGCTCAGCCCCTTATTACAGCCTACTCCAAAATTCCTGACTGGGTATTTGGCAGAGCAAGTATGATCTATAGCGTGACCTTGCAATTCAGTGCACCGCTGTCGTTCTGTATAATGCACTGTAAAGTATAGCTTTTATTGGAAATGAAGCTGCATAAATAAACACTCTAACGTGAAGTAAAACACTTTGCATTACCAATGTGCAGATTCAGGTTGGGAGAAATCAGTTACTAGAGAGCCAAAATTCAAGTAGCAATGGGCTTATATTATTTTGGTCCTTTAAAAATGTAGCCAGTGTCTAATAATTCTATTGCAGTTTTGTAGTCAGTCTTTCATTAGGGGGAAGATTTGTTTACATACTGTAAAGAGTTAAATGCAATTAAACCCTTCTCTGGGGCTCTTTTTATCCTCTTGAGCTCCAACCACAATATCCATACATACACTGATTGCATGAAGTAAGGAAAAAGTAAAGCAAATCCAGTCTTGCAAACCTGATAAAAAATGACTTGAGCTGTAGTTATCTAAGTTGAACCTCTTTGTCTCTACCCTAGTAGCTTTACTTTTCTTACATATTCTGGCTGACAGCTTGTTGAAAAAACATCTTGCTAATGCATGCACTCTAATATGTTTTAATTTTGTGCTTTTTCAGTCCATTATTAATTGAGCCATCACTATTTGTAAAGAAGTCAAGTCTGACTAAATCCAGTGCACTTAAAAACATATGGGCAAAATGCATGGGCAAAATGCATAGACATCAGCTTTGCATACCATACAGCATGAGAGGTGACAGTACCAATTATGTGCCTGGGAGGAGATGTCTTAGCCAGGCTACACTCAGACAGCTAATATTATTCCAGTGTGTCATTTTGAGAGGGGATAAACCTGTCATGGTCATCAGCTATGTAAAGTGCTCTTTGGATCGTTAGGCTAACTCTGACAGTATCTTGCTCCTTGGGTTGGTTTTTCAGTAATAATACTCACAGTCATTCAGTCAAATACTTGTGCCAGAACTTTCACCCGTAGAAAACACTGCTTCTCTTTTATGAACACCTTGGTGTTCACTTAACAGTTTGTAGTGTCATATCCAACACCCCTTGGAGAGCCAGCACCAGGATTTCAACCTAGTCTCTGCAACAGACCATTCCCAAGGAGGTTGTTTGCTCCAGAAAATACACCCCAAAACAAAAGTAAAGGAGAACCTAATGAAAAACACAGAGCTGCAGGATAGCAAATACAGCTGCTTTTTCCTTCCTCCAGTACTTCAAGGCCATCCCTGCAATATGGATTCCATTTACGGCTCAGGGACAACACTATAAAATTAAAAGTTCAAGATGTTATTGAAAAAGCCACCTCATGCCTTTTTATAAGGTTTTATGGGGTGGAGGTTTTTTTGTTTTGTTTTGTTTGTTTTTTTTTTTTTTTGTTAGTTTTCTTTTTTAAAAAATAGTATTTTTAAAAGCAACTTTTTAAAAAGTGATTATTTGGTGCATTGTAACACTGCCAGCAATTGGGCTAGAAGCGACTACATGCATACGCACATAACCAACAGCAAAGACTTTCTGTGCAGCTTTCGTCAACACAGGAAAAAGAAAGGATCAGGATCAGTCACTTCATCTGTGCTTAGATACAGATTGATGGAGCCCCCATCCTCTATTCTATAGTTTTCTACTAAATGATACATTTATTTCACAGTGCCGTCATATTTGAAAGTCAGTTACTATAGAACGATAAAGCATAATTAGGTCAGACAGAGTGATGTAAGTGAACTATTAAAACACAATCTTTTCATTTAGAAATATACGGATTTCACCTTAAAGTGGGCTTTCAATCTGGCCAGTTATCATAGTTTCAGATATATAAAACAAATATATGAAACCAGAGTGGAACAAGATATTACAATTCTGAAACTAGCTCTAAGACACTAACTAGAATTTGAGGTTGCATACAGCCAGCCTCAGCACTGGCCGTGCAGCCCAAATAACCACTCCACTCATTGCAGCTGAGCCTGGCTGTGGTGGCAGCAGGGCACCCGTGCTCAGCCCCTTTGATCACCCAGCCTTAGCCATCACTGTGCCCCACCACACACCCAGTGCTCCAGGACAACCAGGTCTCCACCATTCAAACAAGTATTTTATTCCGTGGTTGGCAAAACAGAATAATTTTACAAAACCTGAATTTGATAGTAATGGAGAAACCAGCAACTTTAGGTTGTTAGTGTGTAGCAGGAAAGCCATGGTCCCAGCTGAGCACAGCCTGCCTCAGCCCAGCTGCCCTCAGCCTGGCTGAGGGTACCCTGCTTCTCCCATGGAGCATGCAGGAAAGCACAAAGCAGCTGCCTGCACCTCTCAGCTCCCTTAAGAGTTGTTCATAAAACAATGCTACTGGATATATTGCCTGAAATGGAGAATAACAAGAAATGTTTCTGTTTACGCATTACACTGCTGATGCCGAGAACAAATGACATCTCATGTTCCGCCTGCTGAGACAGAAAAGGACCTGTCCCATAAAATGTTTAATCTCTTGCATTGTATCTACAAAGCTAAAAAAGTTAATTAACAGGCCTCTACTCTAGGCATACTTAATATATACGTACCATAACAGATTTTCTTGGGCATTTGTGGTGAACGGTTCTGGTACTACTTATGTCTAAGTTTAGAGGAACTTAGGAAATTTGTTGGACTAGAAACTGAAGAAGGAGACAAGCCTCCTTTAATTTCAAAACAAAGTTTAATTAGAGTATGACAAATGGAAGGATAACAGTTCTTAGATAATATATCTATATATGTATTCAGGATAAACAAAACAACCAGGACTAAATGAGTAAAAACCCCTGAACCAAAACCTTCCCCACAGTCTCTGGCTCCGTTGGGCTCAGTAGTATTCACGACAGTAGGTGATGAGGTTGTTCCTCGGCCGGCCAGTGCTGAGCTGCCCCCGGGAGGGTTGGTGGAAAAAAAAAATCTTTGGTGTCCCTCTGAGGCTGTTGAATCCCTCTGTGGGGGTCGGAGGAAAGAAACCACTCAGGAAAGGAAAAAACAAACAAACAAACAAACCAAACCAAAACAAAAAACCAACCAACCAAACAAACAAAAAACAAAACAAAAAACCAAAACAAAAACAAAACAAAAAACCAAACAAACCAAAACAAAACAAAAAACAAACAAACAAACAAACAAAAAAANAAAACCAAACAAACAAAAAAACAAAAACAAAAAAAACCAAAAAAAAAAAAAACAAAAAACACAAAAAGGCTGGAGCCTCCAATGTAAAGGCCCCTCACGTCTGGGCTGGCCGCCGCTGGGCTCCCTCAGGAAAAGCTGGAGGCAAAGGTCCCGGCTAGCGATGTCTTCTCTCTCTCTTTTGGGCACAAGAAACTCCGCAAACCCAGGGATTGGAAAAATAGTGAGGAAAACAAGGAAAGAAAAGCAAACTCCCAGGCAGAGGTTTCTCCCTGAGCCGTCTCTCCCCCGTAAACTGAAACCCCAGAGTGTCTCCTTCCCCCACCCCAGTGAATTACCAGTCACCTTGCTCCTTTTGTTAGAGGCAATGGAAGAAGACAGGCCTATTTGCCCCTCATTTTGGTGGTAGGGGGAAGGAAAATTCCACTAGATTCTAAAACTATAACAACTTATTAAAGCAAATACTGAATATTGAAAGCTTGTTTATGTCTTCTCATGCACTACTTGTATTAGAATATTAAACTCATCCCTTCAGTGTTGAGTTATGTATTCTTTGCCAGATTATTTTTGAATTGTTTCTCTGAGTGTGCACAAATCCCAAGGCATAAGTGCAAACTAGGATTCCTGTTCCATGCCAGTCTGGGCACATGCCTTGTTTACATCCTCATTTAAAAATGTGAGTCTTGTCATTTCAATCTGCTACAGCAATGTAGCTCTCATGTGAAACTGGTGCCAGGGGTTTGAAGGGTTATATTTCCTCTCTGTGGACAAACTGCTATACTGTGATGGTTACATTCTTACTTAATAGAATGAAGCCACTTAAAAGAGTTAACCTGCTTTATGGAAATGTTAACAATAATGATTTTTCTGGTAATACCATTCTACTTAAAACAGAAAATCAACTGTTGCTGTTACAGAAATATGCAGGTACTCTGAGCCATGACAAGATGGTAAAGAGCACTCTTCTGGTCACATCTATATCACAGAAAAAAACTAGATATGAGCTCTGAAATAACTAGATTGCTCTGGATATGTTTGCAAATAAAATGAGCTTACTGTTAGGTCCATGAAATTGTCTTTAACAGCATTCCCCATTCTTTTCCCTTTCCACAGTAACACAGGAATCTAGTACTATGCACCATGACCAAAAGAGCATCAGCTGCAGACTTGGAGACAGGTAAACAGCTCTGAGACCAAAGCAGAGGCCCAAAGCATACCAAATGGTAGGAAAAGTGATGGCAACTGGGTGTCATGTCTGGAAGATGTAGAACTTCATCTTGCAGATGCTGAGCTGAGTGGCCAAAGCAGTTGTCTTCAATTATCATGAGAGCCAAAGGATGGAGAGAAATAAAGAGGGTAACAAGAACTAGATGTTGTTCTGCCAGCTCCTGAAAGATTATATGTTTATTCATTTAGTTCGTTACCAAAACACCAGGCATTTTCAAGAGAAATCTAAACTTTGTATATATCTGGGTGCAATACAAGTGCACAAACTAATCCGCATCCAAGACAGTAGATGGCAATGATACTGATGTTTATTATTTATAATACCCTCTTGGTCAAAATCCAGGAATCTGACATATGTGCTGAGACATTCTGAAATTCCCAGAAATTTTCATCATGAGTAACTCAGAGTTTTTTACTTGCAGAGCACCTAAGAATGTGCTTTGTAACACATGTTGTCCTTGTCCTAAATACTAATACTCCCATTTGAAATGTCACTTGTCAGGAGAGAGGACATTTGGCAGGGAAGGTTTAAGGTCAGTAATGGCATGATTTATTGCAGAAAGATCATAACTCTGCTCAGGAGACATTGGCAACTCTTCAGGAAATATTGATTAGGTGGTAAAAAGCTTAGCTTTCTTCTTTGGGGCACAATTCACTCTAGTTCTTCATATTGAAGTACATTGTATGTGAAGCAAATGATAGGTAGAGAACATTCATTGAGGCACAGAGGGGCCTTAGCTCATGTCCTTACCATCTCCTGATTGCAGCATTGCCTTAGGCCATGCAAAACATCCCTCTGAGACACAGGCACTACAGCTACAAATAAAAATTCAGGCCATTTTTACTTCTGGTCCTGCAAGTCTCCACAGCTGATGTCATTCACAGCTCCCCTTTCTGCACCATCTCGGTTTTAAGTGTAACTTACTCATAGGACTGTGCCTCTCCTCACTGTTAAATCTTCTGTCACAGGGCATCAGCCATCCCTTCCTCCTGTGCCCTGCCAGGTTTGGGTCTGAACCACCCTTCCAGAGATGCTCTGCCACCACTTTTCTCAGTGCAGCATTGCCAGAAGGCCAGCTGCTGCTCAAGGCATTCCAAGGAGTCAGACCAGAACAAAGTTCTATCAGTCTGTGGGATTTGTCTTACCATGCAAGGGCAAGTTCCACTGCTAGGGCACAAGCATCTTGTGATTAATGTTTTTCCCTTTACTGTATCAGGTCTGTTTTAAGTTGTAGATGTTAATAGTTGACACTATCCTTTTACTTATAATCTAAGCCACTTTGAAAACTCCGTGTGGCATTAAATAACAAAGTATGTGCAATAAAATAAATGGATTGTATATACTAGAAGGATAACAGTAGAATCTCAAATGAAGCATGACTAAGGAGCAGCATAACACCTTTGCAGAGAACAAATCTGAACTGGCCAGGCTATGATGGTACTTGGTTTTTCAGAGGTAAGAAATCGGGAATTTTATTTGAAATAATCTACAGCAGGCTTTTAGTGTTTTTCTTCTTCCTTGACTAAAAGAATAAATTGAAGAAATTCAGTGTCATATACAAATAGAGATACTGCCAGTTGAAAATAGAGGGGATACGGCTTAAGACCTGATACTCTGAAATATTAACCTCATAAATATTAGGGGAAAAAAGACTGGTATGATTAATTTTGCTACCAGCAAAACATAATAATTTACAGAGAAGAGAGGAGCATAATGCTTGTATCTGGATATCCATCAAATGCTGTAAGCTGCAATACTGCAAACTGTGCCTGTAAGACCCACTCTTCAGGTGGATTGAGGGTCTTTTGTTAAGCCTTCAAAGTTACAAAACATGCTGTTCTGAGGTCCACAGCCTTTTGAATCAATGGTTTGTGAAAATAATTCACCAACACATGCAATGGTTCAAACACTATGGTATATAACACAGAGTACTGACTGTATCAGTCATAGCCTTGCTGTTGAGGACAATGTGAATTTAATACAAATTGTTTGCCAAGGAGAACAGCTAAGGAAAGAAGAGAGGTTACATAAAGTTTTTCATCCAGATCAATGAACGCCTTACTTGTGAAGATGACTAGTACCACCAAGTTGTTCACATGTGCATATAAAAATTCCACCACTGGAGTTCAAGAGGTATAAAAAAAGCAACAGGCAAAATCCTAGCCAAAAATATATTTTATCTTTGTAGACAGAACTTGGTAAATTAAGTTGCACATTTTCCTCAGTCAATTTCTGCTCTTGATGGAACACACAGATGATAAACACATCATGCTGTTTAAAAGATGGCTGTCAAAGATTCTTACTTTTCTGCAAACATAAATATAGCCTATGACTTAGCAAATGAACACCATTTCTGTTTTTGCAGCTAATTTTTCCAAGTCTAACCATGATGAAAACCTTGAACAACTAATTCATAATTTATACGTGCTTCACGGATAAGTAATTTGCTAGAACTGTTAACTAGAAACAGTATTTATTTCTCCCTCTAGCTCCATCCTATCCTATTTACAATCTGATAATCTGGTTTTAAATAGTTAGCTTATAGATTTATAGGAGTCATATGTGGTCAAACAAAGAACACGCCCATTAAAATGTATATTTGAAGTATTGTCCCAAAATAATGTTATGTTTATTTTCTCTGTCTCACACATGCAAAGTATCAAGAGTCATTTGAAACTTAAAGATCCATAATAAAGTTCTGAACAAGAAAAATAAAGGTTCTGAACATACGCTTACAACCACTCTGTAATTATCAACAAGGCTTTCTTTATGAAACTCTTGTTTCTCTTCGTTGCTGCTTTAGTTAAATCCACACAGGACAGCAGAAAGGGAAACATGTCAGTTCCTGTATAAAATACAATCTTTTCCCTCGATGGCAAGAGGCAAATCATGATGCATAAGAATTCTTTAATATATTTGCCTTTAGAGTTTATTGACTTTACTTCCACTGGTATTCTACCATGTAGGAATAACATTTAGTTACCAAAACTGAATCCTTGCTGACTTAAAAATCCATCCATTCAACTACTTTTTGAATGAGTTATATTAATTTAAGCAGCATGAAGCTAGCCGGACAGAGTGCACTGGGTGAGCTAACTACATTTTAAAGGTTTTCTTTCTTAAAAAGTGGGAGGGGGGAAGTCAAGCCTAAAAACATGTACCATTAATCAGGACTCAGTGAGTGAAAGGTGGAGCGAACATCCCTCTGGGATAATAAATCAAGTTAGGACTTGAATTTGTATCATCTTAGAACATCTTTCAAATATATTTATTAGGTAGCTGAATGATTTTATCTTATCCATGTGTAGTTATCTAGTTCTGCCTGTATCAAGCTGTTCCAGACAGCATTTCTCTGAGCAGTAGCCTGAACTGTGTTGGAAAGAGGCTACCATTGATGAATATGGTTTTGATTTTGGAAAAGTGAGCTGTCTGTCTTTATCATGGATTAAGGTATCATTCAAAGGTACAGAGTACACTCAGCTCGAAATGGGCCAAGGTAGTTTCTAACCCCGCCAGCCAGCCATTCCATCTGGTTCTCATAACACTCCCCAGCTACATTTCATCTTGTAAACTGAAGAGATGATGCTAGATTAAAAGCAGGCCCAGCAGCGATAGGTTTCAGAAGTTGGGACAGGTATTCTAATTATGTAACACATGTAGTCATTTGTGGTACATAAATTGACTTCTTTCTGGTACATATTTTATTGGTACCAGTTTCTCCAAGAAACAGAATTATATTAGCCTGTACCAACCCACAGGGCAAGGAAAACTTCAGTTTATTTTGCATCCTTAGTCCACTTCTAACTATCTTTTAACTAAATACTAGAAGATTAGTAAATAGCAACCTTCTTAAACCCTTACTGTCATAAAGCTGTCATTTCCCTGGGCAGGAGATGGTACAAGATGACCCATGTTTTCTGAACTCCATCTTGGCACTCCATTTTCAACATTGAAGCTTCAACTTTGCAAGAGTTCACCCTGGTGCAGATCCTCAAGCTCACTCAAAACCTCCCAGAGCTCAATGGGATTCAAGGGCTGTGAGCTTCCTAACAAGCAGATCCTATTACAGCACTGGGGACAACAGTACCAAAAGAGTCTGATTTATAGTTGCTATGGGTACTTTTTCAAGAGCAGCACACAAATCCATGTAGTAAGAGTTAGACTTGCTCAACAATAGCCTTCTATAGCCTTCTGCGTATTGGTTGAAGTTACTTCCATTGTTTTTGAAACAAAAATAATTTATCTAGGCCCATGTTCAGGAAAGCATTCAAGTATAATTTTAAATAAAATAAGCTAAAAATAGAATAAAATAAATCATCTAAAGTACATTGAAATGTCTGACATGGAATTTTTCTGAACGCTTTTTAGTAGGTTTCTGACATAGTTAAAACATAGGAGAATTAATGAATATCCTAATGCAAGGAATCACATAGTTTCTCCAGGAAATAAAAGGTAAATAGCCTCTCTGAGTTGAGTACTGACAATTTTAAAACACAAACTCTCCAAAATCAAAACAAAGTCCATCTGCTGAAAGTGGTGCAAGCCAGAGGTGACTGTGTAAGCCATTTCTCTAATGAAACAAGCATCAAACCTTTATGTGTTCTGCAGATAATGCAGCTTAACAAGCAAAACACTGAATTTCTATTGGTTTTGCTGTGACACAAGCCAGCACCCAGTACTGTTGGCATGCCAGAATCTGTCCACAGAAACAAGTATATTTGCACCAAGTGCCAGCCCTGGCATTTACCCCTGCAGGCCAATCTATTTTAAAGCTCATGACCTTTTTTTCATCCAGCCCATGAACAGCCAGTGAACTAGCAGACTGCTCAGTTACACAGCAGACTTGAAAACTCCCCGGGTTACCTTCATCTGGTAGGAAGATAATAGCAGATTTATTGGATTTCTCACTCTAACTTCAACCATTGTGCCAATAAACGGAATGCCTTCATGCTTGGTATAAATTTCTTGGTATGCATTTCTCTTGGACTGTACTGGAATCCTGAACTGTCTGACATGAAAGGAGCATTTCATGGAATTTACTGTTTAGTGGAATTTACCCTATTGGATGCCTTGTTTTTCTTATTCCACAGAAGGTGAAGACTGCAAGACTGTTGAAAAAGTTCTGCAGGTAACAGCATTATACACAGTCAGTGTGCATTGTATCCCTATATTTAAGAATACATTTAGTTACAATTTATTTCCATAGCCTGTTTTCTTTTTCAGCAGCCTGTGTGAATTCTTTCAGGATGACAGTAAATCATTCAGCTGAACCCATTGTGTTAGATTCAATATAGAATGGACCAAAGAATGAATAGGTCAAATGCTGCGCTGTCTCTTAGGAATTACATGCTTGCTAGTAGTAAATCATGTTGTACTATAATACAAAAATAGTCATGAGTTATTTGTGGCTAAACACTGAAACAAAGTAGCATGTGGCAACAGCTGATACTCAATTGACTTAAAACTATTTGCTTCAAGAAATTAGTTACTAACCAAAACTATTACCACTAACTTGTTCTGTAACAAGACTTTGCAGGAAAGAAAATCAAAAGCACTTTATATGGCCACAGAAAGGCCTGTCTTAGACTGACACTCAGCTACATGTTGGGCCATCCCTCTCAACCTCATTCACTCCACCTACACCAAATAAACCAGGCACTTCACTTTGAACTTTGTATTCCCCATCCAGGGTCCAACTTTGCATTGATCTGTTCCTGTGCTCTGTGTCACAAGCCAACTCTGCACACCCAGTGTTCCTCATACATTTTAAACTGCTTTCATTACTTTTCATTTCACCAATTTTGTTTCCCCAAGTCCTCTGGAGCCATCCTGACCAGAGTCTCTGGATGCTATCACAACGTAAATAATTTGAGGTGAAAAAGACTGTTCTGAAAGTGAAAGAAAGTGGACTCTTGGAAAGAATGTGAACCTTTCTAGAATAAATACATTTCAAATATTATTCAAATAACTTGCTTTCATCTCTCTATTTCTTTAAATTTAATTGGAAAGAAAGAAGCCACCAGGACACACATTCCAGGAGTCTCCTTGGTATAAATCAGGCAACACACACACTGCACACCAGTAACAATGAAATGACCCCTTAAAATCCTGCATTTCTTGCCAAGCATAACTTCTTTGAAGACTTTAAACTTCACCATTGGCCAAAATTTGTGAGCTCTAAGCCCTTCTTTTCCTAGTTCAACTTGGGGCACAACTCAGAGGAAGAACAAAAGGGCTAAAGCAACTTAGCTGATGGTTTCAGGAGAAAAGCGAGTCCAATAGTTTAAAAAGAGATGCTCTCAGTCTCTAAAACTCCAAGTTCTCCTCCACAACCAAAACTATCAGACTCCTGTTATTAGTAATTTGGGCACATCTCTTTCTCAGCATGTCTGTGGAAACCACTCACACTTTCTGTGTTTGGCCCATTCACTTCCAGACAAGATCCAGCCCTTGGGATCCTCACCAAGCCAGAGTATGAACTAGAGGACAGGGGAGTCAGAACTGGCTCGTGATGGATACCACTTGGGCTCTACTGCAACACAATAACACACAGAAATCAGAATCATGGAATTTAAATGGTTTAATGTAATAATTAATGAAAGGCAAATACCACAGTCTTATTCCTTCCACTCTTCAAGTTTACAACTTTGTTACTGTGACTCCTGAACGTTTGATAGATTGGATACTAATGGGCCACAGGAAACCAAAACAGATGACTAACATTAGCCAGTAGTATAAGCACCAGGGAAAGCAAAAACAGGCTGCTTTTCACTCCTCCCATGTTATCCAGCTATTCAGAAAAAGCACAAACACTGAGAAAATTATTCATAATTTGAACTTAAATAGAATCTTTTATTAGTGGGTATCACAGCAGTTTATGACTGTTAAGTACTTGGTACTAAAGGGATAAGTGTCTGACACTCATCTGCAGAGAAAAATGCATGAAAAAACAGGAGACAGTCAAACTGCACAAATGTATTTCACACACCATTGTAGGTGCCATAGAAAATGTGGGAAACATTTAGAAGGGAAAGTGAAAATAGCTGAAATATAAAATTCTTTTTGTTATAAGACTTCAGAAAATAGTTCTTCCCAAATGTTTTCCTTCTACTGTTTTCTGTTAGGAAAAAAAAAAAATCCCCCTTCTCCACACTCTCCTTCTTCAAAAGAAAAATGTGTGTCCAATTCCAGTGAAACAGTTCAGTGTCATAAAACTGATCTCCAATTCTTTGAGGACAGAAAATCTCAACTGTTTTTCTACCTCTTCTGTTCACAGAATTAAAATTGCTTTGGGCAGTTATTAGCAAAATAACTGCACAAAAAGAAACACTTAAAAAACATCAAAATAGGTCAACCAACCCTGTCACTCTCCCCACATTCTGCACACTAAACCCTTACAAACGCAAGTGTCATTTGATACCTCTGTGTCTGCATTTAGAAAAAAAATAGCATAAAATCACCACTGCACCATACAACTGAAAGTACATTTGCACATAAAGTCAGGTTCACAACAGGTCTCTACTGGGACAATTATAAGGGATGTGTACCAAGCTAATAGAGTTAAAGCTTAGTACTGAATGCCTGCCTTGTAGAGTTTCCATCAGATACCCTTTCATATCAGCCTCCCATTTCAGTTCACAAAATAAGTTGCTGCCATCTTATGGAAGAGACCTCGAAAAGCACTTGGTCCAAAACCAATTCTGCTGTTCCTCCCTTCCTGCTTTTCTTCACATCCTTTGGTTTACTCTAATAAATAAGTTTAAGAATTTCTCTGTCTTGCAAAAGTCTACCTACTGTGGTGAGCTATTCTTTGTGGAAGTTACTTTTTCACCTACAATTTTATAGCAACTTTCAGAGCATCCATGAAGTCAGACAGAGGGAGTAGCATTCTGAGAAAGGGAATAAACCAGCCAGGCTGTTAATCCTGACACTGTCTCAGAGGTTTCTTGTACGATACAACAAAAGCCAGCTGGAGACATTCAGCCACTATAGGCTGAATAAAGTCATAGGATAAAGGATATAGGATAAAGCCATCATTTTTGTCCAGTTTTAAGGCAGTTATTCAGTGTGCTCCATCTCTGGCCTCCCCTATGTGGCATCTTGAACCACTTTATCTAAAGGTGTGATTTTTAATAGACTAAAATACATGAAAATATGTCAACTTAAGCCTGAAGTCAGCACATACACAAAGTTCCATTTTTCCATCTGTAGGGCAAAAAATAGGTGCATTTGCAGAACATCAGGGAGCTTTGTTGAGAGATTTTGCTTTAGTTCTGTAAAGGAAATCCACAAGTTCCTGTGTTATGCTTACTAGAAAAGCAAGATTTCAGATAAGGACTACCTGTGAAAGGAGAATTATCAGCCAGGCCAAGGCACTGCATTTGTGTGAACACAGGACTCCTGCAAGTTCTCTTGTCATGACCTAGGACACAATATTCAACTTCAACATCTAAATTATTAGATTTCAAAAATCATAAACATTTTTGGAAGGGGTATGATTAGCTCAAGAGAAGTCAATTGTGCTCTGAGTCCCTTCCACAGCAGCTAACACTGACACTCTACTAGCAAGCCTGAGCTCCCCAGCCCTCTGGGCCTTACAGCAAGAAGTAAAATACAGTCACTGGTCAAACACTTACTTCCTCTTATCTGACCTTATCTCTTTTTCCTCCTCCCTGTGACAGAGTTTTCAAACCACTATTGACCAGAACTTAAAAAGTTCCTACTAGGAATGAACAGCTAATGTATTAAATCAACATTTTTAAACTATATGAGTTGGATTGAGGTAACTTGCATCCAAGGATCCTGCAACCGTTAACTGAGATGGTGTCTGGTCATTTGATAGCTATGTCTAATAAACACTGAATTCCACTGAAATTCCACAAAGTAGAGAAGTTATGGTCCTATATCCATATTCAAAAAGGGAAGTATAAAATGTGGAACTATAAGGCACTAATCCCAGGCAATGCAGTAGAAAGATGATACAGTATGCCATTAATAAAGAATGAAATCTAGTAATCACTGTGCTGATAGGAAGCATGAACAGGAAAGCAGAAGCATGCTAGTGACTGAAAGGACTTCTAAAGGCTTCTACATCCTCCACAGCTGCATGTGACTGCACAAAATGATTTGTGTGAGGGATAAACGGCAACACAAGATGAGTCAAGAGCATAAGTCTTTAAATGAGATTGGTGAGTTGGTGAGAAGATAGAAGAGCTGAGAGAATCAAACATTTTAAAACACCATTCATTGGAAATGGGCCTCATGAGAAAAATTTGCCTTCCTTCTTCAGGACAAACACAAAATACATGGAGGGAGAAATGGTGCAGGTTTTGGGAGCTTGACATATCATCATCATATAGTCTAAAGAAAAAGTCTGCACTGCATTGTATCCATAAGCACCACGGTCCATAAATTAAACTGACATTACTCACCACATAAATGTCAACGAGGAACCTCAGACAGTAGCACAATTCTGGAAGATGAGTCCATTGAAAGCACACATACATCCAGCACACGCTCTCTAGATCATTCTTTCCAAGAGCAAAACTGTAACTGAAATCTGCCCTAATCCAGAGAAAGCATTCCCAAAGCCAATAGTACTACAACAACAGTGCACATCCAGCTCTGGGTACACAAACTAATTGCTCCTGGGTCAGGCCATAATCCCTATTTCCTCATATGCTCAGTTCACTTGAAGTTTATATATTGCAACAGTGAGCTGTTACAGGGAAGTTACAACCACTGGACTAGGGGGAAAGATCTGGTTGGGGTGAAGGACTCTAAGTGGGAACTCAGGTGTATTAGTTCAAACTGCATGTCTCTGTGTCCTTGTGAGATTTTACACAAATAATTTGTCCTGAATACTCAAAGGGAGTTTGCCACCTAAATGCTTCTATGGCAGTCAAGACCCATCCTGCAGTGCCTCTGCAAGCCTATCCCTAAGCTGTTCAGAAGGCTAATGATTGCACACAAGCTATGGCAGCTGACAGCTGCAGGTGCACAAGACAAATATACTATCTTCTTTCTCTCATATCAGCTTGGGAAGTCTCATTTCGCAGCAGTTCTCAGTTATGTCTGAAAAGATTTTATTATAATGTTCACATTGGCCTTTAAAGAAAAATTCCAGCATTTTCATGGCCCCTTATTAAGTGAGAGATATAAAATTTCAATAAGGAGAAAGACTGTTGTTTCAAGGGTCCACTTAGTCTCTAATCAGAGCATATAAGAAAGAGGGTGTTTTTTTACATATATATAAGATATGAAAACCAGCTTCATTTAAAATGATCTTTCTATAGAGCCCAGCATTTTCTTTGGCAAATTTGGAGACCTGGGTTTAGGGCTAAAAGTAAATTGCACCATAAGATGAAAACTTATAAGGGATTAGGAGATTTAACAAGACTTCATAAAAATTGGTTGTGTACAGGCAAAGGGGGATTTTTTCAATAAGTCATGTAAAAGATAAAAGCTCTGGAGGAAAGAGTATTGCTTGGTGACAAACTCATCTAAACCATGCAAAGCCTACAGTAGGGATTTCAAGGTAGCCCAGAGTTACAAAGCATGAGAACACACACAAACTCTGACATCTTAAAGTTATTTTACCCATGATTAGGTTTATTTTTTCCTACAACGCACACATGTGCTTGAGTAATGACATAGTCCAGAAGAAGAACCTTTATGTCCCTTTGCCTTGCAAAGAGTTTGGGGGTAAAGGAAGGAAAAAGGAGCATATTCTTTTTTTAACATTCACCGGCCTACTTTTTCATTACAGAATGTGCCCCCACTTCCAATTTGCTCCCTCATTTCCCCATATTTGTTATGCTGTAAAATATTTAGAGATCAAGGGGGACAAAGAGTGTATTCTATTTGCAAGGATGCTCTACAGACATAGGTTAAGCTACAGAGCACTTCTTTTTCAGCCCCGCTATCATCGCTGATAGTTCTGACAGTGTCGGACAGATTTCTATCTCTTCTGCGTGAGAAGACAGCACTTCCCTTCAACACAGTACACATTTCTAGAGTATTAACTGAGCAGCAAAACGTTCAGAAGGTCCATAACCCCTTGCTAGTAGATAGCAACTGCTTTATGCAATAGATCTCCTATTAGAGATACCAAAGTAATCCTTCTTGTAATGCAGACAGTGAGTGCTTGCAAGTAATTACAAAATAGCATGGTATACTTTAGGACCAGCTGCCATTAAACTATGTTGCTGTCTCAGCACCATGTAACTTCTTCCCCTCACATTTTCAGGAATGCCTGTAAGACTAAACATCCCAAAATATTTCTAATCTAGTCTCCTTTTATTACAAAATAAACATTAGACCAAGAATTTTCCACTAAGTGTAAGGAAACCACACCAATGTTAATCACACACAGGTAGTCACTAACTTTTTAATAACAGCCACTCAAAGATTTCAACTGCACCACACTGCACTGCCAGGGCTAAACGTGGCAGGAAAGCACACTGGAGTCAGCAAGTGCAGGCCTGGGTCAAGATGGAAGCATAACCATGGAGGACATGGGAAAAAATGACTTTAAATAACTGAACTGAAACATTATTATGTGATTACATGATTTACTTAGGGAGAAAAAAAACACTCAAACACCATCTCAAACACCAAACAAACATGCCAGAAAAATTAGAGGCATTTATTTTTCCCTCAACATGCTTTTATACACTTCCAAGTCCACTGACTTGATTCCTGCTATGCTGCAGCAGGGCTCAACTGGGGCTGATCATCCTCAAGGATATTCTGCAGCTCAGGAGTGGCTATTAACAATGACACAGCTTTTTAGAACTCACCTAGAAGAAAAAACTTCAAGTAGACATTCTGAAATACGTGAACTACCAGAGGGTCATTAAATTAAAATTTCATGTTTTAGTGAACAAAAAAACCCCTTAGAGGTGTTTTCCTATATAATAAAATGGAGAGACACAGAGCAGCTAAGATGCTGTCCCCAGAGCCACATCAAGAACCAAGTCTATTTCTAGGCTTAAGCTTTTGGATCTGGTTCACTTCCACAGGCCAAGATGCATTGAAAGAAAAAGTTCAGAAAGAGCCTCTTCCTACCTCTTGTGTATATGTGGAACACAAACAAACAAACAAACAAACAAAACCAAAAACAAACAAAAAAACCACACTAATGAATAGGCATCACTTAACAACAAGCAGCTATCCTATTCAGCAGGAAAGGCAACTGCTTCTTTATTTTACATCATAAATGAAACTTTCTTCAGCTCGGCTCCATTGGGCATGTAGGCATCACCTGGCAACCACAGGTTTCAGTAAAAGCCCTAGGTAAGGGAACTCACCTCTCATTGCAGCAAAGGAAATAAAGGTTAAACAGAAGGATAAGCTTTCCATTATTAAGGTTCCAAAAACAGTGGAAGAGGTTGTTTCTGGAAGCAATAAAATCCTCATTGCTGGATTTCTTGTAAGAATATTTTAAATACATGAATATTTTGAGCATACTTCATCCTTTCTTAGGGTAGAGAGAACTACTATTGTAGTACCTTAGTCCTTTCTTGCTTTGTTTTCCAAGACTAAATTTGCAAACAAAAACGTGTTCAGACTTCAAGCTAATAAGATAAAATGTTCCAATCTGTACATTGTCAATTAATTTTGACTTCCTGGAGGGCACAGCAAATGCATTTCAATGCTTTTATGGTTTCAGACTACCACTGTGAAATATACAGTAAACAACTGCCCTTGTGCTGAGAAGACTGCTACTTACTGAGAGTAAAAGAAAGGAAGCGTACCCTTGCAGGCCTTCAAGTATCATTGCTGTCTATCTGCAACATACAGAGGAAACTTCATTGCACTTCTTTTTCTTTGCTGCTGCCTCACACAATTTGCCTCTCTTTTCTAGACAAGAGGAAATTACAAGATCAACAGATAACTTTTTCTTACAGTTTAAAGGAAGAAGGGAAGCAGGCAGGATATTCCCAGCTCACCTGGTGGCTCAGTTCATAGAAAGTTTGTAGCCAGTCCACTCTATTTCACCACATGTGAAACAAAAGAAGTTTCCTTCATTCCATTTGCCAGCTAGCACACAATCCAAGAAGAAAGAAATAATGTGGCAAGAATGTGCTCCTGCTCCCAGAGTAAGATCAGACATCCAAACTTCACAGTCACAGCAGGTCCATCCCCAAATACACTCTCTGCAGCACCAAGCCAGAGAAGAGCCAAGAAGTAGCCTTCTTCCTGGAGGAGCACAGTCAGCTACCAAGATCTGCATTGCCTCAGCCAGACTGCTGCTGGTACGACCACTAACAGTAACTGTGCCACAATAACAGTCCGCAGCTGCTTTCCACACCCTTTCTCATTTACCATCTTTCTACCCGGACTGCTACAACATGCAGAGGGAGGCACAGGCATTCAGATCTGACACAAAAAGGTGCTGTTACATCTTCTGGTTCACACCAAGAAACAGCAAAATGTTGCAATAGAAGTGTTATTGCAGTCATTTCACAGACCTGAGAAAGGATTTTTGTGTCTTAACACTTTCCCAACTACATCTACTAATTTGGTAAGTCTTCTCTCTCCCTCTCCTAAAAGCCTTAAATCAAACACTGCAAGTTACAGAAAAACCTGTATGAGTAATGGCTGCAGCCCTGAAAACCAAAAATTCATTAATTCAAACATTCTTGACAAAGCTTGAATACCATCAGTGTTCCAAGAGATTGTGCTGGAAGCTGAGAGATCATTATTAACACTCCACTAAAAAGCATAAGGTCCTGCACTGAGCAAGTTTGGCTCTGCAACATTTTGGACTCCTCCCTGTGTTCCCTATGACAACATTTAAAGTTTGCTACCCATGAAGGCATTTTAGCTCCCTGCTTATACAGCCCAGCTACCCTCCAAATTCAGCACAGGATGAAACCTGAATCTCCACCTTTGCCTCATATATGAGGCAGGAGACCAAGGTGTGCAGGCCAGACAGCAGCTGAGTACCATCCCATTTAGTTCCTGAGGGGAGCAGCTGGAGGAATAAGACCCCAGTGTGCCCTATGGGACAGACCCTCCCAACATTTCTGAGGCATATGGCATAGGCTCCCTAATAGTGCAGCTTAAAACACCAGAGGAAAGAAAAGGAAACAGGTCATTGTCCATCTCCCCACTAGGAGAAGTCATCTGCTGCTGCTACTGAAAGTATGTTTGTCTCCATCTACCAGTTTCTATCTCTCCAAAAGAAAATTGTTCCAAGTCCTTCTAAAGTCCACATATCTTCCTACGCTTGCATAGCTCAGTGGCAACAGCACTTCACCAACAACGCCGTCAGCAGCACTCCAAAGTACAGCCTTGCAGAGATTAAGCTTCCTAACTTTCAAAAGCAATTCAAGCATTTTCAAGCCAACATTTTCCTGTACTTACTTCACCAAATGAAAAACAATAGGCTAGCCTATTAGAACAGTTTCCTTCTGTCAAGGAACTAGACATAAAACAAGTATAGATTCACTAGCTGAATAGAACTCAGCTCTCAGTATTTCATATCCTTTGGTTTCCATCAATACACAAGGGCACACAGATCAGAAGGTTCCATCTTTTCCTGGCTGGTGAATGACAGTAAAAAATACATATGCCCACTACATATTGAAGTTATCAGCACTTTGTTTGAGGTATGAAACTTAAAATAAAAATGCAAGTTTCACCATGAAATCTTCCCTGTTTTTAAGACCTGCCCAACAGCTACCTCACTTCTAATCCACAGTTACCAGACACACTGTGAACTCTGCAGTCAGCATCTTGGGCATCTCTCAATCCATATTCCAAAGCATACCTCTGTTTGCTTTAATTGCATTAACATGGGTACTGCAGGGCCTTTCTGTACCTTTGGCTAGAGAAACAGCACTGTTAACCCATCCTGGAACACTAGCAGACAGCCTAGCATGTGACCCCAAGTCCTCCTGTCCTGAGAGAGGTAAGTGATGAGGAATAACTATTTCAAATCAAAAGAATCTCCCCACAGGAGGTAACAGCATTTCCTCCTCCTGTATTCTGATACAGTGCCACATCAGGTTTGCTGCAGCAGCACCTGCAGTACCGGTCTGTCCCTGCTCAGCACATACAGCAGTTATCAAACACAATCAGGAATTCAGCTCCCCTGAGAAGGGATCTGTATCAGTCTCTGTGGCGCAATTGGATAGCGCGTTCGGCTGTTAACTGAAAGGTTGGTGGTTCGAGCCCACCCGGGGACGGATAAACTCCCTTTTAGAGGCCACGGGGGGTGGTGGGGGAAACCTCAATACGACGGGAAGCACCAAGTCCTGCCCCTGGGACGGAACAGCCACAAGCACCAGTAGGTGCTGGGGCCACCCCACTTGGCAAAAATGGACCTGGGGGGTTCTGGCAGACACTGAGTGAGCACGGGCCAGGAAAGTGCCCTTGTGAGAGGGCACATTGCCAGCAGGGTAAGGGTGGCAGTCTTCACCCTCTCCTCAGCACTGGTCAGGCCACAGCTCAAGTGCTGTGTCCCGTTCAGAGCTCCCTGGTACAAGGGAGATATGGATATAGTGGAGAAGGCCCAAAGTACAGCCACAAAGATGATGAAGGGTCTTGGACACTGTTCAATTTGGAAAATGCTCACAGGGGTTATTATTAATGTATATAAATACCTGAAGGAAGGGTATAAAGAGAGCAGAGCCAGGCTTTTTCCAGTGGTGTTCAGTGGCAGGACCAGAGGCAATGGGCACAAACTGGCACGGACAAGGTTCCAGTTGAGGATTAGGAAACACTTTTTTACTGTCAGGGTGACTGAACACCCACACTGGTTGCCCAGGGAGGTGGTGAACTCTCTTCCCACTCCTTGGACATACTCAGAAGCTGCCTGAACATGGTTGTGAGTAAGGCCACCTTGCCAGGAGAGGGTTGGACCAGATGACCACGAGAACCCCATGCAACCTCAACCACTCTGTGTTCAGCATTCTGATCAGGAGGAAAACAGAAGTCAAATCATATCTAGGCAAATGGAATCACTGATCTCTGGCATCCTGAGTAGCCAATCTGTGTAGAACTTCAGCTTTGATTTCATGCCAAGCTCAGACATTATAGGCATATATATATATATAGGCATATAAGGCTCTTCACAGAATATTCTGAGTTGAAAGGGACCAGTCAGGATCATCAAAGTCCAACTTCTGGTCCTGCACAGGACAACCCCAAGAGTCACATCATATGTCTGAGAGCATCGTCCAAATGTTTCTTGCACTCCATCAGGCTTGGTGCTGTGATCACTTTTCTGGGGAGCCTGTTCAGTGCCCAACCACTCTCTGGGTGAAGACCCTTTTTCTCATATCCAACCTACACCTCCCTTGACAACCTCAGGCCATTCCCTTGGATTCCCTCCATCTTGCTTCCATAAGCATCATTACTTCAATCCCTCAGGATGATACCTGCCCCACAGGCTTTGTATCTTTCTCACATCTACCCTGAATTAAACCAATTATATTTAAAGCAGAAATTCAGAGATTACATAAAATCTCTAACCAATATAAAATATACATTGTGTATTTTATTAAAGAATATGAAAAAAGTATGTTTGATAGTTCTAGCAAATATGCTTACTATACTGTACATTATTTCTACTTTATTTTTGTCTATAAAACATATTATATATTATCAAAACTGCTTTCACAGTTTAGGGGGATGCTACTGCTCTTCCCCTGAACTCCAGTTTACAGCTTTGCTTCTAATCCCAGAGTAGATGGATCTGGAGATTCTCATCACTATGTTAAAGAACAAGTTCATTCTGTCAAGAACATCTGGATAGCCACATTCCTTAGAAAGTCCAGCCTGACAAGCATTAAGTACTGGGAACCTAATGCTCCTGTCAAAAGGATTCAAGCAGACTTATTCCCAGAAGCAAGTAAGTCCACAGCTGATGATACATAGAAAACACTAGAAGAGTTTCCTTCCAATCACAATTTGGCACTTCTATTTCAACCCTTCTTCTGAGTTTCAGGGGTTTTTTTGGTTGGTTTTTTTTTGTTTGGTTGGTTTTTTTGTTTTGTGAGTTTTTTTGGTTTGTTGGGTTTTTTTAAATGTTTTTGTGTGTGGTTTTTTTGTTTTGTTGTTTGTGGTTTTGGGTTTGGGTTTTTCATGGGTTTTTTGTGTTTTTTGTTTTGGTTGTTTTTTGTTTTTGTTTTTGTTTGTTTTGACTGGTTTTGCTAGGTTTATATTTTGTTTTTATTAGTATCTAATATAAGTAACTAGAGCCCAGGAGTTCTAGAATTTGACTGAAAATTTTGGTATTGTTGTATAAAAAAACGTGCATAGATACTACAGAAACTACGAGCATGAGGAAAAAAATAATTACCATGGCCATTTTCACTCCTACAGAAACAACCAGACATTGCTCAAACACAAGAATAAGGATAAAACTTCTTACTCTCGCATTAAAATGAATCACAGAACCTGAGCATGCAGGAGTTTGAAAACACACGTTCACAGTTCTTTGTCCGTACAATCCTTCATATATTTTTCATTAAGGTGCCACAGGGACTCACAAACAAAGGATGTGGAAACCTTACGAAACTTAAATGAAGAGCTTCACTCATTTTCTCCCAAAAAGCTAATTCTATTGGAAAGTGACCAGGAAAAACACCTTCTCTTTTGCCTTTGGAGGCTAAAATAGTTCTGAAAACTATGCCATGATCTGTCTGGTAACATGGAGAAACCCTGATTCTAATGTTGCTTATTAACACCTTCATGTTAACAAACCTACTATGGAAACTTTAGACAATATGGCACATATGGACTGGATGCAGCACTGTAAGCATTCATGTCAATCCTCCAATAGAAGGGTTACTGTAGTTCACTATGTATCAGGTCACTGGCAAAGAAGGGAACTGACTATGAATCACAGGTATCACTCTAGTACTCAGAGTGGCAGCAAGGCCACCATGATACCCTTAAGTTCTGCGGTGGCTGATGAGACAGCCATTGTTATTGTCTGGGGACTCAATGAACTGACATTTTGATTTAGACTTTGAGCCAGCTGTTGATCTCATTATTGCAGCAGGAGAACAGGGAAAAATGATGCTGTAGTTTGGATAAAAGCTGCACTAGCAATTAAAGAATCCCATGTGTTGAAATCTTCACCAGAAGTCTGTCCCACCTCCCATTTTAAAACAGCAGCAGTAGAAATACAAGACAAAACTCTAACAACACTTAGGAGTATTCTCAAGTGTAAGTTTAAGAAGATTCAAGCGCTGTGCCACATTCTTCCAGGTTAGTGTAAAACCTACAAAACAAACTGGAAGCAACTTCAGTTTTAACAATCTTTCATATTCATGTAAGATTTCTGATTTACCTCACCGTGGTTTAGTGCTTTGTATAATGGAAATTGACACATTCTCATTACTTGATGAAGAGCAAACAACAGCTATCTCCATTATCCCTCAACTACCTGTGGAAGTAGACTGAGAGATTTCTTGTGCTTATTTCCCTGACTGCAGTGCTCAGTATTCCATAAATTCAGATATGCTTGTGTTACAATTACAACAGTGGAAGTGCACTCAGAGATAATCTGACCTATAAAGGTTAAAAAACAATTTGGAANGTGGGAAGAGGAAGAAGGATAAAAATGTAGCAGAGTAAGAATACCCACTGGAAAAATTCCTTTAACAAATATTTGAAAGCACAGAAACCCAGCCCTCCAGTGCACATCATCTTGACAGAGTCATGATGAAAGGAAAAACCATTTCTCAAGGACATAACTAAACATGCTTAAAAAATGAAGACAGAAAATAGAGTTGCAAGTCAATTAGAAAACATCTGCTTGAAAAAAAAAAAAAGTATCTCACTGCTCTCACTCTCAATAAATATGCTATTTCGCTTTTTGAGAATACTCTTCTCCCCAGAAATATTTTGCAATGAAAAAAGAAGTAAATGACTTAATTCTTTTGCAGAACAATAGCCACTATTCAGAGTGCCCTGCTGTTCCCTCTCTCTGACAAAAGCTGTCAGATCTGGCAAAGACATAGTAAAAGATGAATCCAGGTCCTATGATAAAAGGCCCTTTTGTGAGAAACTGAAAGTTAAGTCTCTTCACAACACAGGGATGCACCCAGACTAGGGTGAAACAAATATGGAAACAAATTACAGCCATCTGCCAGCATTACATTACTTGCCAACTACTGTTGAAAAAATAGAGTTTTAATGTTTCTACAACTTTACTCCACTGCTGATCTACATAACCCAAAATTCTATGACCTCGACGCTAACCAACAAGATATACTCAGTCCATATATTCTGCATGAAACAGTAATGCAAATCTAACATTTTAATATTTATGTATATTTAATATTAATTACATCTGCATATTTAAAATATCCTAGTCCATTAACAATGCCAGATACAGTATTTGGTAAAACAACTAGCATGGTTAATCTTCAAATACTGTTTTCTATCAAGTATAAAACAGAACAGAAAGCAAAGTTTCCATGTGAAGAACAAAGCCTATTTTAACAGAAGCAGCCAAGATCTGTTGCAAAACACAGATCATGTCTGCTGACATTTAGACAAAACCTTGCAGTAATAAAAGGTACTGTAATTTGCTATATTTACAAGAAACGGCTTAATAGTTCATTTACCAACTGCACTATAGTGATTATTTTAAAAAAACCAAACCCCCACACACAGCATCCTTGTCTTGTCCTTCAGAAATCAGAAATAATTTGTAAGTAAGAAGTGACAGTTTAAACCACATGTGCTAGAATATATACAACTCTGCAATAGGAAGAGATTAAAAAAGTTGAATACTGTGGAAAAAAATTTATTAAGTCTATACAAGTCTTCTGAAACAAACCATTGGCTTTGACACAGTAAATTCAAGTGAATAATCATTGCAATAGTATTTTTTCATACAGAGATCAAGAAGCCCTATAGCTTCCCATTTAGTGTCTGTGACAGGAAGTTTTATTTCTGAAAAAGTAGCTGCACAAAGCAGACGTGATAGAGATCTCACAGCCACAGTGAGCTACAGTTGAGATAAACTTATATTACAAACATTTCAGAAATTAGGAATCCATACTGAAGTGTGGCAAATTGATTCACAACAAAAGACATCACTCAGACCCCTTGCCAATAACAAAGACTTTCTGCAGCGAGTCTAGAGCAGAATGCATCATAAAAAACTAGAGTGCAAGAGTACCACAAATTTAGCATATAAATATCACAGGATTAAAACTCCAGTTAAGCCATCAACTGAAGTGATGATTAAAAGGAAAACATGGCATTCCCCAGCTTTGCAAAGGAAGCTTTCCAAGCATTTCTTCAAGGTGCTGATACCAACTATTGACTGTGCCAATTTGTATTATAGACAGCTCTGCTGAAAGAAAAAGATTCAGCAGATTTGCCTAAGAACTGTATAATCCTGCTGGTTTTAATATAATAGAAAAAGCTTTTACTAGAAGAAATGAAATGTAACATTTATAGCTCACACTGTTTGCAAGATCTGTGCACACTATCGTTCTATAATTTTAACAGAATTCAAAACTAAGACAAAGAGCAGACAATTCAGTAATGTATTTGTTAGATGAATTTGTTTAGAATAGTTACACAATTAATGTATACCGTTGTAAAATTTTTAGTGCATTTGTTCTTGCACATTATTTATGCTACTTATAAAAACCTGAAGATTGCAAATTGGGCATGCTTACCATAACGTTTTCAAACTGGGAAAGCTGTAGAACATTTTTCCTACAAGTGTTCACTGCCATGATACAAAACAAATATGTGCAAACTGCAAGGTCCCTAAAAATAGCATTTAATGACTTCATGTACATAAAGATGTCGCTATCTGTTTAAATAAGCAAAGAATAAGCTTCCCCAAGTTTATAACATAGAACAATATCCACCACATGCTCCTCCTCCTCCATATCCTTCTTCCTTGTTTGATAACTTTACACCTCTGTTTTGGTTTTCACTCTCCCACAGTCCAGGAGTCTGAATGATTTTTTCAACAAGTTCTTCAAAGGCACACTGTACACCATCGCATGTTTTTGCACTTGCCTCTGGAAAGGCGACACAAAAAGTCAAGTGTTAGCAGAACTTCCATTAACTTGTTTAGTATTTCTCTTTCAGGTAAATCTCAACTTACAACCCTCTATAATATATTCTATAAAAACAGAACAGTGACAAAATTAGCAGTTATGCAGATTTATGTCATCACATCAGGCAGCACCTCAAAAGATTTTTTTAATAGAAGAGCTTTCAAGTTGTATTTCACCAGGGTACATGGAGAGAGTAATAGCTTAGGTTTATTTTTCTGTGAAAAACATTCCAGTATGAAAAGAGAGGGTTCTTGACTGCTAAACCTGGTTGCTTTTCTGCACGTTAGACAGAGCTGCAGTACCACCATACCACAAGCAGCAAGAACCCATAGGATTCCTGGTCGGTTTCCACAATAAAATTAACCCAATAAAAATCAAAAAGGGATCTCATTTTTTTTTTGCTGTTAGCAGAATTGTAGGTAAATTCACTCAGGAGCCTTACTTGACCAAGCCCAAGAAATCTGCTCAGAGGTTATGAGAGCAACAGACCATGAGAAATCGTTCTACACATCCACACAGCATTACAGATAATTAATACATGTAGCATGCACATATATATAGTCTAATTTTAATTTTTCTTTTCATCTTCCATGCACTTAACATCTTATGCCTAACTCAGATATATACTATACCTATATCATATACCTCTATAAATGTGTTTATTTATATACCTATATAATATCTATATATTTTTATATATATATATACACCTATAACATACCTATGAACAACATGGAATGTTTTCTTGCGAATTTGAGGCCTTCATTTCTGTCAACTTCACGGTTGTCCTATAAGACAACATAACATTAATATGCATTGTTAAAATACACCAACAGATTACTAACTGCAGTTGATTTTGGTTTACCTTATCAATCTTGTTTCCAACTAGCATTTTCACTATGTCATTCCTTGTGCAGTATGTTTCCAACTCATTTAACCAGTTATCCAGCTTCACAAAAGTATCTCTTCTTGTGACATCATAAACTGAAAGATATTAGTCATATTATTTCCACAATATTTTTCCAAGAATTACAGCTTACATTACAAAAGGAGCAAAAATTATGGCTTTTAGAATTAGAAAACTGAAGGAATCCCATGGACTCCAATTTACATTCTATACCAATAACTGGGAAAAAAGTTGGACATTCACCAGCTCAAATCACTGATGCAGAGCAACTCTAACGTTACATCAACTACTGAGCTCAAACTAATTAATCTTGAGACATCCTAGCTTACAGACTAGAGACTCATTCTCTACAGAATTCTGCATCTGCAGACCCCAATGTAGATCCTTACCATCATCACCACACCACAGCTATGCAACAAAGATGGCATGACCTCCGGCACTAAGTTACTTAGTGAAAATTAAGAGTTGTTTTAACACCACTAAATCTAAAATTCACTACCCAATAACTATCTAATAGCTAGCACTTCAAGCTATAACAGTATTTTTTCCTTCATTTTCAAATCCCATGTGCAGGCAGGCATAAACAGTTTGTTTCAATCAAATCTGTAACCTGCCTTGCATTTTTAGGAAGCCATATAACAAAGAAATATTCAGGAGGTATTTAATAAAATGGAAGAGCAAATCACAACAGCAGAATCTTTTTGCTCCCAAACAATACTTGGTAACTTTCACAGCTTTCAACAGTAAGCAGTAGTTTCAGTACCAGCAACTAAGTGCCCTGACAAGACATGCCTTGATAGGAAGACAATGCAACTCAGACTTGGGAAAAGGTACATACAAAACAAAACCTACTAGGAAGACACATGGCGAAAGTTAATAATGTCAAACAACTTAACTGGACACAGTATCTTATAGGAAGATTCTCTCAAGTCAGATGCAACTTGAAAAAAAAAATTAAACTTCCCTGCCCTTACTTTAGTCAGCTCCTCACTTTTAACGCTGGAGAAGCACAACTTCAAAGCTTAGTGCCTACATAACAGGTTTCCATATGCAAAGAAAAAGTAAATGAGACTTCACTGTGAAGCTGCAATTATGGGGTTTGCTGGGTTTCTCACACAGAAAATTGGTGCTTTCTATATGCCCAGCTAGTCTTTTCTAAGTGATTCTGACTGTGTAACATACCATCAGTAAGGAGACAAATAACAAAAAATCCCAGCCAGACTTCACACTGTTTGTATTAATTTCATTAGGAAAAAAGAACAGAGAGAAGGAGAAAGCTGAATATTTATACACCGAATACACGGAGAAGAATTTATTCTTTTTAACACTGGAATTGGTGGTAAACACAAGCAAAATTAAAAAGTAATAAATAAAAGACAAATTCCAGACAGCACAGGGACCATTGCTCCAAGCTATCCTTTCAAATAGCAGTAGCTTTTAATCTCATGCAAAGAAATCAAGAGATTCTCAAGTTGGTCAGATGGACTACATGAGAAAGGTCAGACATCAAGATCCCTCAATATGAGTTGCTCAACACAGATACGATTTTTAATATTAGTTAGATATTACGTAAAGGCTATGTGAGTTTGTGTAACTCCCAACACATGAAAAACACAAACATTCAAAACAACATGCAAAGCTATACTTACCTAGGATAACACCTTGTGCACCTCTGTAGTAACTGGGCGTTAATGTTCTGAACCGCTCCTGACCTGCAGTATCCTAAAAAATCATTCAGAAAGTTCCATTATTCAGAATTTGAGCAGAATCAAGTTTAGCTTTCAGATATTCTGCCTGTAATGAACATACAAAATAAGACTTACAGTATATTTCACTACCAGATTTGCTGAATTTATTCCATCTCCTCCTGTTTTTCTAAACATCAGCCTTCTTACGTAGTCTGCTCTGGGAAACACCTTTTAATTGTCAGATGTAGTAAACAACTGGACTATATGGCAGGAAGACAGCCGTTTCTGCAAGGCCTAGCTGTTCAGCAGCTAGTACTGCAGCAATCAAGCAAGAAAGCAGCATAGCTGCAGTACTTACTAAGACTTTGTAACAGGCATCACACCCATGGCAACAAAACCAGTTCACTCACTTCAATCACTTGGTCCAATTAAACTTGATTGAGTGCCAGGGTAAATGCTTTAACACACTGTGACAGAGTAGAAGCAGAAATAAGTCAGAAGTTTTCCTAGTTTTAACCAAAGTTGAGCTTACACGCTCAAATTTAAAGTGTCAACAGCTCTGCCAAAAAAAAAAAAAAAAAAAAAAAAAAAAAACAAAAAAAAAACCCAAAAAAAAACAAAACAAAACAAAAAAAAAAAAAAAAAAAAAAAAAACAAAAAAAAACCCCAAAAAAAACCAAAAAAAAAAAAAAAAAAAAAAAACAATCCCTAAATATTAGAATGCTGTTTTCTTATCCAAGATGAAGTCACAATGCATACTCATTGCAGACTTCATACACAGAATACTTAAACAATTTACCCTAGGTCAGAAGTGATACATTAAACACTGTGGATTCCCTGACAGAGAACCTGAATAACCAAACAGGACTTCCAACATTCTATGAGCCATGCAGCCAGTCCCACACATTGCAAACTAGTTTTGTGTAAAGATTAACATTTACAAGCTTTTCTTTTCCAGTTTACCTCAGAATTATTTCTTTAAATTTACCAATACAAAAAAAAACAAACCCTAAGTTAGTTCTAATATTTTCCATCCCATTATCATTCATTATTCTACTATCAATCTGGTTTTGATCCTGTATGCCTTTTTTTCTGACAAGTTGTTGTTCTTGTCAAACCCATTTACTTTAGTGATCATTACTATTATAACTAAGACATAAATCCTGTTTGCTACTTGAGATACGAACTGCCCTCAAAGCAACAGAAATATTATGATACATATTTCATGTTCCCCTACTACTTCCCAAGGATCCAAAAGTCTAGTATCTAGCTTATATGAGAAACAAAGTTCTATTCTTGCAACAAGACAACTCAACTGGTATAAATACTCAAAAGAAGCTTCAACTCACATAAGAGTGGAGACTGGTTTACACGATGGAGAATATTTTTGAAAAGCTTGGAAATGCTTTTCTTTCTTTGCTTGCCATAAATTTAGAAATTCCAAATTTAACTAAAGTAGAAGTTGAATACACTAAAGCTATGAGTACAAACACTGCCTCTTTCAGACTATCTGCTAAAAATAACTCTAACCTTGAGCACGTAAATGTCTTTGTATAAAGGCTATGAAGTTTAGGCTAAACATGGTTTTAGAGAGGTAGCATTTGAGCACTCAACAGTAATTCTTAACCTAATAATACACAGTCAAACATTATAGGTAAAATGTAGTAAATAAGTGCACCCTTTTAAAAATCTGTCAAATACAGACAAGAGCAATTTAGGCAGGGATGTCTGGGTTAACTCTCTGGAACAATTAATTACTCATTAAAAATATCTAGGAATGGTCACATTCAATTTTTTAAAGCCTGAGTGATTTAATATCATTTAATTCCTTTTCTTCTCTACTCCGATCCCAACAAGACCTGGAATCAGTGCTGCAGAAGTTCAAGACAACAAGTTCTACCCCATAGCCAGTTGTTCGACAGTTCATTCGACTTTTTGAATGGTGTAGTATTAACCTACCACTTTTCCAAATCACCTTCATATTAATAGGAGAGGATTCTATACAAACTGTACATTACACAGTCACTATTCCTAAAGCAAAGCAATACATTAGGAACTTAGGACAAACTTACCCATATTGCCAGTTTAGCTTTGTTTCCATCAACTGAAATAGTTTTTACTTTGAAGTCCACACCTAGAGGAAGAAAAATATTTTAGTTCTTCAAACATACTACAGCTATTTTTAAAGGGGAAAAAGAAAAAAATAATCAAACTTATAAAACAAGCAGTGTTTTGACATAAGAAGGAAGAGTAAGTTTCATTAACTATTAACAAACCTTGCTCAAAATGCAACATTTATTGCTGACAGGTTTTTGTAAAAAACCTAAGAACCTAAGACATTGACTTAAAATATTTTATGGAAGTAGAGCAAATAGTACATTTCCTGTTTTAAAGCACATATTCCAGGAAAAATTTTCAAGTTCATAATTCAAATGGGTTAACTTTCTATTCTTTACTCTCAAATGTGTTCTCCTTGAGTACAACCATGGACTTGAAGAACAATATACTTTAAAAACAATGACGGAAGCTGCATTCAGGTAGCTATTTGCTCTGTTTCCCTATCTCAAACACTCTGACCGAGTCCCATGAAGCGTGTTAAACTGAGACACCCATCCACTACAAGACTGTTTTAAATAACAAGTGCTAACTTTGCAACTGGAATGAGGCAACCCCAGATATGTGCATAGACTACGGAAAGAGAGACTGGAGAGCAGTGCCACAGAAAGGGCCCTGGGGGTCCTGGTGCATGGCAAGTAGAACACAAGTCAGCAGTGCCCTGGCAGCCAGGAGGGCCAACCATGTCCTGGGGGCATCAGGAAAAGCATCGAAAGCCAGGTGAGGAAAAGGATTGCCCTGCTCTGCTCTGCACTGGGGTGGCCTCACCTTGAATACTGTGTGCAGTTTGGGGCACCACAATTTAAGAAAGACATTACACTACTGGAGAGTGTCCGAAGGAATGCCATGAGGATGGTGAAGGGCCTTCAGAGGAAGCCATATGAGGAGCAGCTGAGGGCACTTAGTTTGTTCGGCCTGGAGGAGGCTTGAGGGGAGACCTCACTGCAGTCTACAACTTCCGCAGGAGGGGAAGTGGAGGGGCAGGCACTTATCTCTTTACTCTGTGGCAACCAGTGACAGGGTACCAGCCTGAAGCTGAGTCCGGGGAGGTTTAGGGTGGATATCAGGAAAAAGTTTTGCACTCAGAGGGTGGTTGAGCACTGGAACAGACTCTCCAGGGAAGTGGTCACGACACCACATCTGACAGTTCAAGAAGTGTTTGGCAATGCTCTCAGACACATGGTGCGATTGTTGAGGTGTCCAGGATAGGGTCAGGAATCAGACTCGATGACCCTAATGAGTCCCTTCCTACTCTGAATATTCTACAATTCCATGAGTCTATGAAACATGTCAAATAAGCTACTAATTACTTCAACACACAATACATCTCTTACAGGGATTCCAGCAACATCATGAACTCACCAATATCATTGCTCAGTGACCAACAAAAAAAACCAAACTGAAAACCCAGTAACAGTTCTGCTGTTCAGTTATCTATCCTCAACATCTAAAAATTCTTCTGCCTTCATGTGTCCTCCCCACCGTGGGTACTAGCAGCCTATTACTTGCTCAAGGACAGGCTGCACAAAACTCAAACCAAGTAGGACAAGTTGTTAGTGACTGCAAATTTGAAGGCTCTAGCAACATACATCAGTTTGAGAGGCTGAATACAGTTATGATCCCTTATGCTGGAATTTAACCCTTAGGTTACTAATAGCAAGTAACTAACTGGAAGTATGTTCCAACTACTTTGGAGCCACTTTCACTCTCCAGGAGGTAGCAGCCGTGAAATGAAGTAGCACTGTGGAAAGCTGGTACCTTGATAAGAACTTTCAAACGTAACAACAACCTTTTTGCACTTCGAATTAAAACGGCAACCATCACACTTGCTACTAGAGAAAGAATTTATCTATTCTAACACAAAATGAGTAGGGCCTCATGATTAAGTGTGCTGCACTTATATTCCTAAGGTCATGCGGATTACAAACAAGTGCGAAGAGGTGCCAAAATACATTCAACTTAAAGTCACTTAAGGTACACAGGATGACTAAAAAACTAGAGATTATAAACCAATTTAAATTTCAGTTGCACTGAAGTTTAAAAGAGATTTAAAAACAACAACAACAAAAATATAAATAAAACTTTTATTCCACTGTTTCACAGCTTCAGCTCCCTAGTGTTCCGTAAGTGATTATCAGACAACATTCTGCCCTGGAAGAAGCCTGTACTCTTTATTTCAAACAAAAATTTCCCGAAGTGCATTAACTTCTGTAGTAATTGAACAGAACTTCGGGTTTTTTTTTTAAGGGACTAACACTCCTGGTCTTTAACTTAGCAGTAATGCTCAGTGCCATGCACAGGGTTGCTACACTATCCTACAGTTATCTTCACAGAAAAGAACAGTTGCTATTAACTTTATTTTAAACACAAGTTCTTGGAACTTTACCTAGCTCATAGTAGACTGCTACACTAGCAATTTGACACAACTCGATCCTAAAGAACATTCTGTCCTGTTCACTTTTCAGCACTCAGCAGTAACTTTTAGACTAACAGAATCTCTTTCTTCTACTGTAATTGCACAATTCTTCCACTAAACTACAAAAATCACCATTGTTCTGTCACCATCTCCAAGAGCTCACAGTCCACTCTTTTGTCCATTAGTCTGGCATCAAAACCCCTAAGTGCAGGTTTATCAGATACTTAACAAAGTAAAATGTGTCACAGTAGTTTCAAGAAATAAAAAACGTTTTTCCTTGGGATAAACTTATTACGTTTATTCTGAAGCCACAGTATCCTTCTCCCATTCAGTAAGTAGATTCAGTATCTTTTTCAGTATCTTTTGCTTGCACTGCCCAGCCTTGCTGCTGGCTTAAAATTTACTTTTAATTTGCATAAGCAATGCAAGTACAATGAGAAACTAAAACAGCTAATAAATCCCATGTTAAAGTGGAAATTGAAAAGCAAAAGTATGAAAATTAACTAAGAGCACACCAAAACATATCCTTTAAAGTGATCAAGGCATGTCAAATATAATTCTAGCAAATCAAAGAGTTCAACACATATAAAAGCCAATGAACAAAAACTTTTAAATAGCTAGGTTTTTGATTGTCATTCTGTCATAAAAGAGGACAAGAAAAAACAAGCCTCAAGAAGATCCTGTTGAATTGAGCAAACAGTATACTTATGTTCTCTAAATACATCAGTGCAATACAGACATGTTTGTGACAGGTGTCAGTTTTGAGCTTGCAAGAGTAATATTTCTACCCCTGACAGCAGAAAGCTGACACTGCTTTCCATCATGCCTTGGAAGGCATCCAGAAACCAGACAGCAGTACTATAGTGTACTCTGCACGTTAACACCTACTGCCTCAGCACTGCACACAAGAATACTATAAGAGTTCACAAGGAATAGCTCTGTCACCGATACTGCTCTCACACACAGCCCAGTCTGCCATGCTGGACTTACAGGAAGTGCAAAAATGGGCTAGAGCATAATATTTGTGCTATAGGTAAGTGACCAGTTGGACAGCTTAGAGCTGGAGGACTCCAAATTCAAGGAATGCTAAGAAGTTAAGAGACATCAGATTTGTGCAATACATCACCTCATTTACAAAACAGGGATTGCACTGAACATTTATAATCTCTCATACAAGGAGCAAGCAAGTAAAGACAAGTATGAGCAGTAAGAACAACAGAAAACACTGGGGTATATATAATCTGATAAGATCCATGCAGTGAAGCCTAGTGCACAAGCCAGCCTCAAAGAATCCAAGAAGGACAGGTGAGTCGCTAAAATGAATAAAACATTGTTAATCCAACTGAAGCTATTTGCCCAAAGCAGCTTTTTCCCAGAATATCACAGGACTTTTATAAAGTTCTCAAGAGAAGCCCCCACAGAATAATCATTTTGGGTTTCATTTAAATTGCACCCAGGAGGTCTATGCAATCTATAAAGACAAGGTATATCTCAACAGGCCATTCCAGGAGACCAACCGTACTGCAGTGAAAACTTTTCCTCAGTATCATGGTTTTGTGTGTAGTTCTTGCTATATGCAAGGGGGAAAAAAAAAAAAAGGCAAACCAAACATGTTATCACTTTGTTTTCTAATCCAAATAAAAAATATACAGTCCCTTTTACCAGTTCAGCAGTCAGTATGTAGATGACATTAAAAGAAGGCATTATCTGTAGTCCACTCATTTTAGAAAAGCACCATACTCTTCAGTTTCAGCAAGAAAGGCTTAAAACCATCTTCTGTCCCCAAATTCAAAACAAATGGTGTTTAATGAGTACAAAAAGAACTCGTTGACATTCACAAAGTGTTTTGACATTTCACCATCTTGCAAGTACCTAAATTTGGCATCTAGGATCTGTCTTCATGCAGCACAGAACAGTTACCTCTAAGAGCTCGTTCCAGTTGCTGTATCTATATGAACAACAAATCCTACTCTGAATTTACAGCTGCCATATTGCTTCTTAGAAATACATTCACCAGAAAAGTGGTAAGGAAACAAGAAAACAAATAAAACCAAGCCAGATTCTGTCCTTTTCCAGTGAAGTGGGAAAAAAATTAACCTGCTATCCCCTATGAGTGCTCCACACACATTGTGGGACTTTTACAGCTAGGGTCATAATAGCTCTACTACACAATACTGTAAACATCAGCTAGAGGGGCTGAACAGGGTGATCTAGGCCAGCATTTGCTCAGTCTCTAGAAATTGACTTTTCCTACCAAATGATCACATTCATTCCCAATTAATGGATTTGTTTCAGAAATCAAACTCTACCCAAAATAATGCTCATATTGAGTACTCTTCCTTCTTTTCCACTTTAGAAACAGAGCAGGGTAGAATTTGCCAGTAGATCCCACTACTGGCAGGGTAGGATCTGCCAGCAGTAAACCCTGAATTGCTGCTTTTTAACAACCAGTGATTAGCTACCATGCTTGCTGTTGTGCATTTTAGCAAATGCAAAGAAGAATTACTTCAGGAAATAATTCCTTAGTTTTTCAAATAGCACACTGATGTCAGTTTTTGACACTGGCAAAGAATAGTATGTGTGAACAGCAGAGAGAAAAAACCCAGTTAAAAACAAACAAAAAAATCCCAACAATACAGATACCCACATTGAGACTGAATTAGTCAGTATCCAAAACATCATGAAAGCTGAACTAGCTATTCCGCAATAACTTCTTGGCCCACGTGGTTGACTTATCAAGAAAGTAACAGGATCCAAAGTATATACACTGCCAAAACTTAGATTAGAAGATTGTCACCTCCATCACTTGACCTATTGCATTCCTGTTTCCTTCCATGCTACTGTCCATCATAAACTGAGGTGGGGATACTTTCATTTTTTTACAAGCAAAGGAATGCACAAAAGTAGGCCACATTCCTTCCCTTGGCTGCTCAGTGCTGTACAAGAAATAGTACTCTTGTATCTTATTCACATTAATGAAAAATTGATCAATTTATTGAATTCTTAATCAATAAGAGCTGGTTTTCTTTACCAACAGCTGAACTCAAAGAAAAAAATTATGTAAGTTCTTGAACAGAACTCTTCCAATAGACTGCAAAAAAATGCAACTGAAATGCATTGTGTGAAAAATTATGTACATTTTTTCATTTTCAATATATAATTTTTTAGGTATAAAAACAATACTTTAATATTTAACTGTATATTTTACATAATACTATATTTGAAATATGTATTTAGAGGATCTAGTATTCATAATATGATTTAAATATTTCCGTGATTTCAGTTATTACTTTGCTACAGAGTTGCACCACATTCTTAAATGTTTAATTTTGCTCCTTTGACAACCAACCTACACAGGGCATCCTACATTCTGGGCCATTCTCCTCCAAGCACAACTGACCTAGGCTGGTAGGTATCATAGCAGCACAGCAATGACACATCACTGCTTTTTTCCCAGCAGCTCTGGATGTTTGGCTCTCTTCCACTTTTCTCAGGAGTCTAGCTGGCAAGGAACTGATTACTAAGTATAAGAGAAAAAGCCACATTATAATTTCCTCCCTATAGAGGAATATCAGAAGCCACACAGAGAACAGTACACTCCAGTACTGTCAGAGGTTGCAAGGGTTAACATCCCCTACTAAAGAGTCTTAAGATAGCTACCAAATATCATATTACGTAGAACACAAGGTCTGAACAGCAATATTACTATTCAAACAACTTGACAGCCATCTTGCACACAACAGTAGCTCCTACCTTCCAATTAGCCCAATATGCTGCAAACAGTGAACAGTAGGTAGTTCCCCTGGACCTTTTCCCTAACCATAACTAAGACTCCCATTTGCATAGTGACGGGTGTCACTCATATCTGCTTTTTTAGCCAAGAATAAATTTTTTCATAAAGAGAACAACTACAGGCCAGTACAGTCAATTCCCTACACCAATGAGCACTGCACTCTAAAACTGTGTCCACATCATTCTTGCATTATAGAAAGGCAGACGTGTCTGAACTTCAGTACACACCAGGCAAGCCTGAACAAAGTACAATTTTCCACTGAAAGTGGTATAAATTTTTCTAAGGTAGCATCATTACATACTTACCAATTGTTGCTGCAAGCTCTGGGTCGAACGTATCATCTGTGAACCTCAGCAGCAGGCTGATAGGGAGGAAAGAAAAACAAGAGATATTATTACTGCAGCATACCCACAGCCTGCTGGAATCCTACAAATTAGAACTCTGAGAGGAACAGCAATATCACACAGCTACATAAAAACACATCTCATTGCTTTTTGTGGTAGAGAAATTACAGAAAAAAGAAAGAAACATGGAAAGAATACAGCAGACATGCTCTGCTGAGCCCACGACTCCTCACAGCATATACTACCAAGCTTGTCTCTTTGAAAACAAAGAACCACACAAGCCGTCAAATCAGTTGCCTGAACAGTCACATGATCTGCTTCTCAAAGCATTTTACTTCTACCTTATTCTCCTTCTTTTCTCCCAGAATTCAGCACAAAAGTAGTACTTTTTTGTTTTGTTTCAATATTGCCGCACAATATTTCTGTAAGCTTGAGAAAAAATTCCCAGAAATAACTCCTTGAACTGGGCACACGGGGGAATAGTAAGGACAACATCCACCAGAAACAAAGTAACAGAAGTTAACCAGTAGAATTAGCTCACCCTTGTTTCACAATTTTGAATCTTTTTTTATATAAGGACTTCCACACGCACATTTCCCTCTACCCTGAGAAAAACTGTTGCAACTAGATTTAATGACATATCACAGTGTAGCAGTGTAGGATCCCTTAAAAAAAGTGCCCATAATGCCACTCTACTTGTGCCAAATGTAAATATTTTTGCAAGAGACAAAGATTCTCAGCATAGTTTCTAAAATCATCAGACTCATATATCTGTGGCAAGTGCATATTACCATATGGCTTGCAGCTGTTTGCTATGACCCAACAGCTTCTACTCATTTCCAGACTGGAGAAACAAAACAAAACCTTATTTACTTTTTGGTCTTCCCCCCACAGTTTTTTTCTCCTCTCCCCTCTTTTTGGATGTGAATTTAGCAGTCAAGTGTTTTTTAGCATTTGGACATAGTCCTGCATTGACAAAAAAAAGTGACTACTGAAATTTCTTCACTTCAATGACGCCGGGTGGCAACTCCAAAGTGAACCATAAGCCAGTCGTTTTTACCTTACTCCAGAACCCCAAAACCAAACGGTAGCTTTATTTACCACAGAATAATTAGAATAAATCATAGCACATAGGTTTTTACCAGTACCTTTAGACAGCTCCATCAAGATGCTATTTAAAAGAAGCTATTTTTAATTGCAACCAGAACTAGTTTCATTCAAAACAGACAGAATATGAAACACTTATACTGCTACTAGAATAAAAACATCATTTTACCAGTTTTGCATGCCAAGCCCAGCCAATTCTACCTTCCCTACATCTTCACATGCAGCTATCATCTTGTACAAAGTCCAGCACACTCACCAGGCCCAGGTCTAAGACAGAATTTGTTCAGAAGTCAGGACTCCAACCACTTACTATACTGTGCTAATACCAGTTTAATATCTGATCTTCTCTGGTCAAGTAATAGGTAAGGGACACAAATTCAGGAATAGTTCAGTATTAAGTTCCTGTATCTGAACAATTGCAGTCTTATCATTTAATAGCAATTTTATTTCCTCTACATACTGCCTCTTTAAATAGGTTCTCTGACGTGAAGAAACAAATATGTAAATAGGTACACAAAACCATTGTGTGCTTGTCTGCCGCAGGAAAAATTCTTCCATATGGTCACTCATATATAAGAGATGATGTCAGCTAAAAGAAATTTACTCAGGTCATGTCTGTCACCAGACTGCCTACAGTAGTAATTAACAGTTCAGTAGCTAACTCAAAGAAGCAACCGACAGATTTTTAACAATTAAGGTGTTGTGGGCTTTTTTTCCTAATCAGCAACTTACACATTCTTTGAGGTCAGGGTGGAAGACACAAATTATTGCCATAAAACCCAAATCTAAAATTACTGGTGTGGAATATCCCCAGATGCCCTCCTGTATTTATATCCCCTATAACCTGTGGCAGAACTACCTCGCTGCCTCCCCTGCACGCTGGGTCACTTGTGACTCTGCATGTAAACATGATGGACTTGATACTAATCCCAAAGCGCTACGGAGATGGACAAGGGCACCCATCTCCTCATGACACAACACCGTCCCTGGACAGGCCGGTAAAGCCTCCGCTTCGGCTCTGCCTCCAGCTGTGCCAGACAGACACTGCAGGGCCGGGGCTGCGGACGAGGCAGGGACAGAGGGCTGGCCGGGAAGGGCCGAGGGCGCTCCCCCCGTGGGCCCCGCGCAGGCCGCGCCCAGCCGGCGCTGTCCGACACCGGACTTCGCCCGGTCCTGGCCGGCCAGGAGAGGCTGTGGGCGGCGGGCGCCCCCTCACCTGGACTTGCCGACGCCGCTCTCGCCGATGATGAGGATCTTGAGGGTGGTCAGCACGTCCTCGTCCATCCCTGCAGCGCCCCCGGTGCGGCCCCGACGCGCCCTGCGCAGCTGCGGCC